>VWZF01003723.1:373246-402094 GCA_013396755.1 Sclerurus mexicanus | reverse complement strand
TTTTGGAGGAATGGACTCCTAACATCTCCATTGATCATCTCATGTCTTAGTGGGGGACTGATTCCCTATGCTGCTGTAGTGCCAAGCATAGCATGTCTTAGAGGTTGCCAACTTCAGATTATAAACAGAGACAACAGTAATATACAGTACACAGTAATACACAGCGACCACAATCTGCGACTTATTGAAATGAAATGCTTCAATCAGACGGACTTCTGGTAGTGAACAACTGAACTAGAAAATCAGAGTGTGTCACATTCCTGATATGACACCTCGAAGTCTAAACCTTTGCTGATGGCTCACATAAGCAGCTCTCAGCTATCTACTTTTCTGCTATATTTCACATTCTAAATTCATTATTTTATATATTCAATATTCAATATTTTTATACTAAATCAACACCATTACACTTCTGTTTGACTGAAAAGTTGAATGCATGAAAAATGTTATTCTTTCTAAACAGAATTTATGCATGAAAAATATTCATGTATTTATACATTGATTCAGATATAAAAAGATCTAGAAGTCCACTTAAAATAGATGGCAAATGGGCACATAAAAAACTTGTTGAACTGCTCTAAGTCCTCCAAGTAAGTCACAAATCCATGTGATTGTTTCAGTACCAAAGTGTCCAAAGTGTTCAAAGAGAAAAATACATATGGCAGCCAAATTATACAGACGTAAAGCCTCCTTACCTCTGTTCTTTTTAGGATGATTTACACAGTGTATCCATGCTACTAAAACTTCAATGCAAACACAAACCAAGAACTACCACGTACAGTCTCAGACATACTCACAAATAAGAAATCTCAGTATAAAAAGTGTAGTCCTAGTTCAATACCACATGTTTGATATCTCAGGATTGATTCTTTAGCTCCTAAGAATGTAATGGGATCTAGAAAAAAACCCAACCAACCAACCAAAAAAAAAACAAACAAAAAAACCCCACCAATCAAAACATCAGTTCCCCCATGCCAAAAAAACCTCCACAACACAATCTTGCATACTGCATACAAAGTGCTAGTGGCATGTAACTACTATTACAATAAAGATAACTAATCATCCTAGAAATTACCTAACCATTTGAACCACATGAATTTAACTCTACCAGCACCAGTTCAGGCTTTCCCTGTCAAAACAGAAAGATACCAGCTCCCATCATAGTCTCTGACACAGCCCTGCCTCACACTTCCTACAGGCACTCACATTTGGCAAAAAACCTCCCAAAATTATACTAGAAAGAGCTGCACAGCACTGATGTGGCTCTGACAGTGCTTTATATCCACTTTGTACAAAGTAGGGCAGGAGCTTGCCCTTCATGTCTCTGTACTGCATTGAAAAGCAGTACAGCCTGACGAGTATGTGAGGTGACAAGCCAAGACGGCACATCTTTTAGGTCTTCAGCTGGGAAAGTACATTTCTGATTCACACGGCAGCCAGACAGCCCACCCTGGCAAAGCTTAGGGCTGGTGCCCACAACCATATTATAAGTGGTTCCTACGAGGAAACCTGGGAGCATGTCAGGTATTAATAGATTTCGTATCACTCCTAACTGCTATGCGAGCCATTGCTGACAAAGATCTGTAAAGCCAAAATATTGAGTTCTTGCTCATCTGCATTTCATTAGAGACCATTTCATTTGGCTTTTAATTAGATTAAATCAAATCAATAGCAGACACAAAGGTCATCTCTTTTGTATCATTCCTCCAAAACTGCAGCCTAGGGTTACTTTTATAATATATTCTTCTGAGGAGATAATATTCCATTTTTAATATTATAACTAGAGTTTCTGTAACTAAATAATGATGGCTTCCTAACACTAAATAATACATCACATCTTTTCAAAATACAGAATAGCACAAAAGACACTGAAAAGCCTAGGCATACAGTTGAGTAGTGTGCCCAGGTATGGCAGATCATCTCTTTACAGAGCAAATATAATAGACATTTCAAAAGACAAAGTAACATTAATAACAACTTGGTTTTTACAAAACTCATAAAGGTATTTTCTCTGATAATGCCTTTGTTTCTCTGCACTGAACATAGTTTGGTGTTTTTTTGGTTTGTCTGTTCTATTGCAAATGCAATTACCTTTCCTTGGCACAAGAAAATATTCATCCTGATATCAAGAAAATTGTTTGTTAAAGAGTGTAGCTGTGCTGTCTTAGTCTGCTTTTCACTGAGGAACCATAGACCATAAAGCAGGTTAGAAATTGAAGGTATTTTTGCAAAATTTTGGAAGAAAATTTTACCTTTTTCAGTGGAGAAACATTCATTTAATTTCCCTTCTTTCTTTGAAGCAGCATTTTAAAACAGGTTACAATACAAATTTAAATTTCCTATCTACAAAGGATGAAATAAAAGCATAAAAATTTCTTAATCCAAATTAAAAATCATCAGTTTTAGTTGAAGATTTTAATTTTGCTCCTTTTTTTTAACAATATACAGAAATACTTTGCGGGGAAAAAAAAAGGGGAGGGGCATTTTTTCCCAGAAGTCTATTGGAAAAAGTAACGTCATGGAAAATATCTCCCTTTTCTAGAAACCTCTAACACAAAAAAAACCCACTTACTATGATTGACACATGTAAATATATGCACTATGCTGCTTTAAAAACTCTCTCTCAAAGCTAATTATGTAAATGTACATTTCTTCAATTTGATAAACACATACATTTCTTACTCCAACAGCAATACTAGAACCATCATTATAACCCCGAGTTCACAGACCACATTTTGATTTCCATCGGGTTTAATAGTTGTATTAATAAAAATAATCTTCAAGCAAGACAGAGCCCATATTCCTTCATTCAAGAATATACTATGCATGGTAAATAGAAGGACTGAAAATCATGCCCTCTCTTACATATATGTGTAAAAATAAGTTCACATCCATCATCCTAAGTGAAGGAACTCTACTGTTCAGACAAGTGGAAACCTCAAGGTTGTTGAGAGCTTATTTTAGCTTCAAAAAGAAGTCACCTCCAGTTAAGGCAAGTGCTAGGACATTTGAAATCATAAAACATTTACTATTAATTATAATATTAATGTTAATTAATCTGTTAATTACTTTGAACATTGCCTGAATAAAAACACAACTGGCATTTCAGCATTATTACTTTCCTATAACAATATTTTATGAGTCTGAATCTGGGAGCACAACCTTAAGCACAGTTTATCACTGTGATACTATAGAATTTAGGTTTAGACAGTGATTTATTTCAATTATCCCTTGTTAAGTCCAACATGTGTTTTACTGAACTGATGAAACAAGTTGTCAGGCAGTTCCACCTTGGAACGGAATAAATGTTGTTATACTTTACGTTAGTGAGATTTTGTCCCTGTTCTACTACATTGATAGAAATGTGCAATTTGGGTTTTTTTCTTAAGTACTGTCAGTTGAGCTATTATTTTATTCACTTTAGCCAACTTTATGCTTTTTAAGTCCATAATCAATTTTAATTTTGAGGTATGACTTCTCTTCAGCAGTGAAGTCCTGCTGTTATATTCAGTGGCAACACCACACTTACTGTCAGCTCCGCTGGCTAACATTGCTGCGTACATCTTTACCTCGTATTACAAATCTAACCCAACATCCCGAAGTAACAGATTCCTTTCAAAAGTCCACAAGGTCTGAGCCTGAGGTAGCAGCACTGAGATGACCCATAACCTGAATTTCCACATCCAGCATCCCATCCCAAGTTGCTCTCACTATTCCTGGTACTAGAAAGCTATTGTTAGCCACAGTCCTCTTGTAAAAATGACACAGCTGGACAGTCTGAATTATTGCCCAGAGCTACTTATACTGGCCTCATTTAAGAGCTGTATGTAAGCTTTTCTAATTTCTATGGCAAGAACAAGTACTAACAGCATTTGGCAGTATATTTATTTGATAGCTGTTTGCAGCTACAGTAGTCATCTCTGTAAAGAAATGGCATTACACAGGCCCGTGTTTAATTTTTTTTTTTTTTTACAGAAGGGAAACCCATGTATTTGAAGTGCAGTAAATATTGACTTCCTATTAATAACCACTTTACATAAATGGTATTTTCTGGCTATAAGCTTCCTTGCTGATTATTCTATCTCTCCATTAATATGTGGTACAAAGAAGACTGAGTAATGTTTAATTGCCGCTTGAATCCCAGGGAAATCTGATGGAGCCCCACTGTCATTTTTTATTTAAATATATATTATCTTGTCAGTCAACCTGGAACAGTACAAGCTTGTTAATGTTATAGTCTACAGACACTGTGATGTATATTTTAAAGGTTTAAATTATAATTTTTAGTCAATAAAGCACAAAGAGACGCAATCTTTAATACTGTACGACAACCGCCCTTCTAGAGAGACCACATATGAGCTACTGAGCAATTCTCTGAATTTCCAGCCAGATGTGCTTAGTACTGAGTCTGGTGCGGTGTTAGAAGCCTACAGCAGCCACAGCCACTGCACCCGCAGGGTCTATCAGCATGAATCTGGGCTGTGCTGGCAGGGACACAGGCAGGCACATGGCTCCACTGTATCTCCTTCCCCTGCAAGCAAAGGGTGATACCTTGGCAGAGGCATTTACCAGGTATTATGTTTGGAGTTCAGCACTGTCCTTCTTTGGTTCATTTTATTCCTGTGAGTTTTACTCAACTTGAATTTCTTCCTCTACATCTCTAACTATACTGATCTAATCAATATGATTAAGTATGCCCCTTATGGTTTAATTTGGAGTGTGCTGGTGGGCACTGGTCCCAGTACATGAAAATCTATTATTTGACTTGTCAGGCATGACAAATCCTCAGTGTACAACCACTGTGACTCTACCAAAACATCAGGTAAAGCTTTATAATGCCCATTCTACAAAATTCATGATGCATAATGGTAAATTACATGAAACTCAGCATGTGGGATAGTAGAGGACACTCTGAAGATTTGAACTTAGGAACAGTCAGCAAATACAAACTTCAGTGGTGTAATTGAGGAATGCATTCAGTGCAGGGAACTCGGTGTGCAGATGCAATGTGAGCTCCAGGTTGTGCCCTGTGTGACAGGAAATAGGCTGTGAACTGCTGCTGACCCTTTGCACAGCAATGAGACCAGCCAAGAGAATGGACAGAGACACAGCAGGCACCAATGATTCAGCGGAAAGACCCCAGACTCCAGATCACACACTTATACTGAAAGGGTACAAAATACAAAAGCCCCAAGTGTCCTTTGCTTGGGGTCCCTCCTCAGAGGCACCCAGATCGAGCTGGTTTTGTGTTCTGAACCATGATTAAATTACTTAAAGAATTCAGAGGTATGAGGCTATGCTGTGGGAAACCTAGGGTCCAGCCAGTAAGGAAACCTTGTCGCTGTGTGAGCCTTGCTGCAAAGGGGCTTCAGTCCCGGCAGCAAGAGTCTCAGGTGGTGGGAGTGTGACTGCCAGAGTGTCTCCTGAATGGTCAGACAGGAAAGTTTCCTTAACATCTAAAAGCCACTACTCATGTTTCTCAGTCAGTAAAAAACCCCTACAAGATACTAGTTTTATTTAATATTTTACTTGCTCTTTTAAAGCAATGCTCGCTAATTAATCACTTGTCCAGATTACTGTCACAATCACACAACAATATATACAAATTGCCTGTTACACTAGAACACAAGGAATTGTTTAGAAAGCAAAACAAATTGTTTAGAAAGCAAAATATATTTGCATCATTTTTCTACTGTGGAAACCTAGGTTTTATAAATGTATTTCATGACCCTGAATTGCTTCAAGCTCATGAATACCTCTGTTAAAAACAGCATGACTGGTAACTCGCTCAGCTGCCACAGAGAGGAGTGGTTACTAGGGCAGGGTCACAGTAACAGGTATGCTAAATTTTCCACTGAGAAAGTCTTAAGGTTATCCCATCGGTTTTCCTTGCAAAAGCCAACTTTTCCAGAGAGAAAAACTTCCACTGCTCCTAGCAGTTATGTTAAGGGGTCCAGGCAGCAACCATCCAGAAGTGAAGGGCTTTCAAAGCAGCAGAAAACTTGTGTGTCTAGCGGATATGTCACAGAGTATGTCAGATGGACTTGTGTTAAACACAATGAATCTAAAGTAAAGTATGTATGTATATATGTATTAAACAGGTGGGGAGATTGCACCACTCTGTTTTGCTGTGAGGGGGATTTTTCTTGAATCACAGTCAGGATTAATGGTCCAGAAAGTGCAGGGGGGAGTGTAGCTTCATCCTGTGATGCCCCACACAGATTCCAAATGTTGCGTATCTCAAAGCCAGTCCTGGAGCGCCTACATGACTCTTCCTAGTGTGAAAATTTGCTACCACAAACAGCCAAAGGCTTTCACTTCTCACAGGCTCCTTTGTCCTGGCCTCTCTATGAGATGGGGAATTCAGGAATAATCCTTTAATCTCCATCCACACTTCTGGAATGGAGAATACCTTCACACAGGGCAAGGTTGTGTATCTGAAAGGAAGACACCGTTCAGAGCAATGGGGCTACTTCCTTCCTTCTTCTATTCTATTTTTTCCATTTGGTTCAAATCCCAGATTATTTCCCCCAGTGCCCAGAACTGGACATACAGTCCCACAGCACTTCACACCAGTCCTAGCACACCTACATGGCAGCCAGTTTAAGGAGGAGAAAATTCATGCCTGGCTAGTTTGGTTAGTGTAAACAGTCCCATAAACACGTTAATCTTTGTAAGCATAAACAAAAGGAGCACAACATGCACGCAGCCTTTATTAACCTTGAGTCCTTATTTTCCCGAAGTTTTTACAGTTACTCTAGTAGAGGTGTCAAATTTGCACCAGAACTGAAAACTAGGGAATTTAAGTGTAACATACACACATGCATGCCCACGTCTGTACACATACATACATTGCATTTTTCTGCAATATATTAGGATTTTTTTCCTAGAGGAACCTGCAAAATAAGCATACACAAAATAATCATATTTTAAAATATCTACAAAATAAACATAAAACAAAAAGAGAAACAAAATTAACTCTCTTGCTTTTCCCTGCTCTAAAGTACTAAAATGACATTACTTTTGCAAATAAATGTGCATCACACAGGACTCTAATTCAGCTGATCTCTAACTTATGGAGAGGGATGTTACCTAGAAGAGCCATTGCCAAACTGGTAAAAAAAACAGCATCCAGTTTGTCTGGGCTAGATGGTTTTTCATATATTGTATATTTTCTTCACTGCAGTGGTTTAAATGAAAAATTGCTCTAAAAATCTGAAGACAACACAGCAATATCTGGAAGTTTTCTCTTGAACCATCACATCAAACCCCATAAAAATACAGGCAACCACATGAGATTTCCCCTCCCATGAAATGGAAGAGATCTCAACACAACCCTTAGTAGCAGTCTCACTGGAGTATAACAAATGCTCAAGCAAATTCTCATTGAAACCAAACCAAGCAAAATTAAAAGAACAGCTACAAAAAGAATGACTTACCTCCTCCATTATTTCCCCAATTTCACAGGATCCAGAATACAGATAAGGGGCTAACTTTTAGCTTTAATGAAAGCAAAAACATTTTGTAAGACTACTTTTGACGTGAGGATTAGAATGGCATTTGTTTTGCTTCCAAATAAGAGCAAGCCTTGAGCTTCCTCACAGAGCTGTGTAATCTGAACATAACCCCTTCTGAGGCACTCTGGTAGACCAAGCTGCTACCACTTTCAATGAAACAAATTACTTTGGACTGTACCAGACTTGGCAGACTCTTTGTCTTCCAAGCACTTTTTCTTGGCTTCCTCAGTCATCTGTGGGACATGCAGACCACAGACCAGATGTTTCCTTGAATTAGCTGGTCAACTGAAACTGATTGATGATTTCACACTCTGTTAATAACTAGCTGTTCCTTATCCTAAACATATATTATTCAGTGAAAAGCATCCCTCATACTATCATTCTCATCTATCTGTAATTTTAAAGTTGAGAGGGATAAACTTTTTCCACAGCAGCACAGCTTATGAAATATTTTGCAATCTCTTCAGATGTCTTTGAAGCTGTTTTGAATAGGGACAAAAGACTCCTTGAGTGAACAGTGCACCAGTGACTCCTGTCACACACCTCTTCCAACAAGCAGCTCATCACACCTCTCCTTTCTCACCCATTCTCCCAGTGAGCAGCTAGTGAAAACCTCTGTTCACACAGCTGGAAGTCTGAAGGAGCAGAAAAATCATCTCTATACTGCAGCAAAAGATTGTGGTTGCGCTGGACAGCAAATATCTGCCTTTGCCCAGTGCATGACTGTGTTGTAGGTTTTAGCAATGAGGACCTGAAAGCTCATGTGTCAGTGTGGGCAAGTAAGAGAAATGTGCTATTGTGACTTGAATCCACAGAACTTTCACAACTTCCCATGACTATCATCTCACTGGAATTACTATCTATGGATTGCAGTGTTCCTGAGATAAAATTTTATCCCATAATATCTTCTTTTCTCTCTTGCTATGGAATGGATTGCAATTTCAAAACACAAGAAGGGTTATTTTGCAGTCTAAAGTAGACACAAATGGATTTTGTCATAATTACAAAAAAGGAAGCAAAATATAAGGTCTGCTAGCATGTTAGAGAAGAAGTCAGAAAACAGTTGATTTGTTCAACTGTTAATTCTGGATGGCAAAACCTAAAAAAATGTATTTTTAAGTAGAGTGTTCATCACCTTTAACTGAACATGACTGTTCATTTTTTAAGCACTTTTCTGTTCATCCATAAATGGAAATATTTTTATAGGTCAAATAGTCTGCTTTTTTTACTGTAAAGCTAGGAACAGTAATTTCTTGAAGCTTTCTACTTTTTTCTTGAAAAAGGATTTATTCATTAAAAAGAAAAAAACCCAGTAGTTACCCAGGTGCAGCAAAGAAGTCCCATTTCTTTTCTGTTCCCTAAAGTACAGTAGCTAGAGCATTAGATATGTAAGCAGCACCCTAAATTGCATTTCTTTGTTCTAATTCTGGTATGTACTATCAACTAATAATGCACATCCCTGTTCATTAGTGCTCTACAGTAGGGTCACATTGGAAAGACCTCTTCATTACTCATGCACTGCTTGTCAGCACACAGACTGGAGCAAGATTACTGATACATCTGCCTAATTTTACTGAGAATATTGATGTAAAATCAGTCTCATTCATTGCCTGCACAACCAGAAGCCCGTCTCCAACTGGAAAAAAAATAACTCTTATTTTTCTTATGAAATATCCTACACACAAATGAGGAAAAGATGCCTCTGATCTACTGTGCTGTATTTGTAGTCGGCAATAGTTATCCAATGCCTTTATTTCACAGACTACCACACGTAATTCTGAAAACTAAAATTCCACTAAGGGACTTGTACTAGTTTTGTAGAAGAAAAAAAGAGGGAAAAAAATGGAGAAAAAAATGCACATCCTAATAGATTTTCTTCTAAGACTTATATCACTTTTAAAAGCTAAGACTGAGACCTGGCTTTGTACCAATTTGTATCAGCAGAAATCCTCTCCCCATCCTGTATTTTGGCTTGCATCAGAAAGTTTTGCCTTTTTCTTTTTTTAATGGCTTTTACAAAATAAATTACTGTTAAACATTAATTAGGTTGATATTTAGCACTGAATGTTTGTGGTGATACTAGTTGCTTTCTGCTGCTTCAAAATGCACCAACAAAAGGCCCTCAATATCAAGCAATTTTCTCACCTGTCATGAGTATGTTCCTAATTAGAAAGAGGCGATAAAATACAGAGAAGACAACATATAGAGAAAATCTAGTTACACTGTCTTAAAGATTATTTCTTGTTCTCTATTAAGTGGCATATATAGTTGGGAGTAAAGAAAGCAAATGGATTTTTATGCTTTCTTAAGGTAAGTAGAGTTCTAATACCTCTGGCAGAGCACAGCTACCTCTAACAGTACAGGGTTAGACTTCTATATCTCAGCTCTGTCCCTGCTTGCTGTGTTACCTTGCTTCACTGACATAACATTAAAAAATTGTGCCCACTTATTAAATGATTTGTATTTTTGATCTTTCATACAGACATTGCAATATTCTTCAAAATTGTTCTGGATTTATCATAAAAGTACAGTTTTCAAAATGAAGTCTTCAAGCACTTACTAGTTTTGAAAATTTTAGTGTAGTGGTTTCAGGAAAAGAAGTCACAGGTAGTACAGACAATTTTACTCTGTCATTTTGATCTTTTTAATCAAACAACATCTCTTCAAAGGACTGAAAAATCCAGAGTGTCCTCAAGAGTTAGTTGTTCCATTTGGATTTTGATTGACTGAGCAGTCACAAGAATCTTAAGGGCACAGAGAGTACTGTAGCAACTTCATAGCTGTGTAAAGAGTCTAATTTCTAAGAGTTAACTGTTTATTTTGGGAGTTTAGCCTGACTTGGTCTTGTATTGCTACGGCTTCAGATATTCCACGGCATGTACCAACAGCATACATGTTTTTTAATTAGCTTCAAGACTGGAGTACACCAATGAGTACTATGATACAAATGTTTTCATCTGAGGCTTCTAAAATAAAATTAAACTTTATGTGACTTCTCTGAAGAAGCAGAAGAAAAACTGTCCGAATAACTTATTTTTCAGTTTGCTTGAAATTCTGAAAATTAAACCAAACTTTTTTTTCTTTTTTTGGACAATGAAGCAGTCATAAACATATCTGAAAGTAAAAAAAAAATAAATCTCATTCTGGACTTGAGTAATTTTGGAATTGCATTTATTTACATTGAATTCTAAGTAGATTTCAAAACCAAAAGGTCAAATACTAAACCTAGAAACTTACCAGTTTAAGTGTATCTAATTTGAATATAATAACTCCTAAGGAGACGGGAAAAGAGAGACAGGGACAGAGCATGCTGCCAAACATACTCACAAAATCTAAATGGATTAATGAAATATAACAATATCAGCAGATCTGCATGTTTGGCTAAACACAATTTTGGAGGAAACATTTTGTCTAGTTTAATTAGTTGGCTTGATGCAGCTTTCTGCATAAATTCTGGAAAAGCAACTGCCAGTGGCTGAAGATTTGTCTCCTTCCCATTCATTTAATATCTTGAAGAAGGAAAGACACCGTAGGTCATGAATATGACACGTCCCCATCCCCCTTCCTGTGAATTCCAGGAGGATACACAAATTCGGAAAGGGATTAGGCAAAGTGATGAAGGGTAGATAAACGGATGGAAGGATTTACCATGGCATGGATAAATACACTGGCTCCAGAAATTTGCTGGGCCATTACTTTTAACCATTTTTTATTTCCCCTTTCTGCTTCCCCCTTCTCAAAATAATGAATCTTTTATTTTTTTTTTTTTAATTAGAGCAAAACAAATGGCTTCCTAATTGAGAAACTTGATTTCATTTCATTTTTGAAATATTTTTCTCTAAATGAAACTAAAACTTCTTTTGATTCTAGGACCTGTTTCACAAGTCTTCAACTCTGAGTATGGAGAATACTTTTCAAAGTGAAACCCAAACTACTGAAAATGAAAATTTGACAAAAGAAAAGAGTTAAGAGCCAAAGTAATTTCAGGTAAATGCCAATAAACTCAGTCTGATTACATTTGTGTAAAGCCATTTTCATTTAAAAAAAATTTCAGTCTAAAAAAGAGAAGTCTTACATCAAGGGTCAGCAATGTCATGTCTTGCTTCTTTTGTTTTGTTGGGGCTTTAAAAAAAAACAACCAACAACTGAATTTGCTATAGCCTCCACTCTGCAATGTAGGCAGAATCTTAGTATTCCAGGACTGTGAGTGCACTTGGGTGGCAAATAATTTGAATTATGTTTCAGGGGTTGCACTCCGAAGAATTTTGTGTTAGTGGAAGGTAATAAAATAGAGAGGAAATTGGGCTGACACAATTCTGGAACTACAGAAATGCAGCTGACAGACCTAGGCTCTTATCAGTCTTTGACAGGTGCATTTAGGTATTCTTGGGTTATTACTCTTGGATGTATTAACCTCCACTGAGCCCAGATTTCACCTCTTACAGTCAAGATCATGCAAGGATACTTGGGGCATGTAATTTAATAGAAACTTCCAGAAAGTACATTATTTCTCACATCCCCGATCTTTCTGCCACCACCAAAAACCTCACAGAATAAAGCGGAAGTTTTGCTTTATCTCCTAAGCATAAAGAAGCAGACCACGTGTGCTGGGATGGCAACAGAACTGCTATAGAATGTATTTGCCCTTTTAGCCTTTGCAGGCTGCTTCTTTTTCAGGGCTGCTAGACAACCTCAGCGTGCAACTGTGGACTTGGAAACATCTACATTAAGGGCAATTCTACTGCACGAGTAACAACAAACAGCACCACAGATTTTATTTTTTGACCTCATATATTCCTGACTTCAAAAAGTGCAGTTTTCAGCTGCCAACTGTACAAATATCTTTTCCTGCATCATCACTACTATCAAGAAACTCGAACGATGAAAAAAAACTCCATGTTGTATCTATGCACCACAGGACTTTCAATTATATTCTTGTGTTGCACCTTGGCATTGCCCATTGCCTTCAGTGGAACCATCGCAGTAACGTATGGAGAAGTAGAAGAGAACTTCACAGATGTGGCACTAGCCAGAAATGAGACACCAAGGCTTTTTCTCTGTGAAGTTTTGAATATATAGGATGATAAGGTTTTGGCCAACATCCAATGCAGGGAAGTTTGTAAAAGAATTGAAAAGAGCCTCTAGGTATTACCAGTTGACTTCCTTATTTTAATATTTAATGCATATTTTTCATTTCTTGCATGGTACCCCAGAGTACAACACAGTTGCTTTGGCCTCTTTGGAGAAAAATACCTCACCCAAAAGAAACTCTGCAAAACTACATAGAATCACAGAAATCACAGAATCCTTTAGGTTAGAAAAAACCTTTAAGATCATTAATCAAAGTTTGTCTTGGGACAAAAATGACTGTGCCAGACATCCAAACAAAAGAAAAAAATACTCTTATAGTCATCAGCTGAATTACTCTACACTAGTAATTTAATGAAGCCCCTAAATGTTTTTAAGTATTCTTAGGGTTTTTAGGAAGGTCTGTTTTATATAGAGATAGCAGATTAATTTATCACTTCACTAGTTTTGGGACATAAGACTCTTAACTCCACCTGGGAATGTGAAACCTGTAATACTGTCTTGTCCTCTTAAATATCTAGCATGTCATCAAGTTTGTAAAAATTGTAAAAAAAGGAGAATGCAAAACAAAAGGTTTGGGGAGGTGAGAATATCCAGGTAACTACTGACATTTTGGGACAATCACAGTCCATGTCCCAGTGTGCCCATTCTTTTCACTAGTTCCTGTGATAGACAGAACACTGCCACTGCTCCATCCTGCCATGTGGTATTATCACAACACTGATAGACAATGCCAAACTATGGTCTTCCTTCATGACAGGGGTCTGTGGGACTCGGTGTTATCAACTCAAGTTAATGGTAAAAACAGGACCCCCCCCAGCACCACAAAATTAGAACTGTACCCAAAGATCTATAGTGGACACAGTGGAGTAACTCTGTCCTACCCAGCTTGCTATGGTGTCTTGAGTATGTACTTTATTACCTATTGAGGGTAATGGGCCGTTAGCTAAGTAGAACAGCGCTATTAATGGGTTCTGTTACAATATAATGCTTCGTTAACAGAGCTCTCAAAGAAATCAACAACTTCAAAACTCCCATAATCAATCCAATTTAATCTGATATATGCTCTGTCAAATTGCATTTCAAAAGGCTTTTATAATACCAAAATTCAGTTATCTAATAACAGCATTAGCAATGTTAATTTTCTAATCAGAACGCAAAATCATTAATTAACCATGCCTTCTTTAAGTAAAAGAAGCTCCAGTTCCTAATCAGCAACCCTACAGATCCTTTGATGTTTATGAGTAGAAAGGGTACATTCTCCTCTGAAAATACCTGTGAGGCTTTCGTTAGTGCTGCTGCGTGCACTGGACACATAATTGCTTCACTGATTCTGAGCTTCTCCTGTTTTTCCATCTTCTGCCATTTCCTACAGCCACACAGGGCTGATGCTCTACAGTATGAGCAGCACTCTCCGGTGGCCCCTGTTTCCAGGAAACAACACTTGGGGGTCAGTCTCAGCAGCCCAAAGACATTGGTTTGCCATCACATCTAGCCTATCCTTTTATTAGTGCAGTAGTACAAAAAAAGAGTTTATAATTGTAACAGGACTGGAAACATTCCCCCAAATAACAGTGAAGTAAAAGGTCCACCTATCTCCAGTAGTGGCCAGAAGTGAATAATTTGCCTGAATATTCTCCTAGCACTCAACTACTTGTATTTACAGCTCCTGGGTCTTTCTGAGTGGTTTGGCCTTATGGATTTCTGCCAGTGCACAGCTAATCTGAATTGAACCCATGCAAACCATTTGCATCCCCAGTTTTCTTTGAAAACAGTCCCATAGGACTACCACTCATGCAAAAACCACATCTGTTTCTAGTTTCATAATTTGTTTGTTTTTAATCTGTTGCTTACAAACTTTGTGGGGGAACTGCAGCAGAAATACATAAAATAAATAACTTTAATTTATACCATTATTACTTAAAATCTGAAAGTTCATTCCATTCTCTGGGACGAATTGTTTCCATACTTCAATTGTTATCAAAACGTCATACATAAATTTTCCTTTAACAAAAGCCCAAGAAAGGAATTATTTTCATTTTTTTTTCAGTCAGAGATTAACGTGTGAGAAGCTTACACTATATACTTAATAAATTATTAAAACAAAAATTAAAAAGAGAATAGTAAAGCAATAGTTCAGCAACTGTTTTTGCCCTTTACAATCAGGAATCTAATTTTCCTGGGAAAAATTGTCCTTCATGCTCCAGGAATATACCACTTAAACTTGATGATAAACCAACAAGCGATTGTATACCACACACTAAAATTAAATTACAGCTTTAATGTTACTAGGGAAAATGAAAAATATTGCTAAGGCTGTATATATTTTCATGAAAACACTGTAAGACAAAAACAAGACAGGATACATAATTCTTTATTTTTATTCTAATAGATTGTCATGTAATAGTTTATTTGCTATTTAAAAATTCTATTTTTTAGACTGAGCATTTACAGAGAATATAGAAACCATAAAACATAACCATCATGAAGTTTCTTACACCTATATCTGAATAAGTAAATGGGTTTCAAATTGTGTTCCATCTGTCAGGAAGCTAGTCAGGGGATTTAGTCCCTTCCAAACCTGCTGGCAACTGGTTCCTTAGCCTCAAGCAAATATTTCACTTTGTTTTCCCCATTTGTAAAATATTGGTGCTTTGGCCTGAAGAACAATGAAATGCCCTGAATGCCTTGTTCAGCTATGGATTTAGAAGTTAGTATGCTTAATTTTATGCATACACATTAACACTGGCTTTGACAAAATAGGGTTTTTTTGGAAAACCACAAAAAACTTTTTTCTGAGATGGGCATTGAAGAACAATACTATCTGTAACTTGTTTTTCAAAGCAGAATCACTAAATGCACATTGGATGGGCCATAGAGTAACGATTATTTTAACTTGTAGCTTGGCTGGTGAGTGCATTGACTTTTAGTTTGTAGGGTATGATTTCTATCTCAGGTATGAAAGTACCCCTTTAAACTCTCAGAAATGGGGAACAAGAACATGCTCTGAAATAATTATTGGCACTGAATAGTTTATGCCACTGATTTCCTTCTCTTCAAATTTTTGTGTATTTTCAGTTTTTAAAATGGCAGATTGCTGCTGATGAGAACATCTAAATAAAATAAAATTTCTGTGTTTGGAACACAGATCATTAAACTGTTGGAAATTGGACCTAGAGCCATTTTGCCACAGTACTTACCTTGGAGAAGCTATTGCACACACATATAGCTGAGTATTGAATATTTTTGAAATTTCCAGCCTGTCCTAGAAACTATAAGAGAAAGTGGTTTTGGAGGATTTTATTTATTTTACAAACTCAAATTGAAACAGAAATGTCACTTCACAAAATTACTGATTCTGTAATAGGATAAAACCACATATATGCTTCAGCAGAAACCCTTTTTTTTTCAAAGTAAACTGCCTTTGACATTCAGTGATTCAACTTCAAAAATTGAGCCCTATTTTTTCGAAAAGTGAGAACACCATCTTCCATTAGCTTTCTGGCTAACCGAGCGGCATGTGTCCTCAGCACACTATTCCTGGAAATCAGGCCCCAAGTACCTCATCAGTAGAAAATCAAGAACCATAGAATGGGTTGAGTTGGAAGGAACCCAAAAGATCACCTAGTTACAACACCCCTGCCATGAACACCTTCCACTAGACCAACTGTTTAAAGCCCCATCAGACTTGGCCTTGAACACTTCAGGGATGAGGCATCCACAGCTTCTCTGGGCAATCTGTTCCAGTGCCTCACTACCCTCATAGGATAGAATGGCTTCCTAATAGCTAATCTAAATCTTAGCATTGATTCCAAGAGGTTCTGCTCCATGATCTTGCTGGCCACTGAGGTGAGACCAACTGGCCTCTAGTTTCCCATGTCTTCCTTTTTTCCCTTTTTAAAAATGGGAGTTATGTTTCTCCTTTTCCAGTTAGTGGAAACTTCACCTGACAGCCACAAGTTCTTAAGTAGGATGGATAATGGGTTAGTCACTTCATCTGCCAGTTCCCCTAGGACCTGCAGATGCATCTCATCAGGTACCATGGCCTTGTGGTCCCAGAAAGGGCCCCCATTTTCCCTAGTCTTTCTTTAATCACTGACACACCTTAAGAAGCTTTTTTGTTGCATTCGACATCCCTAGCTGTATTTCATTCTGCCAGGGCTTTAGCTTTCCTAACCTGACTCCTGGCTGCTCAGACAATTTTTCTGTATTCCTCCCAGGCTATCTGTCCTTGATTCCACATGCTGTAGGCCTTCTTTTTGTGTCTGTATTTACCCAGGTCTTGGTCATCCGCACACATTATTTTTTGCCTGACTTCCTCTTTGAGCTTGGAGGAGGTGATCCTATGAATATTAACCAGCTTTCTTGGGACCCTCCTTCCTCCAGGGCTTTATCTCATGGTTGTCTACCAAGCTGAACCTCTAATAGGCCAAACTCTCTCCTGAAGTCTCAGGCAGTGGCCTTGCTGTAAACCCTCCTCCCTGTCCTAAAGATCTCAAACTCCACCAGTTCACAGTCACTGCAGCTCAAACTGCCCTTGAGCTTCACATTCCCCACCAGCCCTTCTTGGTGAGAACAAGGACCAGCACAGCACCTCTCCTTGTTGGCTCCTTATAACTTGGAGAAAGAAGTTATCAGTTCATTCCAGGAGCCTTCTGGTCTGCCTGTGCCCTGATGTGCTGTCCCTCCCACAGACATCAGGCTGAGTGAAGTCTCCTATGAGGACCAGGGCTTGTGAACATGTATCTGTACACAGAACACCTCATCATTCGATCTTCCTGGTCAGGTGGCCTGTAGCAGACTCCCACTTATAATGTCACCTTACTGTCACCTTTCCCTGCCCACCCTTTAATCCTGACCCATAAACTCTTAGTCAGTTCCTCATACTCAGGCAGAGCTCCATGCACTCCAGCTGGTTGCTGACATAGAGGGCAACATGCCCATCCTCATTTCCCATAGCTGTTTTTCCTAAGGAGCCCAAACTGCTTCTATTCTCTGTGGCAGCAGCAATGAGAAGCTCTCCTCATGGCCACTAGCTGCTGAACTTTACCTGTTAAAAGGAATCAGAGACCTTCCTTTTCACCCTACCTGTGGACCACCCGCAGTAGAGGGCACACACCTTGCTCTGGATTTCTGCTCTGCTCTGCTCTCCTGACCCATTACAGCATACAGAAAGCAAATCCATCTGAGCAGCAACTGAAACAGTATTTTCACATTCCACAAAAATTGTGAAACATTCAGAAACTTAGTTAAGGGATAATAAAAACACCTCTGAAATCTCTATGTGAAAGACATGGAGGAAGCCAAAAGTTTGTTGGTTTTTTTTCCATTTGGGGAAAAATATCAGCTGTGAAGAAAAGACTAAGGAATGCTTCTGTATATCATTTTATAAGCAGATTTTTTCACAGTAGGCTATGGGGTGTTTCCACTAGGAAAGAAGTATCTCATGATCTTGACATTTTTTGACATTAAAAAGTTACAAGAACCTTTTTCATTCAAAAACACCCCCCTTCCACCTATGAATTGCTTCCAATTAAACTGCATGATATAGAGTAAAATAAGTTAGTGGGCCTAGGGGCTTTTTAAGTTCCCCCATGGAGGTTTGCACTGTTCCAGGCCCTCCCAACGCTGAGGTGCATGGACTGGTGGAAGCCAAGGAGACTCCTAGTCAAGCCCTGGTCCAGACAGTCCACGGAACAATGTAACACGTATCTGACACTCAGCCTATACACAACTACTACATTGTATTAAATGCTATTTTCATCACAACTGTACAAAGACACGTACACAAGAAAAAGGTATTTCAAACAAAGTAAGAATTTCCACTTTCTATTTCCCACTATATCTTTCATTTAAACTGACATTTCAAACCATGGACAAATATATTGCACAGGTGCCATTTATTCACCTTTAGGTTAAAAGTAGTCCTAGTTACAATAATTATCTCTAATGATATAAAATTAGGTACTCATCATTTTCTCATAGCTGAGTACTCCTCCAAAGTCAGTCTGATGGCTAGGCAATAGTGTACTTTTCTATCTAGACTCAAGTTACAGCTGAGTATGTGATATATTGCATAGACATTACATTTCTCACATGCTACTTTTAATTTAGCCTGAAAGGAATTGTTGAAGCAGATAATTTTATGTTTACAAGAGAAACACAGTGAGAAGTTCATTACCTAAACATAGGTTTATGTCATTAAATCAATGACATATCATCTATCATACTACACAAATTGATAAGCAGTTCTTGGAATATTTATCCTGAAGTCAATTAAACCTATATATTCAAGAGCAAATGGAAGGAAGTGTTTTATTCAACACATCCAAAAGTTTAAATGGGTGCTGTTAAATAACTAGAGAAATATTTGCCACAGAACATATAAAACATTACAGCTTCTTCTGTGGCTTTTGCATTCAGAAGCTCACATCCTACTTAAAGCTCAGTCTCAGAATTCTGAACATTTGTGATAGATGTACATTTGTCCTATTTCCAGCCCCTCTTCCTGGAACCACTTTGAGAATTCAAGCAAAATAGCTGCAGCAAGACAAAATGGAGGAAAGAAGAATTTCACACATTCCACTTCAGCATCTATTATCTATGCACCAACTTCCATTTATCTTTCTTGCAAGGCAAAGCCATCCCAGGCTGTTTGTCTACCTCCTATTAATGAATTATGAATATACCTGATAATTAAAATTTGGTATTAACAGTCCTGGCTATGCAGTGGCACAATGTGTGATTCAAAGCTGTCGCTCTGTGTTAAAAGGTATGCAGCTCTCCAGGTCTCTGGCATCATTTCAAGAAGTCTTGCTAGAAACACTTAGCAGATACGCTCTTATGATACAGCCACAGTGTATTAACCCTAAAGAGCAAGAAAAAACCCTCACATAATTCCAAGGCATACAAACAAGCACCAGTTATTTTGCTTATTAAAAGGTCTGAACGTTTCCTTCTGCAATCACCTATTTTTGGAGTCACTTATGTTCATCTTAGTGGTTGCAATTGAGCTTTTAATGACAGTACTCTGCAGTAAGCCTGAGGCTGATAATAGCGTTTATAGGCTCTTACCTCTGTGGAAGAAATGCTGATGCCCTGCTGCCCTGCCCCCACTCCTGTGAGGATGCAGGTGGGCAGGCACCAGGCAGATCCTTGCCTGGACCCCAGCCCCTGGCAGCCAGCCACTGAGGTGGGCACGGCTCAGCATGGCTGGAGCTCAGTGCAGGTTTGTTCCATTACTCTCAAATAGCTGCAGCCTCCCCATGGCTTTTGTGCAGTTCCAGCAGCTTAAACTCATCCCCATCCTATAACCAGCCCTGCCTGTTGCCCCAACGCATACATATCGCTTCCAGAGGCCAAGCTGGTATGGAGCAGTGGCTGCAAAGACACCAGCATCCCGCAGTGATGAGCCCTGCCTGGGAGCTCTGGCACATCTCTGGGTGGCAGTAGGGCAGGAGCTCCTCTGCAAGTCAGTAATGACCCGTAAAACATGATTAATCCAACACAACACCTGCCCTGGTGTGCCTCACTGAAAAAGAGAGGACCAGCTTTGCCCATATTCACCCACTGTTGACTTTTAAATTTTTTCAGAATTTGTAAGTTTTATACAGGGAATTCTTGTTTATTGGTTTTGAATGTGAGATAAAACAAAATAAACAAAACCAAACAAAAAAATCCATACAAAACCCCAAAACAAAACAACAAAGCAAAACCATTATCCCAAGTATATCTGAAAGATCACATTTGAATGCTTCTGTCTCTTGCTCACACTTCATCACATCACATCACTACCACTCTTCTTACAAAGACATGAATGTTAGAAGGACATTTTCTGCCTCCACTGCAGAAGGACTTTCCTTCAGGTCACAGTTGGTCTATTTGACTATAGAATGTGAAAAGCATATATGGCAAATATGACAGAAAAAAATTATAGTATATATATATATAATTATATATCTACATATCTATATATATCATCCCTGAGAGCTGGCAGGCTCCTTTCATAAAGCCTGGTGGGTATGATGGCCCAAGAGGGAAGGAAGAAGGCAGGACAACACCCCATCAGGCAGTTCACTGAGACTTGACTCCACTCATCTTCAGCTGCCTGTTCTCATTTTTCCAGGGTGCCCTCGTTACTGACTAGACCCAAGAGATCCGCTGTAACCTCTCGAGAATCCAGTGTGCTCTGGGCAACACCACCAACAATGACAGAGCAGCAAGAGGGGCAGAACAAGCTGCTGAAAATCACCATCATCCTGTGAGGATGGGGAGCGGGACAGAGATATGACTCGCTAAATGCTTCTATAGTGCATGTGCACATCCCTGAATATCAGAAAACAGTAATGAAGCTGAAATAGGTTAATACATTAAATTAAATTACTAATACTAGTTGCTGCTCTGGGCCAAATTTCACTTCACTTCTACCACTCTGCAAATTCTGAAAATTGCCTTAAGTCTTTGAAATGTCTCTGGCTTCCCCACCCTGTGAGGGACAGCAGAGCACTGAGCCAAAGCTCTGCCCCAGGAATTTCTAGCTGCTCATTTTTTTGTTCTCACACTGGGTGCTCTAAATAAGCAATCGGATGAATATTATCACAGAGTTATTATTTCTGTCATAAATTTTAAAAACTACCTATATGAATAACTGTAAGCCAAAGTCCTTCAGGGACTGTCATAAATCCAAAAGCTGTCTGAGTGCTAGATTTAGTATTTCGATCATTGAATTAGCTGAAAATAGCATAAAAATACATGTACAGAAGGACAGCTCTCTGTTAACTATACATATTTACAGAGACTTCTGGGCAACAGTTTCCATAAGAAATTAACAACTTGGTCTAAATAAATTAACTGCCATCCATGCTTCCAACAGAGTATTGGAATTTGTCCTGCCAGGCTGTGCAATGGATTAAGTACCTTAAAGCCTCTTCCTGAAAAGCATCTCCTAAAGGTTTACAATTCCTCACATAAAGGCAAAATAGAGCATTTTAAAGGTATTTAAGTACTTTATAAAGCATTCTCTACATACAGATAGAAGAAACCAAATGTTTTTGCATGTGTCTGCCTCTGGAGCTAAACGTAAGACACTATCCCAAAATGCTATAGTGTAACCTCAGTGATCTGTCCCAATCATCCCAAACTTCCTTTCTTGGGGACAAATACCATCAGCCAAGTGCATAATTTAAAATGTAAGTAAAAATCCTAAGAAAACAAACAGTCTGGGCTCCAAAAATTAATCTGCATAGGGGTTCTCCTGGATGAAGTACAGGTGCAGGAGAAAAAAGGCCCCAAGAAGGACAAGATTGCCAGTCATCTTCTGCTCTCCTCATGTCCTTGGCAAAGACAAATGGAGATGGAATTACCAGGGCAGACACAGGAATGTAAGAAACAAAATACTCCAGCAAACTGCTGATGCAATTCTTTGGGACCACTGTCAGGTGTTATAATTTCCAATGGATTAGATGCAAACAGACATCAGGAACCAAAACATCGTCTGTTTAGTAAGAATGACCATAGAAAAGAGTGAGAAGTACTACAGGATAACCTCTAATGTTTGCCTTCTCATGCAATGATGAATGGCTGCCCTCGGTAAAGATATCTCATCCAGTGCAATGCTGGGAATGGCCACATCCAGGCTGCCCTCCATGGAGGTCTACTGTGGGTTACAACTGGCTGTACAGGGAGTCAGAATTGTGGTGCATACTGGATTTTAGGAAGTCTGAGCCATTATTTTCTCTCTTGAAGTCAAGCATCAAGATAGCCACATTAATGGAAGTGACAAACACAGTTCTTTCAGTCACTCATGCTACAGATGCACGGAGATAGATGTGTTCCTGTCTTCTGACAGGTTTTGAATGCTTCTATCTCTGTCTGCTGAAAGAGGTGAGAAAGAAGGACGGGTTCCTACTAAAAGTTGGAGTTGTTCTGTATTCTCAACATGGAAAGTTACAGTCTGCATCACAAAAAAAAAAAAATCTAGGATTTTTAATCACTTTGCTATTTTTGCCTTGGTGAAAAAAACTATAGCACCAGCTTATTATGGTCACACACATCCTTAAGGAACTTACCATCATCACAGCACTAAGAATAGATACAATGATTTGACAACTTGATGTCAAACTTTTTAATTTTAATTAAATGCAAAACACTTTGGGGGGGGGGAGGGTCAGGAAAAGGCCCCAAGGGATTTTATTTCAGTGGACAGAAAATGCTAACTTACTCTGCCAATAATCCAACAGTTTGCAGACAGTACTTTCACAGACAGGACCAGATAGGAAGGTAGTGCATTATCTTAATGCATACCTTAAGAAACGAATAGGCTTAAAGCTATATGCGTGTGCTACATTTTTGGTTGCACACACCTACCTCTCACTAGTACTTCTAAGATCTACATGATGTGCAGTCAAGAAAGGAAAATGTCTTATGTAAGCATGCTCCCTCTGAACTGGAGAGATCACCCTTTAATGTTCTCGTGTCTTTTATAGGCACACAGAGGAAAAAACTTCTTCATGGTGCTGATTCCCCTCACTCACGTTCTCTTTCATGACTTCATTTGTGCAGTCAATTGCTCACAGACATGAATAGGAAGGTGGCAGTACAGCCCTGCCTTACCATATCAAATATAAGGGAGCAGGAAGGTGAAGCTCTGGAGAGCAGTTTCTCAAGGTGATGCTGCTGGCAGGGGATATCCGCAGCCTTTCAAAGGAGTAACATTATGCTGGATCCCATTTTAATCTCACAGACACTAAATAAGTGCAAGGAACTGCAATAATTATTATTATCCTATTATTGTAATTGCTCAAAGGATTTTCCACTAGTCTCCCATTTAGCATAGTATGTGAAAGGCTGACTAAGAAAATGTGATTAAGGTGAGAAGCTCTGGTGCCTGCTAGCTGTTCTGAAGTGCACAAGATACCCATCATGAACAGTAACTGAAAGACTGATGGGCTTTCTGGGACTTTCATTAGGAAAAAAAAATATAGGAGTCCTTCAACATCTGCCTGTGACCCAGAGAAGAATGGAGGGAAGCAATCCAATTCATCTGTATAAACTGTTTCTTGTGGTACAGCATCACCACTTCCTCCTTCCACTCACTCCCTCAAAATATTGAAGTATTGACTGTTATGGAGTCTAAGGCAGATAGAGGGGAGTAAGACAAGAGGTGGAAACAGGCACAGTTTTTCTGAGGTCATGTAAGGATGTGATTTCTTTTCTTTTGTAACCAAGAAACAAATGTGTTATGCTCCTTTCCTTTCCCTCCTTTCCCTAATCAGTAGTTAAACTGATGGCTATTTGTAATCAATACATTATAGGAGCTAATAAGCTGCTGTGGCTTCTGGATGCCAAACCCAGAAGCCACAACAGCCTGTCTATAATTGTGGGGTAGGAACAGGACATTAGCTGCTGGGAGGCTGCGATGCTCTTCAGTGGTGCAGAGCCTGGGGAAGCACCGTGTCCACTGCTTCCTCTGGTGGTGCTTCTTGAACACTGTTCCCATTTTGTCATGAAAAGCTAGGGCATGTAACAAAAAAATGCAGGGAGATGAGAATGGCTGATGGAAAAGAACATAATTTTCTCTGTGTATCTTTGAACAGTATTTTTTAGTCTTAAATTCTTCCAAATCTATTAACTACTCCTGTGCTCCACTGGACATGTGGACTAGGTGTTACTTCCCCATCTGTCCTAAGTTTTCAGCTCAACCACACGTTCGTTCACCTTGAAGTTTTTCAAGTCATGTCAGCTCACATCAGCTGTAATCCCTGGTTCACAAGCACCAGCCAGACCTTCCTGCTCTGTTTTCACCCAAGCAGCAAGCAGTGCTACAGATCAGTCCTTTCTCCACTCTGAAACCTCTTATCCCAACAGTGAATAATGGTGTTCCTTAAATATACGGCTCCTGCTGTGTCTTGAACCCCTTCTCCCTCCTCACTGAGTGTCAATGGAGGGCAAAGAACAACTTCAGGTGCAAGGTCTCAAACTGGTTCAAATCCTTACTCCAGGTAACCTATCAGTTCTGAGTTTGCAAAGGTCCCTAAAGAATGAGGGCAGAGCCACCTCCTACCTGGGCTCAAAATCATCTCACACAATGCCTGGCTGAACTTTGCCAATCCTATGCTGCACACAAGCATTTGTATTAACTGTGTCTGTTCTTCTTTCAAGTTAACTGAAAACACCTTGTCACTTTTCAGCTAAATAATAATTTAAGTAAACCATTCCATGGATGGAGCAACAGCAAACAAGATGCTGTAAGTACAGCTATTAGTATACCAATACTTACTTGATGAGGTCTTCTGTTACTATTTCTCCCTGTTTTAGTGACTTTTTGGTATAAGGAAAGAAAGGGTTTGTTCTTTTTTCCTCTTTCCATATGCATTTGCTATTCAGAATGGTGCAACAGATCATCAAAGACAGCTATGGGAGCACTTCTAGTATTCCTTTATTCAGTCTTTTGCTTTCTGCAAATATTCTTGTGCATTAAATCTCATTCATCATCATGTTTGTGTTCAGGCTGCCTTCTCCTGCAATACACAAAGCAGATGAAACCTGGGAATTCCAAAGCTAAATTCATAACTCTTGGTATCTAAAGCTAACCGCCCAATCCCTCCAGGTGAAAGTAGTAATAGATTCGTATCCTCTGTGGCTCATCGAAAGTAAAATATGTGTAACATATATGACACCACTAAGTTGTATTTGTAGGTAGATGAGACTGTGAATACAAATAATGGGGATTGCCATACATTTGTTACCAAAAACGTACTTAAAAGTCTTTGAACATATCTACCAAATTTATTGTTGCTTCAAGCCACAGTTCGTTCTGTGGGGTTAGATGTTCTTCCTCAGGAAAGGGAAAAAACCCCACCATTTGTGTCCACCTGAACTATTTTTCAAGGGAACTTGAAAAAGGCCCCAGTAAGTCCTTACATGCCTTGCCACTGCATAAGCCATGCTACTAAGGCTGTCCCACACCACTCTTCTGTGCAGGCAAGACACAGTACCAATCAGCCAGAACAAACCTCAGGGGCTCTGGGAGCTGCACAACAGTGACAACTGGATGAAAAGCATGCTGTTTATGATATCTCTCTAAATTAAAGACCAACAACAAACCCAGTAGGCATTTTATTTCCTGCTTGCCTACTCTGTATGACTGCTACGTTCAGCATAGATAAAGACAGTGAATGACATACCCAAATGATGTGCTGATGACATGATGATTTACCTGCAATTTTTTTCAGTTTTCAATTCAACACTGGATTTATTTAGAAAGAGAAATTATTGGTTGAATGAAGGAAATAATTGAAGCTGGCCGACTAGCATCTTGATGGTCAGACTGGGTGATCAAAGTGGTCCCATGTAGCCTTACAACACAATAAACTGTGAACATTATTACATGCTATCCACTCTCCCATTTACTTTCCTGACCTCTACTTTTTCTTCTTTGAAGCAATAATACTCATGGCCATCAGACAACATTTCATCCCCCAAACTGCTTTCATATCTTTCCTTCATCATCTGTAAGAACATGGATCACTTCCATATGGCACTACTCCTGACCCTCCAGACACACATTTTCATATGGGGCATATGTAATTCTGCAAGAGATGCAGATGTAGGTCCTGCCAACACAACACACCTCTTATGCTCTTTTCTTCGGACATTTGCTTGTGCCTCTAGACAGCAAGTCCATTTCTTATCTATATAATAACATATCACTTACAGTATCACTCTGCTGCTTTTCCCCACAAGAGAAGCACTGAACAAAGATACCGACTTTAAAAAAAAAGGACCTGAGAAAGAAAAAGCCCTGACCAGCTCTCAGCTGGAGGCCACACAAACAGCTAGATACAAGACAGCATTAACAGGGTATGCAACAGTGCCAAAAGCCAGCTTCTTACCTGGCTTGTGCTTTCTATTTGGAGAACTGAGAAAAACTCCTGAGTCAGACAAGAGCCCATGACTATCGATTTTTAAAGGAAATTATCCTCCCAACTGCAGTGTTTCTGAAATATCCACTCGTAAACACTCTTCTCAGTTTAAACAAATGGAAATGACCAGGGCTGGAGGCCTTTATTAGCAAGCCTCTGCAGAACAGATCCACACAGAAAACCTGGAGGAAAACACTATACAAGATCCTACACTACTCTGATGAGACCATGGCTCTGTAAAATCTTGTTCCTTCTACCCTCCCCCATCAGCACAGGTGAGGGAACACAGGACTCAGTGTACTGATAGGTATGTGCTTTTAAAAATTAAAAATTATAGCTTTTTCTCCTGAATTTTGCATTAATGTATCTGTGCTTGATAAAGCCTTTCTCACTTATACTCAGTATTTTCCAGACCTTAACACAGCACCATCCAGATCCATATCTCATATTAACTAGTAGTGTGAAATACTTCTACTGTACATCAGGAATATTAACACAGAACAGGAAGCTTTTGGAGACAAATAATATGCTACACACTGTATTTTCTTTGCTCTACAAGAATTTCCTCTCTTCCCGCCTTGAATATGTATTACACGAATCACTTTACTCACTGGGGAAACAGATCTGACCCAGACATTGAAAAAAACCCACGTGGTATCAGTGAAATCTTTAACAAAAAGAAATCATAGAGTCATAGAATGGTTTGGGTTGGAAGAGGACCTTGAAAATCATCTAGTTCCAACAACAAAGCATAACGTATAGCTATGAAAGAAATTAACAAAACCAGAATATTCTGTATAATAATTCCTAATTATTTTGTACAATACTTTCTAATACTAACATATGCATCACCTTTAGCAGCACAGTGTGAAAAAATAAATTCCATATCCTTGAAACCTGTGGCAAGCAAAGCATAAAAGTCTCAATTCTAATCAGCAACTAAGTCTCCCTACCTGTGAACTTTTCTAAACACCTATTTGATGGATATTCACCAGGCATACCTGAACTGCACAAAAAGGTGACATGCAAATAAAAATGAAGTTCAAATTTTATGAGTTTAAGAGTGTACTATGCAAATAGACCATAAAAGCAACTGCAAGAGCACGCACACAGAAATGGCACAGAATCTACCCCGCAGAGGGTCTGCTTGTCAGAAACAGAGGAACTGTTAGTAGTAGTTAAATATTTATATATTTTAGTATGTATTCAAAATGTGTTTAAAGCCTGTTCCTGCAAATAATCTAATAAACAAGCTAGTGGAAAGTGTAAGTACTTTTTGATTCTCTTGTGCTGTATTTGTATTTACAGAAAAAAACACCTGCAGTCATGCTCATGTTGTCCATAAATATAGTGAAAGGCACTGCACAAGCCTGTATCTTTCAGGAGCAATTGTTGCATATAAATACAACACTGAAATAGCCTGTGGAACACAAGAAGACAGTAGTCCAAATGACATTCTTTGAAAACTGGCAATTATGTACCAGGGAGTCCAATTTCTAAACATTTTGGACTTTAAAAATAATAGGAGTTAAGCAATTTAATGCTTTTAAAAATTTGAGCTATGAGACGAAAGAATGAGAACATATTCACCTTGCAAAAAAGCTGATTCCTACTATTCCTTCTTTATAACAGGTTTCAATCTGCAATCACTTCTCAAGTAGAGTCCACATTTAAATCACAAACAGCGCGGGGGAAATAACTGCGGGACAAGGGCCAGTATTTGTACTGGAATTTGTTGATGTTAGCATAACTGGCCAAAATTCCCCCTTAAGTCCAACATAAAGGTTTTCTATAATCAGCTTTGGAGAAACTGGTGAAGAGGAAGGGTGACCTGGGTCTTTCCAATGCATTGCCAAGACAATGGTGCTGGGCATGTGTCACTCTTGTTCCACTTTCTTACCATAAAGAACCAGAAACCAAAGAGCTGTAATTATTTGACCAAGTCAGACAGACACTTCATCAGAATTATGGGAAAAAGAAGAAGGAAGAAACAGAGTCCCCACAAAGAAGTGGTGCTACTGAGAGAAGACAGTCGACCCACATGTTATTGCACAGAGGACAGATTTTCCAGTAAGCAGCTCCCACCAGGAAGGCAGGGGCTGCTGAGGACTCTGGAAAATGCTAGAATGCCTCTCAGTGCCAAAATGTAGGACACCTTTTCTATTTGAACTTGGGTGACTGAAGGTAGACATCACTAATATAGAATTTTTGAGAGTACTCAACCTATAACTGCACTGACAAATAACTGAATGCATATCAACATTAAGATCTTTGAAATAATAATAATAATAATAATAATAATAATAATAATAATAATAATA
>VWZF01003723.1:275612-365587 GCA_013396755.1 Sclerurus mexicanus | reverse complement strand
TTTTTTTTTTTTTGTGGTTTTGTCTTAGTATTTGTTTGCTATCCTCTCCTGCTTTCGCTCTGCCTCTCTCCCGGCTGCCGCTGCCGCTTCAGCAAGCCATCCCGCCGCGGCGGATTTTTCCCGCAGTCTCCATCGCCGGGGAGCGGCTTCTGTCCGGCTGCAAATGTTGCACATGCAGAAGATGGTGGTGAGTTTGGCGGCGGGGGGAGCAGAGCAGCGCCTGCTGGAGAGGCGCGGCGCGGCGCGGCGCGGGCGGACATGCGCCGTGTTCTGCCCCCCCGCTCCGCTCCGCACCGCCCGCACCGCCGTGCGCGCCCCGCTCCGCCCCGCTCCGCGCAGCCCCCGCCGCACACCGACCCGCGGGGATTTTTGTTCCCTTTTAATTTTCTTTTTTTTAGGGGGGATATGTGTGGGTGAGTGTGGGGATTGATTTGTTCCCCCCCCCACACTCCTCCTCCCTCCCCTTTCGCCTGCCGCTCGCCCATCCGCGGGCGCGCAGCGGCGCGGAAGTTTGTGCCACGGGCGTGGGGCACAAACAAGCAAGGTCAGTGCCCCGGGGCGGGGGATGCTCGGCTCCCTGCGGCGCCTCGCCGCGCGTCCGGGGCTGTTGTCATTAAGTACCAATTATTATTAATGAAGGTGGCTGGGTGGATCTGCATGTGCTGAGCGACTGCGGAGCCGAGGTGGGACGCGGCTGGGCAGGCCTGGTACCCCTCGTTCCCCGGGAGCAGCGGGACCCCCTCCGCGCCGCCGGGCTTTGCGGCAGAGGATGGAGCGCAGGGACGGGAGCAGGGAAGCGCTCAGCGCTTGTGGGCACTCATGCCAAAGGGAGGGAGAGCAAATGAAAGGGACACTTCGCTGCTCCTATGCCGCCGCCTGTTCTATTTCCTTTTTTTTTTCCTTAATATTTTTTTTTGGGTGGGGGAAAAAATACGGGAGCATTTTTTGTGTCTAGACCCTTTTTATTTTTTTTCTCCTTTGGATTTTTCTGTTCATGCCTTGGAAGTTTCCCAGAGGACCTGCCAGAAGTCTGGGGCTATTGCAGTTAATAATTAAAAGATATATATAATAAATGATAGGTAATGAAATCATCCAACAATAGCTGTATGTCAGAGAAGGGAGCTTCTAGTTTCATATGTGGCTTTGCAGAAAGATTTCTCAGTCACAGGGTACTGAGTGGAGTTCCAATAACATAATTAAAATGTTAATTGGTAATATGAAAGAATATTGATTTTTAAGATGAACCTTGTGGCTGTGCTTCGAAATACACACATTTGCTCTAAGATCAGAGTTTTGCCTCCTTTCACTCAGGTTTACTTAGTTTATTCTCCTGCTTTTATGGTGAAAGGCAATCCCTTTAGTTGCTGCAGACAGTGACTGATTTGTAAAGAATGACTCTGAGCTCCTCAGCATCTACCACATACTCAGAAGAGTAAGGAAAGAACATTGAAAGCAGAGATAGACAGACAGACAGACAGGCTGACTTACCAGCATGGACATGTGCAACTGTGTGTGTGACTCTGTGTGTGTGTTTGGGAGAGTGTGGAGTTCCTGTAAATAAGTTACTTTCTGAGAGATTTCTTTGCAGATCGATGACAAACAGACTACCTGCATTTTAGAATACTCATTCCTTTATGTTTCAGTAAATCACCTACTTCCGTTTACTTTCCCTCCACGCATTCCAGTCCTTCCTCTGAATGTTCAGGCTTGTGCTTCACATTATTTACCCATGGCTTTTTGTGACCTCTGCTTTTACTCTTGCTTGATTTTCTTTTTTCATTCCTTCCCTTTACTCCTTTGCCTCCCTAAATTCTCCCTAAAATTTGGTTCCTTTTTTTCCTCCATCCTTTAACATTTAGCTTTTTGACTTCTAAATCCAAGTAGTAAGTAATGAAAACTGGATAATATTTCTGTGGTTGGCTGGTACTTTGCCACTAGGAGCAAGTGAACTTGGGAACAGGTAAAACATTTAGTTAATTTGATGGCACATATTCATGTGATTTTGTGCCAAATATGTATTAAATATTAGGACTTTAGACATATGTCTGTTATTGTGGAAAAACAAGTTACTGCTTACCAACCAAGCTGAGTAATAAGCTTTGGTCTTTTTCAAATATGACGGTAGCATGTTAATTTAAATTTAATTTGAAAGTCCACAAGGACCACAAGTGGTCTAATCTGATCTAACCAAGGGTCTTACCCAGTGGTTCCCACATCAAATCTGTAATTTCTGTTGAGTTGGAACATATATTTTAGTGAATTATCCAATCTTGATTTAAAGACTTCAAGAGACAGGAAATCCATCACTTCCCGGGGTAAGTTGTTCTAGTTGATATCTACTCTCATTTGTTAAAACCTGCATTTGTCTAGCTTTGGTTTCTAATGTTGACTGTCAGACATGAACCCAGTGTTCCTGTAATGGTATCACTCAGTGCTATTCCTGGAAGTAATCCTGTTCTTCACTTGACACTCCCATGCCCAGACAGCTCAGGATCATTTTTACAGCTGTGGAAAGCAGAGGAAAGAAAGGGGATGAGGCCATACTATAGCAATTCTGTTTAAAAGACACAAGGGAAAAAAAATATTGTGGTGTCAAAAGGGAAAAATCCCATTTCAGGAAGTTTTGAGAAGTGAATGGCAGATGATCAAGTAATTGATCACAGTGTTTATCTTACAGAAAAACTGGAACAGGAAAGGTAATAGGAATGTAATCAAGATTAAGTCTGGAGGGGAGGAAAGGTGAGGTAAGATTTTAGACTCACTGGTGCTCTGGTGGGCTAATGTTATCTGGCTGCCAAGTGCCCACCAAGTTGGTCTTTCATTCCCAAAAGAATGGGGTGGGTAAATAAGGTAAAAAAGCTCATGGGTCATGATAAAGACAGGGAGATCACTCATCAATTACTATCACAGGCAAAACAGACTCATCGTAGGGAAAATGAGTTTAATTTATTGCCAATTAGGAATTGAGTAGGATGGTGAGAAATGAGGACAAAACTATAACCCCCCACACACACACCTCTTGCAAGGCTCAACTTCACTCTTCTTTCATGAATTTTCTTCCTCCTCCTTCTGAACAGTGCAGAGAGATGAGGAAAGGAGGTTCTGGTCAACTCATAACACTTTGCTGCTCTTTCTCCTTATGCCTTTTCCCTGTTCCAGTGTGGGTCTTTCCCACTGGGAGCAGTTCTGCAGGAACAGACTGTTCAAGTGTAGGCTCTCCACGGGATGCAGTTCCTGACAGAAAATTTTTTCCAGCATGGGCTCTCTGTGGCCTGCAGCTTCCTTCAGTCATCTGCCTGCTGCAGTGTGGGGTCATCCAGCAACGTTGATATCTGCTCCATCATGGTCTTGACCACAGGGTGAAGGGGAATCTCTCCTCTAGTGCCCAGAGCACCTTCTCCCCCTCCTTCTTCACTGTCATTGGTGTCTGCAGGGCTGAATCTCTCCCATTTTTCTCACTCTTTCATGCAGCTGCTATTCAGTGGTTTTTACCCCTTTTTTATATATGTTATCTCAGAGGTGCCACCAGCATCAATGATGGGCTCAGCTTTGAGCAGTGATGGATCTGTTTTGGAGATGGATGAAACTGACTCTGTCCAACACAGTGGCAGCTTCTGGTGTCTTCTCACTGAGGCCACCGCTGCAGCACATGCTCCCCTCCAACCTTGCCATTGACCCAATGCAGCTGTACCCTGCCAGGCAAGAGGAGACCAGAAGGGAGAGCCTGTGGGTTTTCCTGGTGACAGCTGGAGAGGTGCTGCATGAAGCCACTTCTGAACTAAGATCCCGCACTTCCCTAGTTACCCTCAGGCAGACTGTGAAGGTTGTGGTTGATGATTAACAGAAAGAGGGACAGATCTCTGAGTTCCACAATGAAATATCAGAGAAATTAAGAAATTATTGAAATATGTTTTGTTGAATGTATCAGTTGTATGGAAGTGATAGTCTAGAAGGGGTCTGTCTAGGGACTGCTTGCTGTTGGTGGAGAATACTTCCTTTGCCTTGGGGCACACAACAGCTCATGTTGGCCTTGGCTTGAGGCCACCACTAGAGAGAAGACTCACTCTTTAGAGAATCAGCTAAGAGGCTGACTATCTGCTGCAGCCCATAGATGATTCCTGCTGCAGAAGATGCATGAATATGATTTTTTTTTCCCCCTCTGGTAAGGTTTGGAAACCATTGGCTATTTTCTCGATCAGTCTTGTGCTTGAACAAAATGCATGTATGAAAAGACCCTGCAGGAACTGGAAGAATATGAGAAGTTTTACACTGAAGCAGAAATGAAGGGTGTATGTTAGCTAGGAGGAATAAAACTGCAAAGGAGATACTAGAGGCATTCACCTTATGGGAATCCCAGAGGACAAGCAGGATTTGAAGGAGACAGACACTTTGCAGTATGGACAGAGTTTGTGATGCATATGAAGTAGGCAAATGTCCACATGCTGAAGTAGCAACTTTGATTCATATTTTTATGTTCATGCATCCAAAATGCAAATCCCAGCTACACCATCTATTAAAAAGTCTTGTCGTTATGTGCCTGGAGACATGTAACTTGTGAGGGAAAAGAGGTCTTGACTGAGAAGGGGAAAGTAAAGCTGTGCTAAGTATGAAGGATAACAAATAAAAGGATAGGTTGTGACAATTAGGGCTGCAGAGAGGAGGAAAGGACAAGGGCGATTTCAGCAGCAAGAGACACTAAAGTAAAGATCTGTGATCATCCCTCCCCACCAGGTTCCAGGTGCACAGAGGCAGCAATAGCATGAAAACAGACAACACCCTGCCCCTGGCCTGTTTGCCAGTGCTCCTAATGAGCTCCTTCAGAGTAGGCAAATGTCTGTGCCACAATGGCTCCCGATGGCACAACCATCTGGGCACAGAGATCCATCCCAAAAAAGGATTCAGTCATTTAAATTAGTCTTCCTTCAAATGCAGGTCTCATTGCAGTTTCACTGTGTGGTCACTGGAAATGCTTCAGCAATAAATAAATAATGGCAAAAACAATTGACACAACACCCCGCCCTTTCTTAGTGCTTTCTCACCTGATGAAATATTGTAGCTCACATACCTGTCAAATAGGTCCCTTAGACAGTAAACTCTGGGACAAGACTGTATGTTTTGTGACGTGCTTAGCAATTCCAAGGGAAAAAAAAATAGAAATCATCTATATAAAACTTTTTATACTCCACCCTCTGGCATGGTTTCACATCACCTTTTGAAGTGGTACTAGCAGAACTGAATAGATCATCGGTGCACAAGATACAGTTTTCTTTCAGTAGCAGAACTCAATTTCAGGAATTTGCTTTACAGAAATTTCTTGCATTTTGAGAGCTTTTTTTCTCACATTTTCAATATTATTTTTCAGTAATCTAAATTTTGTGGTGTGGAGAACAGTTAGTTATTTTTAATAGTGCTTTTCATTAAGTATGCTATTTTGATACTGAAACAATTGTAGTATAGTGCATCTGGATTTGAATATGTTCATCCACTGGTCCTATTCCTGTCTACTGTGCTGCATGCTAATATCATTCTTTGCAAACCTAAGGACCATATGGAATTAAAGGGATACTGTAAGACATCATGAAAGGAGAAGTTGTTGTGATCATCCTGTGGAAAGTGAAAAATCCTGATTATAATTTAAATGGTGATGTATCGGTCTGGATTGTATCAGTAACAGTGATTTAATTAAGAACTGCCATAATAAGTAAGACTCAATGTCTGTTTATAACAGTATCCTATGTGTAACATTAACTGGTAGAGGTTTATTAGGAAAGAGTATGAGAAGCTCAGCAGTCCTTCATTTAAACTTTGAGGTACTCCAACGAGTCCTCTCGCCTCCTAACAGTTAGGGCTTTAAGGTTTCTAAACTGAAGATTTTATAGAGATCCTTGTGTTGAAGATTCACCTACAGTTATTTCCTTGTATTTACTTCCAGTGTCTGCAGCATCCTATGCAGACAAGCTCTATAATCCTATTCTAAGAAAGTAGTTTATTTAGTTTGTTTTAAACATTATTTTATATTGACCATTCTATGGCACTTCTCTAAGGAAAAGGGAAAAAAAAATAAAAGATGTAAAAATCGTTTACCTTGCCATATCATCCACAGTTTTGTATAGCTTTATAATATCACCCTTCAGTCACCTCTTTCTGTCTTCCTATATCTTATAGTCTGTACTAAACATCAGTCCTCCTTTTCACTATTCTCTCTGCTTCTTTCTGAAAAATAGGACACATTGAATAGGACACATTTTTTTTCAGGTGTAAAACTGGTTTCTGTTTCACTCATTTCTTTTTCTAATCATTTGTAAAATGTCATTTACCTCTCAGCAAGCAGACAATGTTTTCAGGAAACTATTCACAAAGACTTCCATATCTCTTTACTCAGTGGTAATAGCTAATTTAGAGCCTATCATTGTGTATGTGTAGTTAAGGTTATTTCTCCCACATGCAGTACTTTGCATTTTTTTGATATGGAATTTCTTCTGCCATTTTATTGCTCAATCAATTAGTATTGTGAGATTCTTCTGCAATACTTCTCAGACAGTTTCAGTCCCTGAGAATGTGATACAAGAAAAAAATTGCAATCTATGCCCTTTAAATTTGATCTCATGTTTGTTACATTTTTAATGTAATAGGTTTCTTCTGCCCGTTTTTATAACCTGGACTTCATCATGGGATGTACCTGGGAAAATACAAAAGTTTGAAGCAATGTTTCTTTCCTGAGTACAGCTTATTGCAGTATTAAATGCCAGGCAATTGTGAAGGATGGGGCAATTTCCTCATCAATTAGAGGTGTGCACGTGGAGAAAATGTACAAACCAAAATTCATTCCACCTAAGCCCATCTGGTCTTGTTTATACAGGGGAAAAAAAGATCAACTTTTGCTAATGCCAGCTTCTGCCCATCACTTACAATAATTCCTGAATTCAAAATGAGTTATTTCCAGTCTTCTAGGTACTGTACAAGTTAGACCAACATGCAAGCTTACATGAAATAGTGCTTAAAATAAGGGTATTTCATTCTCATTTTTTATACCTATTCGAGTATACCTATTAATTTCTAAAACAGCCAAGGAAGGGTTCCCCTGGGTATATTTGAGGAGTCTGGCTAGTAATCACCCATACTGAAAAGTCTGATCCTTCTCTGAAAGGGAAGAGTACAGGTTAAGAAAGGTCATTCACCCACATGTTCCTCTACCACGCACTGGAGGCATGCATATGGCCCTTCTGAATCATGCAGTGCTTAGAAATCGCTTTTTTTATCTGGGAGTAGGATGTTGGTTCTAAATCTTCTAAGTAAACAACAGCCATAGTAACAATGACACCCTGCCTGCAGTTGAACGCTTTGTAGTGAAATTGAATCCTGTGTAGAATGAGATAGGCAGAAACCAGAAGAAAATCAGGAGACAGAAACTCAATTTAGATAATTTCAGACATTTGGAATTTGAATTATTATGAATAAAACCTGTTTTTCCCTAAATATAAAAAAAAAAAATGAAAAACCTACAATACAAACAAACAAAATTATTGAAAATTTTAGGGAAAAAAAAAATCTCTCCCCTAAACATTTTTGTACTTTGGGCTTTTTTTACCAACAGCTGACAGAAAATATTTTTTATTTTCTTACCAGTTCTCATTAAAATATTTGCCATAACCTCTGTGACATAATCTACTCAGCAGAGTGAAGAAGATGTCAGAAAAGTATAAAGAATGGCCTCTGTTCACTACCCAGAGCATTTTGCTGTATTGACCTAATTGTCATTTCCTGTAAAAAACACCCCAAAGTTCACCTTTGTTTGAAGACGATAGTTTTTAGCTCATTTCTCTTGTTCACCTCCCTAGTGCTGTCATCCATGCGAAAGGGTGAGCTGTTTTCTGTGTGGCTTGTGCCACCACTGTCAGACAATCACCACATTAGCTCCAGCTGCAGAAGCCTCAATATTGATGATGCTAGATGAGCAAAAAGGACGATTCCAGATCCAGGGGAAGAAAGGAAATGGACAAATTTCTGAAAGAAGCCTCTGCCCTGTCTTTTTAACTCATGAAGTGAAGCAAATTTGATAAAAAATTACTTCAATCATGATAACCAGGAAACCTTAAATGCTGTTTCTGCAAAATCACACTTACAGAATGTAAGTACAGTTCAATACACTAAATTGCTAGTAAAAATTAGTTTTAGTGAGGTTTATTGCCAATAAAAATACTTTTCATCTGTGGCCAGTGATCTTGTCTTAGCTTTCCCATTTCCAAACAGACCTATATCCGCGTGAGAAATAAATATGCTACTATCATAACATATATACTTTTATATGAAAGCATTGGTTGTTTACATGAAGCTATTTCTCAGCTTTGGGAAAAAAAAATAGGATCAAGTAATGTAATGCTTTTCTTAAAAAACACACAAACGCACACACTCTCTATTTTCTGCTTAATTTTCACATTAATTAGAGCTCATACAATATTGCCAGGATTAGAAAATGCATTTTCAACCCACAGGTTTGGCCTTTCTGTATCCAAACTTGGATTATTCTCTCTATGGCAGGGTTAAAGTTTATCTCAAATAAATCTGTTTCTTTGGCTCAGCTCTAAGCTGGCTTCCAGCCCCTGTCCCCCACACCACAAAAGCTGCAGACTAGATAATTGCTGTCATTCAGCTATAGCCATGTGCTATGTTTGCAGAACTAGAATCTGTTTTCCTAGAAAATCAGAACAATCTTTGATGCCTTAAATGCTGTAAGCATACCTGGTATTTATTCAAAAGTGTAAGTTCCTACAAGTATTCTGATAGTTGAGATGTGTCCATTTTTATTCATTTATTTCTTAAAAAATATATCATGAATATGCACTATCCTAGCCAACATCAAGGTGGGTATGTCTGTTGCATTACTAGGTAAAGTTATATGAATAAAATCAGTGCTGTAATGATCTCATCTAGCATTAAATTCCTCAAAAGAAATTAATTTTTTCAGCTGTTGGTTTATTTAATATTTTATACACAGTGATTCATATTCTATGAAGCTAGGGATTATTGGTAGAAAGTTTATTCATGGAACATCTTTTAAAACAGGTTAGATTTTGTCCTAATGACTGATGCATACATACTTATAAAAATTACCCAACATATGTTCTGTGTTAACTTTCTCAGTCTTATGCTGTGCTAAATAGCACTGTAACCTGTAAGTAAGCACAAGGGAAGCCAGGGTGCCTTTAGGGGAAGAAAATGCTACCTTGTGAAAGGGTGAAATTATCTAACCTTATGTCACTTAGAGCACTCTTTTAAAAAATCTGTAAGTGGTCCTTACAAAAGCACATCATGTGGTCATTGAATTAGAAGTGCAGGGATTGAACAGATTCCAGAGGTTACATAGTCCAGTCCTCTGGCTCTGGGGAAGGATCAGATATGCTAGAACTTCCTACAGAGGTTTTTATGTGGTACTTTTTTTTAGAATTTCTGCCAAAAGACTCTCTGAGGGTGTCCTGTTCAAGCTTTTTCCTCTCAATTTTTTTATTATTATATGACCTATATAGTCTTTACTGCAAGTTATACTGGGTTCTTTTTGTCTTTCTTTTACATGAACAATTGGTAACAATCGATCATTGTCTTTCCTATTAACAATATTCCATATCTTGAAAGATCTATCAAGTCTTTGCCTGCCTAGACTAAAAGAAACCCTTTTTTCTGCAGTCTTCCCTCACTGTAATACATTCTGAGTCCTCTTCTCATTCTTGCTCTTTTCTGCTGTATTCGTTCCAGAGTGACTATATGTGTTTTGGAGTATGGCACTGAAAGCACTGCTTAGCTGCTTTCTCCCTGGAAACAAGTAGAAGAAAATGATCCCCACCTACATCTTACCTGCAAAATTCTTGACAACATATTCTGGCTTCATCTAATTTTTTTTTATTTTTTATTTTCAATCTGTACTTTTTAATAAAAATGTTAAACAGAGTTAGTGCTGGAATCTCAAAGGGAACCAGTTTGAAAGAAAATGAGTGCCATTTGGCACTCTTATCTATTCTTTGAAAAGCACTTTCCAAGAAGTCACACACAGTCTTTATTTTTTTTTTCATCTAGATGACATTTCCCTTATTTTCCTATGAGAATTTAGTACAGAAAAAATATTAAATTTCTTACTGTACTGAAGATAAAGCAAACTTATTCTTCTTCCCTTTGTCATGGTTTAACTCCAACTGACAATTCGGTACCATGCAGCTACTTTCTCACTTCCCCACCAGTGGGATCAGGGAGAGAATCAGGAGGGTAAAAATAAGAAAACCTATGGGTTGAGATAAAGACAGTTTAATAAGGAGAATAAAAGCCACACGCACAAGCAAAGCAAAGAATTCATTCACCCCTTCCCATGGCCAGACAGGTGTGTTCAGCCATCTTCGGGAAAGCAGGGATAAATCACACATAATGATCACTCGGGAAGACAAATGTCATCACTCCAAGAGTCTTCCCCTCCCTTCTCCTACCCCCATGCTGAGCATGGCACCATACGATCTGGGGCATCCCTTTGGTCAGGTGGGGTCAGCTATCCTGGCTGTATCCCTTCCCAACACCTTGTGCACCCCCAGGGCATTCACAGGTGGAGTGGGGCGGGGTGAGAGGCAGAAAAGGCCTTGGCTCTGTGTAAGCCTTGCTCAGCAGTAAAAAAAAATATCACTGGGTTATCAACACTGTTTCCAGCACAAATTCAAAACACAGCTCCATACCACCTACTATGAAGAAAATTAACTGTATCCAAGCCAAAACCAGCACACCCAGTATTCTACTTATCCTGTCCCAGGAGATTAGCTCGACTTGACATAGTTTGTTGCTGAAAAATCCACATGGTTTGATTTTATTATTCTTCAGGTGTTTCCAAGTTTCCATGTACAAATCTATTCCATTTTAATGCAGTCCGTAGTTAGGCAAAGTGTCTTGTTTTCTTTGGAGTCCCCATTATCTCTCTTTTAAAGAAACATAGTTTCTTCTTTTCTGAGACTATCCCTCTCTAATATTATTTCTCACGTGTAAACACTGATGCTTCAAATACAGTGTTATTTAGTTTTTTATGCACTTGGAGGTAAATTTAACCAAGTAGTGGACACTTTAATATGTAAAACACATTTAGAAATATTAGCTATTGCATCTTAACTACTGAAATTCAGATGTTGTCCTTCAAATAGTTTGGAAGGTTCAAAAGCAGCTTAAAAGAATCATCATGACAAAACTGTGCTCCAAACTATGCTAGTAGTATTTGAAATATCAAACCCCTGTTTTACACAAGTAGCCAGGACCCTTTTAAACCTCAGTGGCTTTTTTGCAGTTGTTTGGAAGTATTTCACTTTTTGTTCCTTGAAATGTTTTCTTATTGTGTTGTCGTGTAAGGTAAGGAGCTAAAGCAATAGTTCAATAAAGGAGTATTTCAGGAAGAATCTTGAGTGGCAGGAAGAAGATGGTGTAATGCCTAAGGTGAACCGACTATTTCTTTAGAGGTGTTTTGAACACCTTCGTCTTGTACATGCACCTGATGCACTTAGCACATGTAAACTTTGCTGAGGGATTTTATATTCAGATCAGGTAAACTTCCAGCCAAATACACTCATGAATACAGAAGTAATTACTGAGCTCTAAGGACACGTTGCAATGACATTATCATTTGTCAGCAGGATACCAGTGACTGCTGTCATGGAAAATTTACATTAGCATCATTGTTAAATAGTCTGTTTACTAGTTTCTTAATGACCTGCAGCAAACAATGATTTGAACTACTTTATGAAGTTCAGCGTTGCAGGCTGCAGTTATGTTGAATGTATTTTCATAGGTTAATGATATTAAGATGGAGTCAACAGCAGCTGTCATGTCATATGCAACCAAATCGTCTGTGAATGGGTCTAGGTGGTAGTTGTTTCTGTGATGCCAGTGTAGCTTAGAGATATAAAGTTAGTTTTAAAACATGCACTTGAAATGCAAGTAGCCAGATATGTGTAGCATGAAGTGCAGGGAGGACTCTGAAAATCCGTCTCACAGGTTACAAAGAGCCGGACTTACTAAGCCAAAGCTGTCAAGAGTCATTTACTCTAGCATCTTGCCCAGGTCAGAATTTTCTAGGATAACAGCATAGGCAAATTGAAACATGTGGTTTCCTTTATAATTGCATCTTAAAAGTTCAAGAAACACTGAAAAATGCTAATAGGTTTAAAATTATTTTCTTAGGTTTCACTGTCAATTGTCTACTACTCAATGGCTGAGAATTTGGAACTTTCATTTTAACTTTCACAAATCATTACTTGATTTGTATGTTTCTGGAAGGAATTAATTAAAACCTATTCATTGGGGAAAAAGAAAGTAAACGATTTCTGGTGATGCATTACAAACTTTACATGTATGAAATATTTGTGAGGATTATTTGCTTGTGCTTTGAACTGTCTAAAAAGTTTTTGGATCACAAATCAGACTTAAGGCTTTTATTGGGTGCACTTGATAAAAATGAAATGTTCCTGTAAAGGTCAGTGTGCAGAGTATGATTTTGTTTTTCTTTATCAAATATAATAAAGGATATTCGTCTATTTAACTTGAGAATAAGCAAAATTCATAAAGAGAGACCTCTTAGAATAATGGGGGGAGGGAGTTTTGGTTAGTCCACACTTTTCCATTGTTCCAGAGTGGCCTCTCCATGGTGAAAACTTTACTCTGGAAATATCCACTTAGTGTGACATGGGTACATCCTCCATTGTTGTGGATATCCTCTACACAGTGGTCACTGAAGGGGAAACTCAGCTTCAGCACCTGGGACAGTGCCTCCTGTTCCTTTTCCACTGACCTTGGTGTCTGCAGGGCTGTTTCCTTACCATTTTTCTTACTCCTGTCTCATGTAGCTGCTGTGCACTCTTTTTGCCCCTTTCTTAAATGTATTATCAGAGAGGTGCCACCAGAATCACTGATGGGCTGAGCTTTGGGCAGGGATGGGTCTGTTTTGGAGACGGATGAAACTAGTTCTGTCTGACACAGTGGCAGCTTCTGGTGTCTTCTTACAGAGGCCATCCCTGCAGCACACCCTCCCCTCCAACCTCGCCACATTGACCCCATGCAGCTGTACCTGCCAAACAAGAGGAGACCAGAAGGGAGGGTCTGGTCTGTGAAGTTTTCTGGTGACAGCTGGAGAGGTGCTGCATGAAGTCACTTCTGAACTGGTGTCCCTGGCTCAGTCCATGACAGAAACCACAGCAGCAGGGACCATCCTAGAAACAGTCTGTAATTTCTCTGCACATGTCTGTATACGCCTATGTGTTTGTCTGTGACAGCTCATTTTCAGCTGATCACTTAATGATGTGCAGAGAATGTTAAAGGAAACTCTTCAGAAAACTTGTGAAGTGACATGCACTTTGGTACAAGTTTGAATATTAACAGAACACATTTAATAGTTTCATGAAGCAATACATGAATGATACTTTTAATTTGAGAATCTGTTATTTTATTGCTGTTGACAAATTTTGTGAACTGTTATTCACTTCTTTAATTTTCAAATTAAGGATTTGTGTGTGTCTGTGTGTAGGTTGTGCTAACTCTTCAGTCAATAAAATGATTGAATTCCTCTCATATCTTCATCATTACATGCAGTAGGCTTTCTACCCTTTTTAAAATTATTTTGTATATTTTATTAGATTATGTAGTTTTTTGAGAGATACTGATTCTCAGAGAAAACATTTTTGCATTTATTACGAATAACTACTGCTACTCCATGTGTACAAGATGAAATGCCTCCCCATTTCCATCTATTACAGACTGCCTCACAGTACTGAGAGCTACCAGGAGCACCAAGCAATGCAGATTTCCACATTCAATATTTTTGGATATTTTTAGCATTTAGGCAGTATAGTCCCAGAAGAAGAACTGACAACCCTAGAAAAATTGTACTTTTTCAGTCATATAAATAAATATTACATATATTCAAGGGAACGTAATGTGGGAAAATATTTCAAAGTTAGTGTTTGCTAATGTTATTGGCTAATGCATCACTGTAACATTTTCATCAGATCTCCCTGTATCCCTGAAGGCTCTTGTCGTTCTTTGCCAACCTAAACTGTTCTATGATTCTGATTGTAGATAAAGATAGGTTGAAGTCTGACACTAAATATTTACTCACTTGAATAATGACTAAACTCCAGATCAGAATTGCACGGAAAATGTTTGAAGTAATTGTGTAATGACGGTTTATAGTATATAATGTCTTAAAAAGAACATATTTAAAATCACAAATGCAGCTCAAATTCCTTGATATTCACAGTTCTAACTGCTTGATTTTACTATTTTAGCTGTGTATATTGTAGGGCTTTTCTTCTTGTGTAGCTTAACACTAAGAAGGAAGTAACAAAGCTGTTCTAACAGGGCAAATACTGTTTCACTATTGCATTCTTCAAAATTATGTTGGAAACTGTGGTTGTCTTTTCTTAAATTTTTTCCTCTTAATGGTCACAGTCTTTTGAACAGATTTATTACCGAATCACAGAATATGCTGAGTTGGAAGGGACTCACAAGGATCATTGAGTCCAAATCCTGGCCCTGCACAGGACCATTCCCAGTAGTCACACCATCTGCCTGAGAGCATCATCCAAAAGCTTCTTGAACTCCATCAGACTTGGTGCTGTGACTACTTCCCTGGGGAGTACGTACTCTATTCATCATAAGTTAGAAAACTTTAACTTTGTTTTAGCCCATATGGAGAAAAGTAAGAGAAAATGAATGCTGGTTTCGGTGTTTTCCCTGGACTTGGTACGTTTTGCTCTGGAAGAAATTTAGGTCACATCAGGAAAGCTAATTCTGAACCTAAAGACAGTCAAACTGTGACTTCAAAACATGTTTTCAATGTGCCCAATATACCATAATATAATAGAAATAATAGAAAATGGTCTGGAAGGATACAGGTTTTACTGTTTAGCTGTTTTGCATGAAGCCAAAATTGCTGTATTTCTCCCTTGGTAGCTCTAGAAATATTCACTAATGACAGAGAGGGGGAAATGTTAATGTATAGCCATCTTCATATATGCAAAACTACTGAAAACTATAGACAATTGAAAACCAGACTGGTTTTCCAATAAAATTTCATGGAAACTGGTTGTGACTTTTTCTCTCACTGTCAATTTTCATAGTTATTCTTTGGCTCTTAAACTGACCTTAAGTTGGTGAACTTTTTAGTGAAATATGTTTCTCAAGAATTTAGAACTATTTTTTCAGGTGGGGGAAAAAAGAAATCTTATAGAAATTTAGTTGGTCTTGTTATATACGTTAAAGTGTTCTGAGAGTCCTTCAGGTATTGTGCACATGAGGAAATAAAGTTTACTGATTTGGATGGTCCACCAAAAAAGTTCCTAATAGAGAACCAAACCCCAGTCAAATAGAAAAGTGAGAGCTGGCTCAAAAGGATGTCAGGTAACAGCAAATCCAGTGATAGCTGAGAGATCTAGACATGCTCAAATGCTTTCCAAGTGGTTAATGCCTACTGAAATCACTTTAGAGGTTCTTCTTGACACAAGATGAACCCCAGTGTGTCAGAACATCTAAACAACCTATCAGTTTCTATTAATAAAAGTTTAAGAAACTATACGAAAACTTGAAAAGTTTGTCTATTTATGTATTATGTTCACAAACATGAAATTTAAATATACCTTAGTATATATATATAGTATATATATATATATATATATATAGTATATATAGTACATGTCCCAAATATTTACATAATACGGTCTTGATCCTGTAAGATTATTCACATATATAACTTATCATGCAAATAATCCTACTATCTCTGACAAATTACTCAAAATTAATACAATGCAGAATTATTTGTCACATAGCAAGAATGAGATAGTAAGATATGTGAAGTAGAAAGCTGAAGTACGGGGAAAGACCATTGTGATGCTTCATAACGTGCAGCAGCAAATGGTTTAAATCCTACATCTGTGCATGCAAAGAGCAATCTGTGAAATCAATTCAGTTACTTGACTGATTGACTGACTGATATTGTATACTTTGACCTTTATTCTAAGGCACAATTCATCATGCGGTTCATGGTTCATGCTTTTTAAGCACAGATGTAGAACTAGGCCTTAAAAGAAGATTGCATTTGTATTTATTGTGTATTATTTAAAAACTTCTTTTCATGAAACCCAGCACTGTCTCATTTCTGCCTTGTGAAATGGGCTCCTGTTTCGGTTCAGGATTGTAACTTAGGTTTGAAGAAATGGAACACCACCTTCCTGCCTCTGTTTTCAGGAAGTTAATGAGGTTGAAATCAGATTCTCTTCTGAACATTTCCTGCCATATCACCAGTTTTTCAGAACTTCAGCATTCAGATTCTTTGACAGTAAGGAAGATCCTCAAGAAGTGAGCAGTCTTTCAAAGAAAGAGACATACTTGCAAAAATCACTGTCTTCTTTTTCTTCTTATACTGCAAATTATCAAGGCATAATTTGAGTTGCTTCAGTCATAAATATCTGTTTTACCTATAAAAGTCTTGTTGAGGAGATACAGATACAAAATTGAGCATTCAAATTTATGATTCACACCTAAATATTCCCAGGAAAAGGATATATTATAATTATTTATAAATGTAAACTTGTCACATGTGGTAGATTTAGTGTTAATGGTATTCTTCTGAAATGGTGTTACGCCTAAAAATACAACAAAATTGAAATTGGAGCAGAGATAGGCTAATATTTGTGTCTCCAACTGAAACAGATGTATCGTGTCATCAGACACGTTCTTTCATTGTCATTTTCTTTCTTTTTGTTCCCATGCTACTGGATTTTTCTTCAAGCCTAAGTAATCGGCTCATACAGATAGTTTCAAAGTTAGAGGATTTTAGTCAACAGCCATGATACTTATTAGGGTTACTAAAATTTCAGAAATGTTGTAGGTTTCTTTTAGTTATTAATACATATCTTGTTGATGGGTCAGAAGAAGACTGTGAGGTACAGAGATATGTAACTTGGAAAATCTCTAAGAAAGTGAGGCATATAAAACTGTAATGGAAAATCACCTTTATCATGAGAAAAAAGATAGTCTGGTTTCTAGACCAATACTAGAAAATAACTGCTGAGTGGTACTTCTTAAGAAGTTAATAGCTGTATATTACTCTCTCTTTAGGCCTGAAAATTTATTTATACGACCATGGGGTCACAAGTCCTGACAGTAAACCTGTTCCAGAGTGGGTTCCTCTCTCCATAGGGCCACAGGTCCTGACAGGATCCTGCTCCTGCATGGGTTTCCCCTGGAGTCACAGCCTCCTTCAGGCTCTGCTGTGGTGTTCCTTCATGTCTACTCCCCTATGGACCTCCATGATCTGCAGGGGAATATGCTCTGGCACTTGGACCATCTCCTCTCCCTCCTTAGTTGCTGTTATCTGTTTCTCTCTCTTATTCTCACTCCTCTCTTCTCAGACCATGGTTACTTTGCTCACTAATTTCTTCTCCCATATTAACTATATTTTCCCAGAGGCACTACCACTATTGATGATGGGCTCAGCCTTGGCCACTGGCAGGTCCATCTTGGAGCCAGTTGGCACTGGTTGTCAGACATAAGGGAAACTTCTTGCTGCTTCTCAAAGCAGCCACCCCTTTAGCCTTTTACACTAGCATAACATGGCCATGCAAACCCAGTACAGTATGGTTTAATAGACTTCTTTTTTTACCAAGTCGTATCAGTTACAGAAGTTTTTCTGTTTAGTTCCCTTTGCCTGAACATTGGAGAAGTTTCTTCCTCTTGTAAACCCTGCCCAGAAATGATGAAGCAACTATTTGAAGTTAATGTCAAATGCTACTACAGCTGTTACAATACAAAGTTAGCATATTGATTTTTTCCATCTAGCATATATTCTTTTTATAAACAAACTTGATCATGTGCCTATTGATATATTGAAGATGTAAATTTTATTAGAAAATGGACTGGAAAGTAATAAAAGCTTTGAACAGGCAATCACTATCAGCAATTTCCATTAGTAAAGAGATACATTTTCAAACAAGCTTACTGTTTTTTAAAGAGGTTTTGATTATTGCAGGAGGCTAAAATTGACTGATGTGAGATAGTCCCCAATGATTTGAAAAAATAAACAAAAACCTTTTTCAGTGACCAGTGGAGAACAGAAAGGTTTCCATACATGTTGATTTTACATATATCCTGATTCACAAGCAAAGCAAGAGCAAGATATGATAACCTGTAAGTAATTCAGGCAGATTCTATGGCAAGTGTCAGTCTTTGTTTGAAGATGGATCATGCATCAACAACACTGTTTGAAAATGTCACACTGTGATGATGCCTTCAAAACCTGGTAGACTGTCAGGACTACTTAGTATTTTTTAGGAATATGAACTGTAGGAAAACTGGTTACTGAAAGCAGACAACCAGTGAGACAAGAAGGTAACTGTTGGATGCTGATGTAAATTCCCAGTGCAGACTGGGTGGGTGAGAATTATAATCAGTGACAGCATCACTATCTCACCTGTGCTACTACTGCAGCTAACAATAGTTAGTGAGGTAAGGTCTTTCGGAGATGCAAAACAAGGTAGAAGCATTATTGCTGAATTTTCCTTAAGGCTCAGGCAACTGGTTCTGCTCTATGTGTTCTGCACAGTGCTACCAACAGCTCACATTATAGAAGCACTACTGTTTGGATGAATTGCTTGTTGTAGTAGTAAGGCTGCATGTAACCTCTGTTTTGCAAGAGTGCTAGAAAATGAGCATTTTTAAAAAATCCAGTGCATTTCTAAAAGCTTTTGTAAATCAATTTAGCTATGTCAGAGAGTTACATTAGAAATGTGAAAATACCTCTTTTACAGTGAGCTAAGATTGCAAAGGTCAATATGCTATGATTTTACAGCCCAGTACTTTCCATTTTCCACTTTTGAGATGTGCATCTCAGTTTGAATGACAAATATTTTTGCATTTGATTGTTAGGGGTGGGAGAGCTCACATCACATACAGATGGGGTCCTGAGGAGACAGATAGTCCTTGATCGCTCACTAGCCTCGACTGGAACCTGTCCACACCTCTTGACTAAGGGTTCCATTTAAGCCTAGTTCTAGACCACTAGTCTCTGTCTGAGTCCTATTATAGAGGTGTCTGCCTCCACTCTTGTTCCTAGAAAGTGGTGTGCACTTCCTGGCTTTACCTTGGTGCTGACTTGCTGCCTTAATATTTCCAGATGATCACTGGACTGTTGACAGGACCCTGTGTTGTCCCCCCTCTGCCTCTCTGCCCTGCCCTCCTCTGGGACAGTGCACCTGTAGATGTAGGACTGTGGCCCCTGTCTGGCCTCATCCTTATCATGCTATACCCTTGTGATGAGTTTCCTTCATCCTGTTAAATAAATGTATGGTGTTGCCAGAGTAACACTGGTTCTTAGGTTTTTTTTCTGTACTGAAAGTCTGTGTAGAGCTTTGGGGTGACAGGAATCAGCTTGCTTCAAATAGACACTGCTACTGCTTGAACTTTTTACACTAGGCATTAGCAATGTGTGGCTTATGACAAGCAGCCAACTTCTCACTCTGTGCAGTATTTTGAAAACCTGTCTGAGAGATTCCTGCATAAGATTTTCTGCAAGCACATGGCTTTTGCATGTTTTCAAGTCTGCACATATATATATATATATATATATATATATATATATATAATTTAGTGGCACAGAATATGTGGAAAATATGTTACTAGCCAGGCATTTGTGGTTATCTCCATCTCCCTTTAATGGACACTTGGTAATCTGCAGTAGTCATGTTGCTAAATCACAGAGAGATTTGAAGACAGAGGGAGGATCTGACACTTCAGAAGCACTATTGAACTCACCACGTAGTTCCTTTTTAGTAGAATAAATCAGGCTACCTGAGTGCTTAAAGCCTGTGTTGAAGATTACAAAATCCTGTCCATCCCATCCATTTGGGACAATAGACAGGATTCTCTTCTGAAAATTGATGGGGTTTGATTCTGTAGTTTTCACAACACAGAAGAATGCCTTATTTCATGCTGGGTACTCTGATGTGGGAGACTCTGATGTCTCCTGGTGGCAGTGCACCATTGTATAAAAAACTGATTTTTTTGTAGGTCAAAGACAGCAATCCAGTTGACTTATTTCCTAGTATGAAATTTCCTATTCGAATAGTAGTCTGGAAGATGGAATCTTAATAATCAGGAGCTAGTTTGGGCCTATTAGCAAGAAAAAGCCCTGGAGTAATTAAAAATAAATAAGTAGTTAAAAAGTAATTAAAAAACACTGTCCTTTGTGTTCCACACTTCCATCCTGTTCTCCTTTCCCTGTATCTTCATGTAGAGAGGAGAGAACCTGGAGAACAGGGACTTGCAAGGTAATTTTGATTTTTATGTCCTAAGAAAATGTCTACTTGTTACTTTCTGTTGTCCCCATGGAAGGCCAGCCACATTCCAGTGTATTTCCTATACAATGCATGTTTTAGTACTTAAGAGTGATGGTACCAAGCCAGCTTGTAAAAGACCTCTCCAGTCAGTTTTCACTTCAGGTACTGCAGGCAGTGTCCTACATAAGACCTGCCTGGGACTGGAGTAGGTGTTTTGCCTGGTTTTATTCTATTTTGAACTCTATAAGTAATTTCTTATGTTCTCAGTCCAGGAGGATCTTCTTTCTTTCTGTGACAGTCAATGACAATACAGGTTATGGTTTTCCTGTTGTATTAAATGAGCATTTTCACCAATGTGTTAATCATTTCGTTTTCCTTCTATACTTCTGCTTATGTTTGTGTAACTGGTAAGAAGTTTGTAGACGTTGCCAGAACCGTCTGAGGGTGCAAAGTTGGAAGGGACGTCACAAGGTCACCGGGTCCAATCCCCTAGACCAGGCAGGGCCACCTAAAGCCCAAGACAGAACTATGTCCAGATAGTTTTTGTATATCTACAAGGATTGTGACTCCACAACCTATCTGAACAGCCTTGTTCCAGTTTGATGCCAACTGTCTGTTTTGGAGGCAAACTGCAACTGCACAGGTGTTCACATTTCTTGCTGTACAACTAGTTAAAATAAGGCATGGCCAAGTTGTGTTTCCCTCAGTAGCTCAGATTTTCTGCATTGTTTCTTGTGAGGTAGTCTTCAGTCTATTTTCAGGCTGTATCAGGCCACTCTGACGTCACAACATGTACATTAAACTATCGTTGCAGCTACTGTAAAACAAAGAGTTGTTTCTACTTGTTTCTACTGCCTGAATGCATTTCATATTCTGACAGTGCATCATGAATGAACAGACTACTTATACATTTGTTGTTTTATTTTCTCTTTATTGCATTGCTACTTTCAGCAAATGTCAGGTTTTTCATCTTTTATTTTTTATTATTTTATTATTTAGACCTAAAAAAATAATTTTTCTTCTAGATCAGCCAAGTTACTAGAGCAGCTCTGTGAATAATGAGTTTTTCTTTCAGCATTTTTCTTTCAGCATTTTTCTTTCAAGGAGGTAATGCTACACTTACTCTTAAAAACTCTTGCCTTTGTGACCTAGATAGTCCTGTTGTTACATCTACAATAGATAAGGTTACTGCTGAATATGTAGTATTTCCTAATTTTCCAGGACTAGGTTGTTGCTGCTTCCATACATGTATCTGTCAAGATGTCTGTAAGACCATATTAATTTCTCTTTGCTTAATTAATCAGATACTTAGAAATGTCTAATGTATCTGGAATTTTTAGGTCAAAGTGCAGGATACTAACGTTTCTGAGGTAGGAAGACAGAGAACCATGCTTTGGAAGCATAAGAACCCACTTGCTCACTTGATTGGTGTATTTCTTTGCACTTTTTTGGTTTTTTGGGGTTTTTTATGTCTTCCTGGAGTATTGGAAGGTACTGTGGAATAAGTTATTTCACAGTGTTTGTTGAAGTTTGAAATTACTGCTCTATTTAGGATTAAATTCTTCTGTTCTTGGGAATGCTCTTCACTTTAATGTTTCCTGAGTAGTGTAAAAGAGGAGAATTCCCTTCAGCTGAGGGGCAAGCAACTAATCAATCTGATGACCTAGTAATAGCTATGTCATTATTTAAGTTTTGTTGAAGGCATTAAGATTTTAGCTAATGATGTGCAATAAAAAATTGTTTTGCAAAGTATCCATTAAACAGAAAACCAAAACATATAATGGTACTGTTTCTCATGGTTTGTGGACCTAAGATTACATTATGGAAATAATAACATTGAAAACTGATTCTTCTGACTCCTTTTCAATCTCAGAGATTCTGTGAATAAATGCTTTCTAATATTAATAGATCAGTTTTATATTTTTAAAGAAAATAAAGTATTTGAGCAAGTCTTTTCCTCTCACACAGTTATGTAGCCTCCAGCAGAAGCAAAAGACTGACATATTTGTCTCAGATGATGGTTATATAGTTACAGAGTCGCACATATTTTGGTCAGTTAAGCCTAAAGTTGGTAACAGTGGTATATTCTATGGGCATAGCCTATCTATATATTTCTGACATGATAGAAAGTACGCAGAGACCAACACTGTGGCCAGTCTTAAAATGTTGTTCAAAGTAGCATCAAGAAGACTGAGAAATTCTGCTGGCAGAAGGGAGGAGTCAGACAATTCCATTCAGTTATAGACTTGCTGTTGATATGATAAACATAACCTCATCTGACTGTATTTTCTGTATGTTCAGAGCATTACATTTGTAACACTGCTTTGAAATTAACCTCACTATAGGCCTTCTTTGCTGCATGGGCACACTGCTGGATTCTGGTCAAATTGGCATCCACTAGGAACCCCAGGTCCTTTTCTGCCAAGCTGCTTTTCAGACAGTTGGCTTTCAGAAAGTCCTGGGGGCAAGGTTATTCCATAGTAGCTGCAGAACTTTGCAGTTGCCATTGCTGAAATATATGAGTTTCCTGTCAGTCTCTTTCTTCTGCCTGACCACTCCTTCCAGCTTTGTGTCACCAGATAGATGCCGTCCTTCCATTCGGATTATTAATGCAGATGTTACACCCCCAGACCCATTATTGACCCCTGGGGTACATTGGCTAGTTATTGACGTCCAACCAGACTTTGTACCACTGATCAGCATCCCCTAGGCCTGGGCATTTAGTCAGCTTCCACTCCACCTCACTGCTCCTCCAGCTCATGCTTCATCTGCCTTTTTTTTTTTTTTTCTTTTTTGGTGTGTTGTGGGAGACAGTATCAAAAGCCTTACTGAAGTCAGGGCAGACAATGTCCACCCTTTCCCTTCAACTACCAAGTCTGAGTTTATCCTAAGTGCCTACTTTTTAACTAGAGGCTAGTTATTACTCTTGTAGTTCACTGAATTGAGATATATGACTAAAACTGTCTGATTCATACTGACAAAATGCATGTCTGTGCTGGAAGAACTGCTTAATAAGTTTTGTACAACATAAAGAGTCTGGCTTACATTGATATGCAGCCATATAGAGTCATGGAGTTGTTAAGATTTGGAAAGACCTGTAAGATCAAGTCCAACCACCAACTCAACATCACCACCATGTTCACCATTAGACCATGTTCTCAAGTGCCATATGCATATGTTTTTTGAACACTTCCAGGAATGGTGACTTCCCTGGCTGTGTGTTTCAATGCTTGAACATCCTTTCCATGAAAAAAATTTCCTACTATCTAATCTAAATCTCCCCTGGTGGAACTTGAGGCCATTTCCTCTCATCCTATCTCTTGTTACCTGGGAGAAGAAAACTCCCCCTACCTCACTACAGCCTCCTTTCAGGTAGTTGTAGGGAGTGATAAGTTCTCCCCTGAGCCTCCTTTTCTCCAGGTTGAACACCTGCAGCTCTCTCAGCTGTTCCTCATCAGACTTGTGCTCCAGACCCTTGCCCAGCTCTGTTGCCCTTCTCTGGACACACTCCAGCCCTTCAATGTCTTTCTTTCAGTGAGAGGCCCAAAACTGATCTCTGGACACACGGTGCAGCCTCACCACTGCCATCCCAATACAGGGGGATGATCACTGCCCTGGTCCTGCTGGCCGCACTACTGCTGATACATTTCTCATATGTAGTACCTAGCAACAGAAATACACCCTATCTGAAGTCCTCCCTGTATTTTAACATTTCCATTTCATGGCATTCTGGTCATGATTTTCACAGTTATCTTTTATTTTATTTAATTTCATTTTCATTTCATATTTGATTAACACTTACTGCCTGATAATTTTCCTGGTATGTTCTCTAGTTGTTTTGCTATGAAATATAAAGACATCTCTTTCTTTGTTTTTTTTTCTTTTTTTCTTTTTTTTACGTCAGTAGTGATTTTGCAGATCTTTCCTTCAAAACATCATATTCCTTTTTCCAGTTGAAGTCTATGTCACTTTCTGTCATGCACAAAATATTTTATAACTGTGTTCATCCTCTAGTATCCTTTTTTTCAATATCCAGACCTTTATGAAATATTCTGATATGGGAACAGTGTGGGTTCAAAAGGTGACATAATGAATTCTTGTATGGTGTTGTCAATTTGTTCTGGAATGATGCCTAACATCCAGTTGCTACCAGAACTCCTGGTTGAGGGTTTTCCTGACATTTTCAGAGAACTATGCGCAGTAGTTCTCACAGGTTTTCTTAGTGATAGGACTGGAGTCCTCAGCATCCACCAGTAATGATATATTTTCCTTCTTGGATTACATCTCACTTTGCTATTGAATTTCAGTTGCCATTTTGTCACTTGGTCTCTGAGGTCTGTTAAACAGAATAGAACAACAAGTTATTTATTATAGCTGGAAAAAAATGGCCGTTGGACAATGACTTATCAAATGATTCTTATCTTGTAGTGATGTTTTTGTGCTTAAGCCCTTGTCAGTAATTGTCACTAGGTCAGCAGCTGTCACAGGACAGAGCAAGTTTTGGAGAAGAAGTGTTTTGAGGTATCCTTGCCAGGAATAATTACATTGGTACAAAAATATCCACAGAGGTCTACAAGATCCTTGTCTTGGAAATGAAGATACTAAGATTTTTTCACAGTGGTTGTCAGAGGCAGGTCCTTAAATTACAATGTAACCTTATCTCTTTGCTCCAATCTGTGGACCCTGATTTATCAGTGCTGTACGAGGCCCTTACAAAATCTGATTGTTTGCTTTAAATAGGAAGAAAACAGGGCTTATATTTCAATCTGACCTCTGTATTTGTCTCCAGACAGATTAAGCAAATTAAATAATGGGGAAGAAACAAAGGTTCAATTAAATTTAAAGAAGGTTTAATTCATGCTCTTGTTCTGTCACATTTTATTCCCTTCATTATTAACAGTCTTCCCCACTCCCCCCCAAAAAGTCCCCCTAAAATTCTTTTCACAGAATTACCTTCTCTACTGAAAGCTGTTTCCATTTAAATTTTTCTGGCCATTCCTGGTATTCAGCAAGAGGAAAAACAGAATGAGTTCCCGAGTTTAAAAAAGTAGGTCTGCAGCAAGAGATTTTGAAGAGCTGACATTTTCAGAGTGTCCAGTGAAGAATATAGAAAATACATAAATTACTTGCTTAAAATTTAAAAATAATAATCAGGTAAAATTGGATGTTCCCTAATAAAATAGACTTTTTTTTTTTTTTTTTAGTTATAGCTGAACTGGGCAGACAAGAAAGTAATAATTCTTTTCCCCAATAACTTAATGAATAGAAGATACTCCTAGGAAGCCTAAGAAAAGTAGATTTGTGGTTAGAAAATACTATTGAATAAAATTATTATTGCTTTTCCAGCAAATCTCTCTGGCTCTTTGTACTGGGTTTGGCTGGGGTAGAGTTAATTCACAGCTCATACAGGGCTGTGTTTTGGATTTGTGCTGGGAAGAGTATTAATACCACAGGATGTTTTTGTTCCTACTGAGCAGTGCTTACACAGAGCCAAGGCTGTTTCTGCCTCACCCCATCTCACAAGTGAGTGGGCTAGGGGTGCTCAAGGAATTGGAAGGTGACACAGCCAGGACAATTGACTCCAACTGACCAAAGGGATGTCCCAGACCATATGACATCATGTTCAGCAATAAAAAGGTGAAGAGAAGGGGAGGACTTTTGGAGCGATGGCATTTGTCTTTCCAAGTTGCCATAATGTGTGATGGAGCCCTGTTTTCCTGGATATGGTTGAACACCTGCCTGTGCATGAATGGTGGTGAATGAATTCCTTGCTTTTCTTTGTTTGTGTCTTTTGCTTTATCTTTTCAACCATCTTTAGCTCAAGCCATGCGTTTTCTCACTTTCACCCTTCCAATTTTTTTCCCTGTCCCACTATCACTTACGGGGGAGTGAGTGACTGTGTGAGGCTTAGTTGCCTGCTGAGGTTAAACCATGTCAGACCTTTCCTCTGGGTGAGTCAGAAACCAAGGATATTTATACTATATGATCAGGGTAACCCTCCAGTTGTTTTAAAGACAATTTTTCCTCTTTGCCCAGTACTTAGTATCTTCTGTCAATGCAAATAGTTGAAAAGGAAGCTTATCTGTTCTTTGAGGGGAAATACAAGATTAATTTTACAGCATTCTGAATGGTTTGCTTTCATGATAAGAGGGAAATCTTTGCTCATATTTGGTTTCTGCCTGAAACAAAATTATCTTGTTTTTCAGTTGGTCAGGACCTTATGCATGAGGTTCATCCACTTTTGTTATACTTAGTATACTGCCCGCAGAATGGCTTAAAATGTTTTGCATTTTTTGTTTGTTTGTTTCTTTTTAATATTTCGTGACAGATACGTCTTCCAATCACATCAGCAAAGTGCCCATACTTCATTTTGCTTCTAGCCTTTCTGTAACTAGTTTGCTGCCTTCTGTGATTGCACTTGTCTTTGCATATTGAAAAGCTTGGAAAAAGGATAAGGAAATGCACCCCATTCTGTTAGGCTGAGAGGACTTTTCATATATTGGTCTTAATTTTATCTCCCCTTTTCATCTCCCACTGATGCTTTGTATCACATTTATTTTATGATGAATTACAAGATTAAATTAAAAATTTTATCTCTGAAAATTCTGGTATATCTGTAAATATCCAATTACTGTTTCTTTTACTCTAGAAACATTTGCCATATGTATCAGTGAAATGATGAAGTAAAAGTTTTGAACAGATTCTCCTGTTGTTACAGCAAAGATTTATTTCAGTCTCAGTTCCGAAATTTCCTTTTCTAATAATTTTATTCTTTTTAAACTTATAAAACTTCTTTCAGCCATCATCCTCCCAGTGTTTCAGTTATGCCTTTATATATTATCCAGAACTCCTAAACTTCTGAAATCTAAGGTGTCTGCTACTTTGGGAAAGGAAGAGAGAAGTTAGCTGTATGAGTAATACAGGTAATTAATTTTTTCACTTTCAGCCTGCACATTAGGGCAGACATTGCAACTCATATACAAACTATGCAGTAGTCTCTGGATTATTGTATTCAATTAAAAAGTATGTCTTGGACACAAAACGTAGTTTGTCTTCACAGAAAATGCAAATGACATGTGGACATAGGCTATTTATGAAATTAGTTACTACACTGCTGGAGTAAGGCTGGAAGAAAGAGATTTAAGAATATGTGTTATACTTTTGTAGAAGCATCATGTTGTGTGAAATATAGGTTTTCCTACAACTCTTGCAGCTGACCTTTGAATAAAATATTTGTTGAATTAGACTAGACATTTTCTGAAACAAAAACTTGCATGAATTGTTCTGTTTGCAGCAGAGATCCCTTTCCTGGGAAACATGTAAAAAAATAATTAAGAGATTGGTAGGATTTTATTTTGATTTTTATTTCCTAACCTAAACTTATGAGGGTTCCTTAGAAATCTCCAGGAAATTAACACTTGGTATATTTCTTGTAAAGAAAAATTGTCCCATTTAGGAAAGTCTGTACATTTGAATAATTTGAAATGATCTCTTGAGGTTTCATGGTATATATTTCAATTTATATCTGTATATTCCTCTTCTGTCTATAAAGCCTTGGCTTCATCAACACCTCCAAGGGAAGGATATAAGTAATTTCACAAGATCAACAATTGTTCTTTTAGCACGGAAGCCAGTGCACATGCAGGTGAGTACTGGTCCATGGCCTTATATTCAGCCATGTTTCTCCAGTGTTACTTGCTCATGTCTGCAGCGCTGTTAGATGTTTCAGCACTCAAGAAATGCTTGCACCATATATATTTGCATTGTGCAATGCAAGTCTCTCCCTATGAACAGATCTATGCACATAGCTCTCAGCATGCTACACACAGTGCTTAGCTTTTTTCCAATTTATTATGAGTCATATTGCAGTTATTAAAGGAACAAAATCTAGCCAATGATTTTTTTCTTCAAGATTAAGAAGCACAGCTAACATATTTAACATAGTCAATGAGATTATTTTCTTAGGTTTAGGTTTGTCTTTCAGAGCTTTTGCATTGTATTGGGAACAATTTTGACTTTAGATTACTTTCATTCAGTCATAGCAAGAAGAAAAAAGTGGAAGCTGTTGACTGTATTTTCTACTGAGTCTGTATTTAAAAATTTTTTAGATGTTCTAGAATATGCCGTTGAGGGTTTTGTCTGGTTCAGTTCTTTCAGTTTCAGGAAGAGAGAAAGTGTGGAAAGATGTGTCACCTGAATTATTATAATACTATTTTTTTCTAGCAGAGATTTTTTAATCCATTTTTACACAGTAAAATCATCCTAAAATTATTGATACTCTTCTGGAAATCCATCAGAAGAGTGTTTCTGATCGAGTGCTGAAGTGTCCCAATATAGAAAGTGTTGGGATACCATGGTGATTGTATCTATAAAAATCTGCACCCTGTCAGGTTTCAGGGATTAAGAGCAAACACACTGTGCAGTATACCTTATGAAAAGTCTTTAGTAGCAAAACAGACTACAGCAGCACATAAGTACTGTGATCTTCCTCACGTGTCTGAACTCTACCATGTCAGCTGTTCTGAATGTCACTAGAGGTTGACTGTACAGACTAAGAGCTGAACAGAAACTCCAACAAGCCTATACTAATTTTTGTAAGGTTTATAATGCAGTGCTGGAGATTAAGGGTAATTTTTATTGTGTGTCTGATCCATTGTTTAATCAGGAATGATTGCTGTGAAACTCAATGAACTCCTTGAACCAATATGGAGTTTGGCAGCTGCAAGAAAGCCTTGGCCTTTAAACACAAGCTCCCTGCTGTCAGTGTGCTGTCCTCATCAGGAACACCTAAAATTTAGATATGGGTTCCCCTCTATCCACCATGTCAAACAGAAGCTGGTTCCAGAAGCTCACTTCTCTCATAACAGAATTCTTCCTCTAATTTTCAACCTGAATTTATTTCTGTCTCGTTTACATTTTGTCTTGTGTTAGTCTATCTTGCAGTTTATGCAGTTCTTCTACCTCCACACTGATTCTCTTTCCTTCTGACACCATCCTACTTCATCTTCCTACACCATCCCTTCATTCCTTCGTTCTGTAAAAAAATCACTCATGACTCCTCTCCACATCACAGCCTTCATTTTGGTAAAATGAGCAAGTCATGCTCTTGAGTGCTCTCTGTAAAGACAACCTTTCTCATTTCCCTGTTCATGCCATGAAATTTTCCCTCCTGGTTTTGTTATTATAAGTCATCCTTTTTTTAGGGAGGGGATACCTAGAATTTTGTGGAGTTTCCAGATGAAATCTCATGAGTACATTACACAATGGCATTAATATTTCCTAAGCCTCGGCAAATAAATTTTCTGACACACTCTACTGCTGTACAATTTTTTTATTTTTTTTTTTATTTTATATTTAATGTTATGTCTCTTGGGTGAGAGAGATTGTAACATCTGTCTTTTACCATCATTTGCATTACCTTCAGTTCAGTAGGTACTAAGAACTTAGGCCTATTGTAAAGTTTAATAATAAGTTTTATTAGTATCAATGAAATGCATCTGTCATTACTTGAGAATGTTGGTGATATGCTTTATTAATCACTGGTTACCTCATTTCTCTCTATACTTTTGGTTCATTTACTTCTCATTCACACAGAGCTTGCACATGTTCATTTTAGCATTTTTACTTCTCTGTGGCTGCCCTTCAGGAAATGCAAAACAGTTTACAAATCTTGCTCCTGCATATTCAAATCTTGTGCAATGTAATTGTAAGGTTCAGTCTTCCCATAATAAAGTATTCAGATTTTTTACAGGAACTATATAAACAGTAGTCAGCATTATATTACCTTAGAAATAGAATCATAGAATTGTAGAATGGTTTAGTTTGGAAAAGACCTTTAGGATCAAATTCAACCATCAGCTGAGCACCACCACCAGGTCAGCCATTAAAGCATATCCTCAAGTGCCATATCCACATGTTTTTTGAACACTTCCAGAAATAGTGACTCCACGACCTCCCTGAGCCATCCCTTCCAATGCTTGACAACCCTTTCCGTGAAAAAAAATGATTTCCTACTATCTAATCCAAGCCTCCTCTGATCCAGCTTGAGACCATCTCCTCTTGTACTGTTGCTTGTTACTTGTGACAAAAGACTGACCTCCACCTGTCTACAACCGCTTTTTGGGTACTTGCAGAGAGCAATAAGGGTCCCCCTTTCATCTCTCTCCAGGCTATACAGTTCCAGCTCCCTCAGCCACTCTTCACCAGACTTGTTCTCCAGCCCCTTCCCAAGCTCCAGTGCCCTTCTCTGGAAACACTTCAGCCTCTCAATGTCTTTCTTGTAGTGAGGGGCCCAAAGCTGAACATAGTACTCAAGGTCCAGCCTCACCACTGCCAAGTACGGGGGAACAATCACTGCCCTGGTCCTGCTGGCTGATACAGGCCGGGATGCCACTGACCTTAATAAAAGTAATGTTCATAATAAACTCTAATGAAGCTACTGCTTAGATGACAACATATTTATTAGACCAAATATAATTTGATTTATTCAGCGATTCATGAAAAAAATATTTATGTTGTTATAGACTGCAGCATTATGCAAAGAGGAAAACACAGAGAAGCAAGTCAGAATCTTCCTAGACTTTCTGACTTGCATTTAATTTTATACAGCCATAGCAGTATGATTTAATACTTGTAGTCTCTGTATTATATTTCTTAGTTTATTTAATGTATGTTATGTACAAGGAGTACATTTAACCTAACTTTAAAAGAAACAAGCCTCGAAATTCAATGCTACATTTAACATTAGAATCACCATTGTTTCTATAGCCTTATGCTATCCCTAGCAGACCAGGGACATCATTTTAAGGGAAATAGGTTCAAGAAAGAGCAAGACTGGATGGTCCATCCAATATGAATGTTGTTCTTGCCATTGCAAGGCTGTAGAACTGAGCGTCTCAGACTGCAAAATGTTCCTCAAAGATCATAGAATCAGAGAATCATAGAATGGTTTTGGTTGGAAGGGACCTGAAACATCATCTAGTTCCAAATTCCCTGCATGGAGAAGAACAACTTTCACTGGATGAAGTTGCTCAAAGCCTCATCCAACATGGCCTTGAATGCTTCCAGGGATGGGACAACTACAACTCTACTGGGCAATCTGTTCCCATATTTCACTACTCTCTGAGTATAGTGTTCCTAACATCTAAACTAAATCTCTATTAGTTTAAAACCATTCCCCCTTGTCTTGTCATTATCTGCCCTCATAAAAACAAACTGTCCTTTTTTATAAGCCTTCTCCAGATATTGGAAGGCCGCAGTGAGGTATTCCTAGAGTCTTCTCTTTTCCATGCTGAATAATCCCAGCTCTCTCAGCCTGTCTTCAAAGGAGAGGTCTCATAGGAGACTCGGTCCAACAGGTCGATGTCCTTCCTGTGCTGGGCACCCCAAAGCTGGATGCAGCATTCCAGGTGGGGTCTCACCCCAGAGAAGAGGGGCAGAATGCCCTCCCTTGACCTGCTGGCCACACTGCTTTTGATGCAGCGCAGGACAAAACTGGCTTTCTGGGCTGCAAGTGCACATTGCTGGGTCATGTCCAGCCTTTCATCTATGAGAAACCCAAAGTACTTCTTAGCAGGGCAACTCTCAATGAGTTCTTCTTCCATTCCGTAGTCATGTTTGGATGAGTGAACATGGTTCTTTTGATTCCTTCTGTTAATGATGTTAGTGAAACCCTTATGCAGTAATTCTGAACTTTTGGGGGAGGTAATTTGCAGTTTTCAACTCTTTAAAACCTGTGTCTAATGAGGCTATTTGGTGGACCAGTGAAAATATCGGCCAATCACATTTTCCATTTATAAGTTTCTTCTTGAAAAAAATGTGACTTTTTTTTAATGGCAACATTAAAACTCAAAAAATGAAAAAAAAAATCTTTTGGCCACTGATAAATGCTTATAGTAACAATTTTGAATGAATCTGCTGATTCATTTATTATTCATGTGTTGCTTTTTCATCTTAGAAATAGATTAAAAGCAGTCTCACGGGAACTAACTTTTTATTTGGTTTTTTATAATGCATAGCACAGAAGGATCTCTAAGCACTGCATAAGTAGTGTAGATTGTTACCTGAATAAGCTGGCAGAAAAGAATATTTTTTATTAATCTTTTGTCCTTTGTCAACCAGCATGGTGTTATCTTTAAAAATATATGTCTTTAAAGAATATGGCCTATGTCTTTCAAGACTTGTAAGGGAAAGAGGGAAAAAAATTAGCAATTTAATCACTGAATAACTGAAAAAAAACAAGCCACATTCAACACAAAGCCATATAAACCAGTACTTTATCACAAATATGATAGTTGTAGTCATTGCTGCAGTGATATGGGCTCATAAATCCCATGTTTTATTCAGGTGTCCACCTATGAAATTTAGGGGTGTAATCAAATAGCATTCCCATTTGTGTCAGACTGGCCTTGAAAGAGAAATATACACAAACAAATAATTTCATAGATTATCTGAACAGCAACTACAAAAGCACAAACCAAAAAAAAAATTTATTCTGGAATATGTCACTTGAATGCATCCTGTTGTTTAGAGAAATAGTGACTGTAACTGCTACATATCCATAATAGAGTCTGATTGGAAAAGTATTTCATAAGAGATTTTTTTGAGTTGTCAGATTTTCTGCTTATCATTCCAATTCAGGGACTTTTTACATGTGTCTGTCTGGGCTGTACTGTATGGTAACTCCTGAACTTGATAGCAAAACCCACCTCAGAGTAAGTGAACTCTGCTCTGGATCCGTGATATGATTGTATTTGATTTAATACGGGCACTCTTGAATTTGCACCTAGAAAAAACAAAATCAAATCATAAAATACCTCAGTAAGCATTGAAGTGGGATTCTTTCCCCTTTCCGATATTTGCAAATTGTCTGCTGAAACAATGCTTATTCATATAGGGAGAGTGAACACAAAGTTTCCTAGCACTCTGAAAAAGATGAGAATTGAGCTGGCTGTCAATTCAATTTGATTTGAGATGAAATACCAACATGATCAATCCATCATATGTGAAGGGAGCTTCCATTTCTTCACAAACATAGTACCTTCAGGACACATATGGCCTTGCATGAGCTTGGGGGCTTTACTTATTTTAGGTATAATAGTGCATATATAGTTAGGTATTAAATATGTGTTCAGTTTTTACATGCCCTGTTAGAAGAGGAACAAAATGTTTCTGTGGTAGGTGTTATTCCATTTTCTGGCACTACAGCAAATTTCTCTGCCAGGTGTTTTTCATCATTGTGCCTAAATTACTCTGATGAATCTTTGATTTATGATGCGTAAATTTGTAAGCATTACAACATATCTTTTTACAAGTAAAATATTTTTAAGACCTCTGAATGCTAGTATTCTGTGTAGAATTTCAGCATGTGAACTACCTTAAGTAGTTCAAAAGCTGACCACCTCAATATGCGTTACTGGAGTCAGAAAAAGAACAGTGACTTCTCTGAAACACATTAAATCAGGCAACAATTCAAAGAATGACAATTACATGACCAGTTGCCAAAAAAGTGTGTAACATATGTGCTAACAGACACTACTAACTGATGGAATATTTGGTAATACAGATTTTGACTGAAAATATTAAAAATGGGGAAAATATTTCCAAGAGAAGGAGAAATATTTAACTTTTCAAATCAAGTGAGTGATACGTAGAATCATAGAGAACATTTTTTTCACAGTGCACATTAACTGAATCTAAGAGAATTCAGCTCAGCCAGACAGAACCAGACAGAAAGAGAGGTTAGGTAACATAGCTGGCCAAAATGTTTAGATATAGCAAGCATAAGCCTTTGTACAAGGCAGCCTTTGCAAAAAGTCCTGTTCAGTATGAACTTACTGAAAAGATGAAAAGCAATGAGAAAGTTGAATGCATATTGTCTGTGAATGCTGCTTTCAAAACTCTGAAGAGTCAAAAAGGGTTGAACAGTACAGTTCGATAATGAAATGTATAAAGCAAAAAATTTGCTAGTGAAGAAGGTTAAAATTGATTCATTACATTTGTATTGTATTTCGACAGTATGTAGGAATTAATGGCCAGAGAAATATAAAACCATGCAGTCAGGTAACACAGTCTTGAAAACACAACTGTCTTCAGTTCTTCATGACATTGACATTTGAACTTTGTTGCTATTGAAATGACAGGAAATTATCTGGTTGAAAAATTCACAAGATTTATTTCTGTAATAGTTGTTAACAGTTTTTCTGTATTATTAAATGTCTGCATTATTTTCTGATCTCAATACAACTTGCACCAATATGAAGCTTCATCCAAGCCAACACTTTGTAAAGGACTTTTTAAATCATTAATATGATGTTATTTTGCTTTATGAATAAAAAAAAAAAAAGAATGGAAGGAGTAAAAATTCAACATGTATATCACTATAGAATGAAAGAAATGTTAAAAACCTCAGTTCACAATACTAGCATATGAAATAGCAATTATTATGCTGGTTAACTCTGAGCAGTGAGCTCGGCACATTTTCACAGGACAGTCATCTGGTTGTCAGTGAAATAATCAGGTGCTGGCTGCTTCATTCGTTGGGATTAGTACAGAGCCAAGGGTAGGTTATCAATCCCTATAAAATATGTGATCAGAAGGTTTCCAAATGAACAGTAATGAGATGAAAACATAACACTTTAAACAACTAAGTTATAAGCTAAAATTATTTCATATATTCAGGAAAGCATTAAGGATATAATGTTAAAGTCAAGGATCAATGTTTTTAAGAGTGATCTTAAAAGTGGTCTTTGTTTCATTTCATGACCAATTCTATATCAGTCACCACACAGGAACTCTGATTTCGCCATATGATCAGTCAAAGACTGAGATAATGAAGCAAAAGTAAGAAAGAGAATACAAGAAAGCAGATGTGCTAAAGACACAGCAATAGCTGAAAAGGAATGAAACAAAAAATGCCTGCTCTTTTAGTGAAAAATGTAGGCATATTACAGGAAAAGTCATCATCACTGTCTGTAATTAGACATATATTTAGCTAGGTTACCAGACACTTCCCATTATCTTTTGTCATTTGTGTTGAAATTTTAATCACTTGGGCTGAAATTTTCTACACCATGACAGTAGCTTTAGGCCATATAGATTTGTATCTTCTTTAAATGTCAGGTAACACCACTAGGTATTTTTTTTTTTAAATAAAAACAAGTGGGAAAAAAGAAGCAATACTTTTTATTATGTTTAAAAATCAGAACTGCTATTTTTAAGAACTGCTGGAGTTTTGGAGCTAAAACTTGAACTCTGTTACATTACATGGGGCCTTATTTGGTTGGCTAAAACTTGAACTCTGTTACATTACATGGGGCCTTATTTGGTTGGGAATTATTCTGGGTAGATTACCAGCATAAGCAAGATTTAAGCCTAGAAAAGCAGAAGTTCTTTCCAAAGTTTCTTCTAAGATGGATGAGAACAAGAGTTTCTCTATTACAATAGCTCTCTGAAACTAGTTTACACTTAGAATTTTTTCCTTCCCACATGAATTGAACACATGCAGAAATTTCTGCAAAAGTGGAAAAACCCTTGGAGCCATGGAATGTGAAGCATGAAGGAGAATATGACCCCATATAGCATTCACACCTATGCTATGAAATGTAAAACAAAACATATCATCTCACTCAGTTTTTTGATAAAGATATTTTATCATCAGGAGTGGATAGAGATTCCATTTAGCATGTCCAAAAATATGTGTCTAAAGAACTGAGGGGAAGGAAGAAGAGAGGATGAAGCTTGTCTGGAAAAAGTTTTATTTCTATGTCTAAAATCAGTTTTGATAAGAAACACAGGATGTATTATAGGTTTTAGATTTAAATGAGCTGATGTACAATTTTTTTTTTTCATGTTCTTTTTATGATATATGACACCTTACAAGATTTTAAGGTTGTGTATTGATCATTACTGTGAAGAGGAAACTGAAATAGCAATATTTTGTTTCTCAAGAGGAACAGTAGGTGAAACTTAGAAAGGATTCTGAATAGCAGTTATTAATCTTACAGAAAATTCATTCAAGTTGCATCCAAGCAGGAACTCCATCTGTACCTGGGTTGGGAGGAAGCAGAATAAAGGAAGAATTCCAGTACTGATGCAGTGAGATGAGGATGCCATGGGAATATGTGGTCAAAAGGTTTCTGTCTGAGAAGTACCCCAGAAAGTACATTTTGCATAAGATGTCCTCAAGTTTATTGTAATTAGGTATTTCAGTTTTATTTCTAACCTCTTTATTTCCAAACTCACAATCATTCCTGTCCAAATCTTTGTCTAAAACATTTATAAATACACCATGACTTTGTTGTACTTAATAGTTTAATACCATAGGACATGATTGATGAGGATGAAAACAAAGATCTGAAGATTAAATGTTGCAAGGAAACAGCAGATGAATACATAGAAAGAAATACTGTAATTCTGGAAGTAACACTGCTTCAGAGGTGGGCTTCTAGAGTTTAGAGTCTGGGAAAGTAGATGTTGACTGAAATATACTGAGACATAATCTGCAGACATAAGTTTGCATGTTTTTGGCACTAAGCAGATGGAGTTCAGGAAGGAAAAGACTGTATCTTGTGATCTCTTCTGAAGCTGCTTAGAGATATATTGGTCTGAATTCCACTGGTGCAGTACACTTGCTCTTCTGTTAAACTAAGTGACTTGGTTAAGTAGTTTAAAAAGAGAATCCCTGATATCTACTTTCAAAATCTAAACATTCACAGTATGTGAAAGTAGTAATTTTAGCATAGGCTTTTGGCAATTTTGTTCTTCGTCTATAAAATGAAGTTGATCCTACAATCTAAGATCACAGGTATTCTGTGAAGCCAGATTTGCTAATACCTTTGAAATACTTATATAGCGAAAACAGGAAGAAAATAGTTGTTTTTAATAAGAATTCTGAAAATAACTTGGTTAACAGGCATATGAGCACACAGTGGGTTGAACAATAACAGCAATTATTGAGAAGATATTAATGAAGAAGGAACTGTGAGAAAAACAAATGAAAAATATCTGTCAGGACTATAGTAAAAGTAAACACAGAAAGAGGTGAATTAAGACTATAAGTATTGTATGCCAGATATCAATGAGTAGTTCTGTCCATTTTCCTGAGAATGAAAATTCCTTTGTGAAAATTTAGAACCAAGTGTGATAAATCCTTACAGTAAATGGAATAATTTATCTGTCACATTTATAAAAGGATATCAGGGTACGTGAATGCATCATCATCACAAATACTAGTTTAACATTTTATTCAGACATGGGATTTTCAAAGTTTGCAGAAGCAGGAATAGAGCAAAGTGTTGTCAGAAGTCTCCTATAACCACTAGAGAAATGGACCATTGTTATTAACATATCAAGGAAAACATCTCAGAATCAAGAAGCAGTCTCGCTGGTATGGTGGATGAAATGTCACAAAAGGGGACTGTGAAAAATCTCTCTCTAGGATGACCACCACCGATGGTAATACATTACCAGCAATGAAGAGAGACAGAGTTTTTAAAGGTGAACAAATTCATGCTTTTCTTTCAGATAGAAGCTTTTAGATGGAACACTTTATAGCTTTCTGATCAAGGGAACAATACTTAGAGGTGTATATGGGCACACCCAGGCTATGCTTGCCAAATTGCAGGCACAATGTAAAAAATCACTCCAAGAGGGGAAGAAAATGTAGTTTAATGCATTGTGAGAGGTACATTTAGTCTTAAAATTTGATATGAATTTACTAGCTTCTGAGTGGTGATCATAGAAAAAGATACTTGAGAGTGCAGAGCAGTCAGTCAGACAGAAATAAAGTTCAGAGATGTCTGAGGGGAAAAATTCTCCATTGATGGCAAATTTTGTCACTGCTAGCTCTCTCTCGCTTCTTCTAAATACTCCCTGCAGGAGAAAAAGATCGTAGTCTTTGAAAATATTTTCTGCCGTGATTTACTTTTAAGTCCTTTGTGTGAGGCTAGTGAAGTTTACCATAAGAAAAAGCAGGTTGTTATTATATACCAGGGTTTTTTGATGATGATGGGGTTTGGGGTTTTTTCCCACTTAAAGGATATGGAAACTCTGCAGAAAAGTACCAATGGACATTTAAATATGCATTTCCTTTTGTAGGTGCAGGGACCAGAAAATATACCTATCCTGTCCTCTGAACTGTGTATTACAAGGGGTGGCTGTTTCTATATACAATAATATTTTTGATGATAGAAGACTTAAAAAACAGTTGCATATGTTCTTATAAAACTGTATGTTCCAACTTGTTTTGCAAACAACGTTTTCCTTGCTAGGTTATCTTCAGCCTTTTCAATTTCATTTTTTCTCCAGCTTGGACAGAAAAATGCTGACAGAGAGTAAAGAATCAATCAGTAGTAATAATCCAGGACCTGGTGACTCTCCAGATCAATACAGGTGTTGGACAAGTGAGTTCACAGAATGACAGAATGACAGAATGAGTCTTGTTGGAAGGGACCACAGTGGTGGCCCAACCTCCTTGGTCAAGCAAGATCATCCTAGAACACATTGCATAAGGTTGTATTCAGATGGTTCTTGAATACCTCCAGTGAGGGAGACTCCACAACCTCTCTGGGCAATCTATTCCAGTGCTCGGTCACCCGCACTGTAAATAAGTTCTCCCTCATGTTCAGGTGGAACTTCCTGGGCACCAGTTTCTACCTGCTGCCTCTTGTCCTATTGCTCAGCACCACTGAGAAGAACCTGGCTCCATCTTCTTGACACCCTCCCTTCAGACACATTGATAACCTCCCTCTCAGTCATCTCTTCTTGAGGCTGAACGGGCCCAACTCTCTCAGCCTATCCTTGTAAGAGAGATGCTCCAGTCTCTTAATCATATTTGCTGCTTGTCACTGGAGCCACTCCAGGAGTTCTGTCTCTCTTGTACTGAAGAACCCAGCACTGGACACAGCACTCCAGGTGTGGCCTCACCAGGGCAGAGAAGAGGAGCAGGATCACATCCCTTGACCTGTTGGCAACGCTCTTCCTAATGCACCCCAGGATCCCACTGGCCTTCTTGGCCACAAGGGCACACTGTTGGCTCATGAACAGGTTGTTGTCCACCAGATTCCCCAGGTCCTTCTGTGCAGAGCTGCCTTCCAGCAGATTAGCCCCCAGCCTGTGCTGGTGCCTGGGGTTATTCCTCCTCAGGTGCAGGACCCTGCATTTGCCTGTGTTGAACTGCATTAAGTTCCCCTCTGCCCAACTCTCCAGCCTGTCCAGGTCTTGCTGAATGATGGCACAGCCACCTGGGGTATCAGCTTCTCTTTCCCATTCTGTATCATCATCAAACTTGCTGGAGGTGCACTCTGTCCCTGCATCCCAGTCACTGATGAATAACTTGAATAAGACTAGTCCTGGTACTAACCCATGAGGAACACTCTGAGCTACAGGACTCTAAATAAAAGAAAGAAAGTGAATTGATTCAAATGAAGAAAGTATGTATTTAGACTTTTAAGAACAGGAGGAAAAGGAATTTCTAGCTAGTGGAGTATGCTAAATACTAAAGTGTATTTCATGACAGAAAGGACTCAGAAAATGGAAATTGTCACTGTAATTAGCCAGATAATGGTAGCTGTCATATTTTAGGCTACTCAACATGAAAGATCACAGAGAAAATAGTTATTTCATATTCTTAGCAATTTTTATTTGTTAATTATGTGTGTTTCAGACATTAATACCCAAAGACAGAACACACTATTTTTTTTTCATGCAGTTAATTTTCACAGTAAAAATAACTGGTTTGCACCAGGTGATGCTGGTTTATCTGAATTTCAGTAAGAACAGTACATAAGGTAACAGCAAGTTATAAAATACTACATACCTTTCTGATATATCATTGTGTGGACCTCCAATCAAGGCATGGCATACTTCACAGATCCTATCCGTGGTGAGGTTCACCATGCTTAAGGTGGCTGATATCATTAAAGAGTCTTGCTCACAGTACAGCTTCATCAGTCATTGGGAACAATGAAACTTGTGATGCTGGCTTAGCTTTAGAGAGGCCCTTGGACGGCACGGTGTAATATTATCTCATTAATAAACCTGTGGTTCTTGAAGAGATGCATCTAATATTTCAAGTGAGCAAGACAATATTATATGCATACTTTTGATTAAGTACACATGGACTGCATGTATATTGAATAATTTTACAGACTATGTGTTCATTGATTAATTATACTGTTGATTAGCTATGCCTTGATTAAGTACCAGTCATGCAGTATCCATGATATAGAAGCATAGGTCTGGATTAGTCATTTTATGGGTCACTAACAGCTCATACAGTAGTCCTTAGCCAGACTGCTGCATAGTCAAATTTCATATGCAGTCACATGCAGAAATTGCAGTGTTCAAATCTTAAGGGTAAGCCAAGCCCAGCCTAACAAAACCTCACTTTAACAACACAGTATGTTTTATAATAGAAAGGTCATTGAAAGGTAAATGCTTCTTCTCAGAATCCAGATAAACTGTCATTTTATAGCATGATGTTACTAAATTTATTTCTAGAAGGAATTGTCAAATGAGCCAAGTAATGGAAAACTTCAGCTCAAAGAAACTAAGCAACTACAAAGTGATTGAAACAGTCCAGACAAATCCTGCAGTTGTCTTCCCAGAAACTTCTTGTTTACTTAGTTCATCACGAAAGTGGTTGTCTGCCATGTACAACATCACATGGTGAAGGTACTGATCTTGGTGCTCCAGGCTAAATAAACGCAAGTATAGAGGGAATGTTACCAGCAGAATAGATAGAATTCAACTCTCTTTCAACATGGAATCAAGTCTCAGGACACTGCTGATGAAAGAATAATTGAAAAAGGACATGTTCTGGGGTAGAAGTGGAAGGAAATCCTTTTCCTCTGCAAGAAGAAAGAAAGAAACAGATTTAAAAAATATCCCAGTGCAACAAAGGGATAAATTCAAGTTCTTTTATGAATAATGTTAATTGCAAGATAGACCAGAAATGCTAGAAGAATTTGGAGGGCATATGTGCCTCAAGTGTAAGAAATCCAAAAGAGATCCTGTGATTCTTTTATCTGTTTGGTCTAAAACTTTCATCATGGCCCTATTGGCCACTTTTGGGGGGATGCTTTCTGGCTGCACAAATGTTCACTGCAGCAGAGTCTTGTTCAGTTACTGCACATCTGTGGTTTGGACCAATCCTGCTGCAAAACCTGTTCCCAGAGAGGGAGATTTGGATAACTCTGAAATTAGTACAATTTTTTAAGCAGAAACTGAAAAAAAAACCCATCACCTTTAAGTAACTGACATTGTCCCTGTGAAAGTGAAGGTTGAGTCTTTCAGTTCAAGTACTAGAACAGTCACTATGGACAAGAATTTTAGCTATACATGTTCTACAGCTGGATCTCATATAGAAGCAGAAAGCCATGCATTAGTCACAAAAAATATTTTCTTTATGATATATTACAAAAATAGATATTTAACGGCATAGAAAGCAACCTTGAAAAAGAGAAACTCCTCATAACGTGGACATTTTATTTTTCTGGTTTTTCATGAGTGAGGGTGTTATTTCACTTGTCTGTACCCAGATGTCTCTGTTACTGTTAGTCAAACGGTTTAAAAGCAAAAAATGGGAGAATCTGAGACAAACAAAAAATTGGAAAATCAAAAGGAAAAAAAAGAAAGCTTCAAGATAATATTTTCTTAGTTATGTATTTGCTAATGGCAGAGATAATACTGCAACTCAGTTCAGAAGAGTCAGAATTAGGGACAGTTTAAGGATCCCAGGTTATGGACACTACAGTTGATTCCTACTCAGATCAAGAAATACATGCTTTTTAGGGAATAGCTACCAGAGAAGGAAACAAGCAATCAAAAAGGCCTAATATCCACTGAAGTCTGTAACATTCTTCAGAAGTGGAACTTATGAGTGAAGAAAAGTATTAGCTACACAAAGAATTGCATTTTATTAGACTGCATAAATATCCTCTGCTTGCTACAGGTTACAGCCTTGGGAAAATGTAGTGTATCAAAGCCAGAAATGCTTCTCTGCAAGAGAAACATTTTTTGTCTGCATAGCACACTACCCTTCTCTTTAGCAGCCTGTTTTTTGCTGGGTATTGTATTTTGCTTAATTTTTTTTTTGTCTTTTTGATTGTCTAGGTTGGAATAAAATAAAACCACTCTGTGCTGTATGTATTTGCATGCCAAGCTCCATGGACTGTTCCAGCAGTCTATCTTTGATGCCCTCTATACATATTATTGCCATTGATTGCTCTAATTGTTTGATCCTGGTGCATCCATTTTTAGATTTAGCAAGTTAAGATTTTATTCCCTATTCCAAATAATTCAATTCAGTTCAACTAATTTGTAACACTAGGGGCTTGGTGTATTCTGTATGCACTTAAAATACTTTTGTATATTATGTCTGATGCATGCTTAGGGATTATTTAATTCAGTGAGTCATGTTGGTTTTCAGACTATTGCCATTGTGATAATGAAGATCATATACAGAGTTGACTGGGATGGACTCTTACAGATCAACATAATAGTAAATCAGTAGCTCTTGTCTAAACATGTCACATGATGCAACATGATGGCTACATTTCAAAAGCAAGGTATAGTTAACTGATTCCTCATAGAAGAAGGCAGAAAGCAGAGCTGTACAGCACAGAGGAGCTCTGAAGATCATTTGAAACCAAATACTATTTGTAGCCTGTTAAATCCAGTGTAGATTTTGTTAAATAAAGTTGCCCAAACTAGTGTTTTCACGTCTTTTCACATCGAGAACAACATGTATGCCCATCGTGCCTGGAAGGATTAAGTTCATTTTTGATGGGAGTCACTGCAAGCTGTGGTTATAGCTAAGGACTTTTTCCAGAAGAGTAAAATTATTATACAGCTTCTAAAGTCAGTTTTGTACTTGGAAAAAAACAGATGCATCTGATAGGAGAAACAGCAGAGAAATTTTTAGTAACATTTGTTCCATGAAGATAACAGTAGCACAGCACTTCCTAGTCTAATTGCATTTATGAGATATATATATATACTCAACATGTATTTATAGATCTTACACAATGGCATTCTGCCCTCCCTCTTGATGTTTTATCCTTAACCAATGAAGTCTTCTCTGCAGCAAAATTTCCAAGAAAAAAAAAATTAAGCCTAGTTTTACAGTTCTAAACTAAACAAAGGAAATCAGCTTCCCCACCTGCTGTGGCTGGCTGAATACAGAGAGAAAAGCAGTGTTAATTCAAAACAAAATCACACAGTAAGGATCCATTCACAGCTATTCTCATATTCTGCTGGCTTTATAAAAGGCAGTAAAAACATCTGTCTGAAACTAATTCTTTTTCTCCAAGGGATACCTTTGTAAGCATGGTTTTATTGGGAACACACCTGCCATTCCATGAACAAATATGTACTCTGGTCTCCCATGGGTCTTACCTTCCATCATGGCTTCAAAAATATTTGGGGTGTATGTCAACTCTGCATATTAGGATATCTTCACTAATGCATGTGGGATGAACCAATTAATCTTTTTGTAATGCCAGAAATCTCTGCTTCCTAACATGAAGCTAGGACTACCCCACATAAAGAGGCTGATTTTCCACAGTTTCTTATCCATTTTCAAATAACTGCATTACCTCACATTTCCATGTGAGTCAAGAACTCACAGATGCTGATTTATAAACACTGTGACATTCAGAGTGAAAGGTAAGGGAACTGCTACTGACCCAAATGACAATATTTCAGATTTCTGTGAGACCCACTGCAATTGTTTTCAGGATCAATGGCCACAATAACACCAAAGTGCAGCTGGACATCATGATTATTTTAAACTCTCTATCTTATCCATAGTAAGTTTGGCAAAACGTGAGATAACTTTGACCTTTCACATGTTCCTCCAAAGCATTCCTCAGGTTTCTTAGAAGTTAAATGATTCTTACTTAGACTCAAAATAGATAACTTTACTATACCTTTAGTATATCTTTCAAATGCCAGCTTTCATCCTGAAAGTACAGGGTTATGGAAGTCTATGTCTTCATGGACATAATGCATATTAACCTCATAATTTTACCCCAGAAGTTTTTGTCCCTGTTTTTTTTAAATTATGAATAAAACTTTGTCTATTGTCTGTAAAGGTGATATTTCACCTTGTAACCAAGTTTTAAATGACAACAAAAGGTTTTCTAAAATGTCTTCAAAAGTGTCTCTTTAATCAAACATCTAGATGTACATCCTTTTCCTGCATCTTGTAGAAGGAGTGGTTGAGGATAGACTGCCATAACCTAACACTGCAGCCTGGTGTTCTTTCTGAGTGTGGACACAGCTCCTGTTTTCATGTGTACTTCCACTGACACAGAAACTTTTCCGTTTTTGCATTTTAATTGCTCAATCTATTTTTCTAGTGTCATATCTTAATATCCTTCATATATAGATATCATAGTAGCACCCAAAGACCACAGATTTTCAAAGTGATGAGCTAAAGAACTATACTCGTTTTGGTAGAAAGGGGAATAAGAAGTAGAAAACCTAAGTAAGTTGCCCAAAATAATATCAAAAGAACCTGCCACCAACCAAAAGCAAAATCTCAGTTCTCACTTATCTGTGTCTGTCTTCAGGATCACAGAATGGTCACTGAAACTGCAGGAGAACTGCTGCTCAAGATTACTGGTCCTAGGGACTGTCTAAATAATGTGCTCACTTACAAGAAAACTTTACCATCAGAGCTCTGTTAAACGGTAATAAAAAACATTTTCAGGCAGTTCCATATCTCTTTTGTATCCATGTCTACATTGTCCCAAGTTGATCATATCACAGTCCATTCAAGACATTGTAGTTTTCAGCAAATGGGAAACCATCTCCCTTGATTGATTCCTGACACTAGTCCCCAGCCAGTGAGACACTTATAAAAGGAAAGGAGGAATCAAGCTAGTCTCTTTCCTTTAAGCTGTATCAAGCTAATGCTGTTTTGAGAAGGCAAAAGCAAAAAATTAAAAGATGGACCTCTGCCACTTCCTCTACTTGTATTGCCACTGGCTTTGCACAACATTTGGATGAGAGTGGTAATGCAAGGAATCCAAGATGAGGAGGCGAGATAGTGAAAAGAAACGATTAGCAGGAGAAACAAGAAAGGAAGAAAGCTGAATTCACAGTCTCCAATTATTTTTTTTAAGTGAAAATTATATTGGGCACAGCAATCATTCTGAAACTTTTGGTTATCCTGGTGCACATTCAGCATATGATGTCTGTGATTTTCTAGAAATCTATCTGCGAATGCTTATACAGATTTAAATATTTCTGCTGGGAAAAAAAAATAAACAAACCACCCCAAAACCCCCAAAAACATGTGTTCATAACATATAAAAGACTAATTTACACCTTGACTTGACCTATTTAGGACTCATAAAATTGTAAGTGACATCCCAAACCCAATTGTTTGTACAGCAAAGGCACTAAATGCAGTGAAGTATTTTCTTATTCTTCACTTCTCTCCTTCTTTTGTGTTTTTTTACATGCCTTTACCATAGCTGTTCCTATATGTGTATGTATATCCCATAGTTATTTTACCATCCTACCTACAGATACATTAAATGTCAACTTTAAGATCAATGGAGTTACAGAATAGGAGAAAAAGAAGGTGCCATTTGGTCTATGAACCCAAAAGAAGGTATCGTCTTTTCCAAAGGAGCCCTTTCTGGTCTGTTTGGCTACACCAAATTTAAAGGGCTGAAGACCTCTGAACAGAAGCTGGGAAAGGGGAAACGTGTAGCTCCATGCTGGAAAGAGATAAGGGAGACTGCGAAATGCTAGACAAGAAAGAAAGAAATTTTAGCTAGGAGTAGGTCACTCTTCTTTCATAAAGAAATGGCTATTATTAATTTTCTGCAGCTTACATTTCCCTCTCAGCAGAGTATTTATCTCTCTGTGTTACTGTTGTATAATAGTAAATTCTTAAGGTTTGCTTTTCTATTAGGTCACACAGTGCCAGATAGCTTTGCGGCATGTCCAAATAATTCAACATCTTACTTTAAAAAAAACCCCCATGTTGTAGCAGCTATTAATATATGTGGCCCTGAAGGGTAACAGGAAAACTGTAGCCTTTATTATTTTTTCATTAATTTTTAAAATGTGGGTTTGCTGAGGTGTGAGTGGAGGATGGTTTTTTAAATTTTTAAACAGTGGCACTCTCAGCAGTTATGCAGACTTTTGTAAATACAACTTGTCTCAGAAGACTGCAATATTTGAACAGTGTTCTCCATTTGAAGAGTGCAAAAGAATTTTCTATTAATTTGTGATGCTTAGGAGTGTTCAGTTCCTGCTCACATCTTCCATAGGAAGTCAAGAAGCAAGCCTAGCATCAGCCATCTGTCACACTGGGAGTGATCCCTGGAGATGGAGTTCTCTCTGAAATTAAAAGATTGTATTGAGGCAGTATACCCTTTTGGCTTCTGCTCCCTGCTCCCCTCTCTGTGCCCCCCACCTCCTGGCCATGAAGAAGAGGAAAGAGTTGAGTATTCTTGTACTTCTTAAACTGAGCAAGACAGAGCAAATGGAAGTAGACTACCTGAATAGTATTATGGGATGGAAACCAACAAGCATTTTTAGTACTACAGGGCTTTATAGATTCAAAGTCCTGTTGACGGCATTCCTGAGCTGATCCCCCTGCTCCTTTTGGTAGGGAGTGGGGAACAATGTGGCCCAAAAATCTCTAATGTGAAAATCACCTTGGAAATACTGTATGAGTTATACTTTTCAGTGAGTACAGAAGTATGTGATACTAGCATTCTCCACATCTTAGAGAGAGCATGAGTTTAAATTATGGGCAATACCTCTGAGTGCTCAGTTTATCCTCGGCACTCTGAGTCAGCAGCAGGAACTGGAAAATTCATGTAGAAAGACAAGTTTCTTTTGGCTGCAAATATCTTCTTTTTGTAGTTGTTTCTCCTATTTTTTAATAGCAGAATATACATGCTAAAATATGTAATAATATTCTACAGAAGAAAAAACAAATGAAGAAAATAATGAAAGTAGAAGTAGGGCTATGATGTCGTAAGGACATGGAAGAAATAGAGCAAATCTATTAAATCTCAATATAAAGAGAATGACTGGTTCAAATTTTTAATTGCAATGGTGATGCTGTCTACGTGCTGTGGGAAATAAGAGAGTAGAAATAGAAATTGTTGTAACTGAGATTGTCACTGAATTAAAAAAGATAAAATTTTCGTGGTGATGGATAGTTATGAAATAAATGACACTTTCAGTCATGGATCTGGTGGTAAGGATTTGGGCCATCAGTATAACCAGAAAGATAGAGGGAGAGGTAGAGATGGAGGGGGCAAGAGAAAAAATGTTGTGCGGTAAGTAAATACTTGTTAGGATTGTGGAATAGGAAATTTGGATTCATTTGGACAATTGGAAGTGTTGAAGAAAACAACAGGAAAAATAGAAAATGTGGCAATAAGGAACAGTTTTCCAAAAAAAGAAATGGATGATGCTGAACCAAGAAATCTTAATATAAGTGTTAAAAGTATTGAAGAGTAATTTTGAAGATGCAGGTTCTTTGATGTTGTGATTAATACATTTCACTCAAAAAAGTAAAAATATTCTTATGAAATGTGTTGAATATTTGAAAATGGCTGGTACTTTTAATATTGAGTAGTAAAAGGATGTTACTCAGAGACAGTTGACATTAGGATTGATATAATGTAAATAGAGTAGCAAATAAAATTAGGAAATACAAAGGACTTTAATTATTAAAGACTAATAAACTAAATCAAACAAAGCCCTTGTAATAATCTTAGAGCTTATCAATGGGATGCCATGGGAAGGAAATGTAGATGAGTGCATTCATCAATCACAGGATAATTTGTGTGCTACTATTGTAAAGTGACGGTGAGAAAAAGCTGGTAAAAGACTGGGATGTGTCAGGGGAGACATTTCCAGTGGAGGGAGGGAGAATATTAATGCAACTGTAGCAGGCTTGGATGAGACCTGATCTGGAATATTGTGTTCAATTCCTCATTCATAGTCAGGAGAGACGAACTTGAAAAAGTGCACAAAACAGGCTGTTATGATTCTCAGGGGAAGGAAGAGTCTATTTCATGAAAGGCTGCTGAAAGAGCTAAGAATTTTAGCAGAACAAAAGCAGAGAAGGGATAAGATTGCTGTCTTTAAATACAACAGGATGGTAAAGCCAGAGACAGGAAGGAAGTGTTTAAGCTAAAGAATAGTATTGGCTCAAGAACAAGTGGGGACAAACTGTCCAGGAATAAATTTTAGCTGGAAAGGAAATGTGGGTAAAATGCTCTGGTTTTCAAGAAAACAACTGTTGGAAATTGAGTATGTTATGTTTATTGTATTTATTATATTATAGCATAACACAGCATAGCATGATTGCCTTCTATACGAGTGTCATAGGAATTCTCTTCCAATTCTCTGTTTGTTATTTTGTGTGAATATGTAAATGACTGCATGTATAAATATTTAATTTGCAGTAAAACTGGAGGTCATCTGGGATTATTTAAACACAGATGGAAAAGGCAGGCCAATTCTATGTATTTACGCACTACTTAGAGTCATGGATTTTGATGAGTAGATACACCTGCCCCTCTAAATTGAGGCAAATGGTGCTTTAGGAAGTATATGTCTATGGATCATACCTATAATATTTAGATAAAGTTGTGGGTTAAACTGTTCACATTCTGTCCCCACGCGCAAACCAATTTTGTTGGCTTAGCCAAAGCACATAACAGATTAAAACTTGTAATAAGTAAGGCTAGAAATATACCTCTATTGTTCCATAATTTAGTTTTGGTACTATGAAGAAAATAAAACTTCTCTGTCTCTGACTGTCGAAGTTTTCTTTTGTTTGTTTGCTCATCTGTTTTCATCATAAGAGCAACTTTTTATGAGTAAATGGATTTGAGTAGGAAGATGGTAGAGGAGTCTGTTATTCCAGTCCAGAAATGATACAACCTACCTAAAAGGTAGTGTGGGAGTGTACATGGTCAGTTTTGGGAAGAAATCGCTGGAATAATTGTGTGGTGGTATTGAGATTCTCTAAAGAATATCCAGAGTATAGTATTGAGATAGGAAGAGTGTGAGTTACAGGGACCTTAATGTCAAAGTGGAAAGATTATTAGATAGGGCAGAAAATTAAGTGATGGAGGAAAATATTGGTAGAGTTTTCGGAGGCTCAGAAGCTGGTTTTGTATATGCTGTTAGAAAAGGTTTGAGGTGAAGTGTTGAGGGAAGTCTTTCATGTTTCCAATGGAAAAACAGTGAAGTTCATGGGAATATGGTGTTTGTAATGTAAGAGGGGTTGGACTTTTGAGAAAATGTCCCAGAAAAGTTGTCTGAGTGCCCTCCCGTTAAAGATAAAGGTTTCTGTGTTGTTTTAGCTGCTTAAAACTGTTCCTTAGACATGTGTGTTACACAGAAAGAGCATCCTCAGATGAGTTCAGCATCAAACAGTTGCTCAGTCTACCACCTGGTGAGCTGACCTGCTTTTTCTGAGCGCTGTTGCTCAGAGACACAGCAGAAATACAGATCATTGTTTGTGTTCTTCTTCCTCTGCCCTTGAATTAGGTTTTGGTCACGTCTCCATGTTTCTCATGTCATGTCTCTCTGTTTATTCATGTCTACATTCCTCACGGTTTTGTTATAGTCAAGCACTATATTAATTTGCCCTTTCAAAATGATGAAACCTCAGTTTACAATTTTAAACAAGAACAGTTTACTTTGTCACCAGTTTTCAATTTTAATTTTACCACTTCTAGTATATTACTTAAGTCCTTGTTTCTGTAAAAGGCAGATGAAATTTACCATTTTCTGAGTTAGTGTATTTTTCTGGGTATTTTCTTTAACATTGTTTATGATTGCTCTCAGACTGCCAAAATTGCTATCAGTAATGGATGGAAATGCTACAATTACGGTTCTTAGGTAAAAAATTTAGCACACACCATGGTGTTTTATTCTTTTACAGTGAAATTGGCCTATTCAGCATTTACTATGAGGAGAGACACTTTCTATGTACATTCGTTGACAACCAGACATGAACATATTAAAGAGTTCCTCAACCAAGCCTTAGTATTACCTCTTCTGTTAACTGAATTTGAAAATGTATGCCAGTGAGAAGAAGGGATGGGAAGTGGCCAGCCCCTTCAGTACAGATTCAACTACGAATTTCACCATGTGCCCACCTGCTCATGGTTCATGTTATTATCATCATTTTGTCCCAGTGATTTTATTGAGGATCGGGAATAGTATTCTGTCAAAATCTTATTTTGTAGGCTTTATTAAGGATTTCGTGTTAAAGTAAACACACCACATTTTGGTTTAGCTGTATGTTTTTTTCTTGTTTGCTTTTAACATGTTGAACAGGGTGTGGGTTCAATGTCATTGGTCTTGTATTCCTTTCTTCCTAAGAAAACTTGAAAATGAAAAGTGAAAATAATCCTCAAACTACAATTTGAATTTGAATCAATGTGATAGTTTTCTTATATGAGTCTGCCAATAGTTTATATTAACAGTAGGAAAGCTGTGACCTTCAACAAGGTGGTAAATGAGAAATTTTTAGGAAGTGCCCTTTCAGAACTGAATTGACTAAATGTTTCACTGCTGCTGAGCTATAAGACTGATCTACTATTATGGGGTCTACCATAGGAATCAAATGCAGAGTGGCAGGTACCACTTGTCAAAGTATTTTGAAACTGAAATGGTTTATATTTAGAATTGCAAGTCTCTCTCTGTTTTCTTCATGAGCAAAGAAATCTTTCAGATGTTTGCAGAGAGATCATGATTTGTTTCCCAACACTGGTTAAATTTGTATCTCTGAATAAAGAGGCAAGGATTTGTGCTATACAAGAAGTCTGTCTAGGTTACCTACTCCTCTATGTGTCATCTAATGTGCACAGGGTAAGAAACTCTCTCCATGTCTCAATGACTCCTCTGATTCTAAAGGGCAAGATGACCAATTCCTTCTCATCCAGTATTCTCTCATTCAAGTTTTTTCTTAACAGTATTTTGAATTAGAAAGATGAAAGCAGAGCAGGAGAAATTGTCATGGCAGTAGCTGAATTAAATATGAAAATAACTCAAGAGATTGTACTGAAACAATGTATTTATAGACCAGATATTTAGATATTTTTCTCTTTTCTTAAGTTTTTTTTATTCTCTGCAGTCTCATAGCTATTATAATACAGAAAAAAAGTAGTTTTAAGTCTGAATAAGTTCTCTCTTAACTAATATAATCACAAATATTTTCCTTGATTTTCTTTTCTTAATTATTTCTTGCAAACAATAGTTCGTATGCATTTGTAAGATACATTAGGGGCCCATTATCCTTACAAAATTCATCATTTTTAAATTAACCTGAATGTAGAATTTCACATGGGAAAGTTAATACAATGTTAATGTCTCTGGTAGTTGTAAAGCACTCAGAAAAAGCCAAAAAATAACATGAAACGTTACATTGGTTCTAGAGGTTTTGTTTTCCCTTCTGGTTTATTAGGCGGAGCTCCCATCTCTTTCTTAAAGTCTGTTTCTGGACTTTGTCACAAAGCTACCTGAAGAAGTTACAGAACAGTACCAGAAGCTTAGTTTCTCTGGCATTGATTTGTTAGAAAAACTGCTTTCCTCAGAGAAATAGGAAGCTGTATTCTCCTTTAAAGAACAAACCTGATGAACTTCTTTGGTTCTGTGAGCACAGGAAACCAAATCAACATCTATATGATTAATTTTTTTACCATGGTTCCTCCATCAAACTATTGCCCAAGGTGGTGATTTATTTCAGCTACTTCTGGATTTCTACATATGAGATGTTTAGGATGCGGCTAAACTAGGCAACCTTTGCTCTCTTATAGTACTGGAGAGAAAAAGACACTTTAAGGGCCATTCATGTGACCTAATTTAGTTTTTGCTTTTGGAATCAGAATACACATTTCATCAGGCTGAGTCATCACTTCTTCAAATATAGCGTATTGTTTGTTAACAGCTCTCCTGTATGATCCCCTGGAGTCCAGCCATATTTGTTTTCTCTGGGACAGTGCTGGCAACCACATGTTGTCTTTTCAGTGCTGGGGATAAGCTCCATGTACTCAGAGAGAGCTGTACCCATTGGGTACTACTCAGGGTGAGGACAAGCATGTTACAGAAACTGGGAACATTTCTCTGTTTCCTGAACCTCTATCTTTTGTATAAAAAGCAAGCAAACTTGCCAAGGAGGTAAAAATTGCCATTGTTACTAAGATGTAGATTGTAATAAATAATTTTTATTTTTTTTTTTTGGCTTTTGGCTTTTGGACTGATTTATGCATTGTGTTACTTTAACTGGGGTTGTGACTCCCATATTTTCCAAAATGGTAATTTAGGGGTTAAAGAAAATTACTATGTCTCGTTTATGCTATCATTCCATCCAGAGTTCCTGCATGTTTCCTAAATGCTCTCAGCAAGGTAGTACAAATGTGGTGGATCCGCATCCTTTGAAAGAGGGTGCAAGTGAGACTGGTGAAGTGAAATAACAGTTGCCGGATAAAAGATGGAAAAGACTTCTTTCTGCACCTCCCCCATCCATCTCTAATCCATCTGTGTACTCACTCTCCTCTTATTCTTGGAGAGTCTTGATAATATTTTCTTCTGTGTGAAAATACAACTCACCAATGCATCAGAAATCTCTGTCTTTCTTTCCTTTTTCTGCTGGATTAAGAGATGGAATTGGCACACTGAGGGGCAGCATGAGCACCAGGGCTGGCTCAGAGGAGTGGTCTGTCAGAAGCAACAAGTTATTGGTTCAATCTGTCTTGTCTGACTGCACCCTGCATCAGACCAAGCATCAGACCATGGTAAAACACACTTCTGCACTGTGAAAAAGCTAAGTTAAACCTTTTCTGTGGGTTTTTTTACCTCAATCCATCTTTACTCCTATGATGCTGGCAAAGACCTCTGTGTGATCTATGCCTGAGTCTCTGACTTTCTTTTCACAGTCCAATTGTGATGCTGCAGAGCAAGAAATAACTCTGGCAATGCTTACAATATGGATTGGTTATTCTGATGCTTTTAGCTCTTTATGCCTATTATAGTTGGGCCAAAATTTTAAAATGAAACATAAATTTTAGAGTCACAAATTGCCAGAAGTCTGGCACTCAGAAACATAGAGTGCCCATTTTTTTAAGGTATTGGTAGATAAATACATCTTCTCTAGCGAGATTGGGAAGGGGGAAGAAGGTCAGAAAAGAATAAGGAGTGTGAGAGAAGGATGACTTTGTTTCATTTGTTTGCAGGTGATCTTGAAGTTACAGAAACTCAGAGAAGACTACCATTGCTGAAAATTTGATCTTGGGCTCATCAAAGTGGTTTCCCAAAATAAGATCACAGAATTGAAAGCATTTTTCTAAAGTATTCTTAGGCTCAATGAAATCTACAGCAGTAAATTAACTATTGAATGAAACATGTAAAAAATTAAGGAACATACTAGCTTGGAAAGAGACTTGCTTCAACTAACTATTGTAAGAGATAGCAGACATGGAAACAGTTTATCAATGTCTATGAAAGTGGTTCACAAAGACTAGGGAATAATTTGAATCTGACAAGTTAATTTACAGTCTGGAAAGTCTACAAATTAGAAACAGAGATTACCCCTATGAAACTAGTTAGCAGGCTGCCAGAGATACTGGCTGTTAATGACTGGATCTACTCTGATGGACATATTTACTCAGAAAAGTATTACTGAGATTTACCAGTTTGAGAACTCTGTCAACTCAGAAAAAAATCTTACTGAGCTATGAGATGGCCAAAAAAGCAATTCAGAGAATGAAAAATCAGGTAAATGTACAATAACGGTCAGTACACAATATTGTGGCAGTGTAGAAATGTATGATTATATGGATAGACTTTCCCAGAATAGATGATTTATTTTTGCAAGTAAATTTGAGTATGTAGTTGATGTTTGACCTTACTGAGGAGAATAAGAGAACACTTATAGCTGTTATTTTAGCAGCTACTAAAAAGAAGGCTTCTAAACTTGAAAGTGGACAATAGCTGACACTTGTGCTTCAGAGACCTGTTGGATTCAAACAACTTGACATGTTCTTTTCCTGTTTCATTGCTTTCCTTTCATGCTATCCATGAAGTAGTAAAAAAAAAAAAAAATAAATAAAAAGCAGAACAGTTGGATTGCATTTTTAAACTAATTAATTTGCAGAATTTATAAAAGCTAATAAAAATATTTTTTGCTTTGAAAAGTTTCTTAAAAATTAAGTAAACTTGATAATGGTCTGCTTTTTGGATGGAGGACTCTGAAAAATAGAAAATTAGAAGTGTTGATTTCCCTGTCTTTTATTTCAGAAGAAGTTTAATAAAGACCTAGCAAATATAATTGTAATGTCACAAGGTGTGCAACATTAACAACTGGTTATGAAGTATGCAACTAGAATGAAACTGATCATACCCTCAAAACTGTTCTGTGTTGTGCAAGTTTCTTTATATAATTTTTGGAAAATCAGGTAATTCTAACCTGAGATAGTATGGAAGATGTTGAGTTCACACCTTTTATTTTATGGATAAATTTAAAAATTTAAGCCTAAAATGTCCTTCTCCCATGAGAATGACACCAGATCTTAATCAAGTGATGGGCTCTCACCTCAACAGTCTTCTCAGTTTCTTAAATCTGAGGAAGACAGCCAATACAGCATATATTTACCTCGGGAATAAAGACTGCATTACTGCAGTCCTCAGTTATTACCATATTTGTGTCAAAAGTATAGACATTCCAAAATAATCCTAGGAAGTTGAAAATTAGGATTATTTATAACAGTTTTTTACAGAGTGGTCATGGGCTACATTTGATGTTTTAAACCAACAAGAAAGGCAAAATGAGATGGACTCTGCTCCAGGGACCCTGAATAAGGTTGGGAACAGACAGGTGTTACAGCTCATGGTACCTTCGCTCAGACGCTGAGCAACTGAGTCAGACGCTTCCCATGTCTTCAAAGCAACCCCAGTTGCTCACTTGAACTGTCATGCTGAAGGTGCTGCACCATTCACTTCATAGATACTCTTTTCCCTGCACATTGAAACTTTCCCCTAATTTGGAAGTATTTGAAACTTTCCTTGCTTTATGGCTGAGACATCCACAAGTAGCACTGGCATGATTGTATGTTCCTAGCTGCAGTTCCTAGCCCCTCTGCCCCTCTCTGGCATGCTTACTAACAGCAAGTAACCTGTAAGGAGAAACATTTAGAAGTCTAAAATAGGTCAGATGCACCTGTCCTTAACATATGTATATTTTTTACCTTTTCCCCTTTGTCCTTTATTAATCTTGGAATGACTCACTCTAACATTTGACATGTAGGTGTATAAAAATAGGAGAGACAAATCTCATCTTTTCTTTAAAAATTATTCTTGAATTGCAAATGACTTCATAATGGCAGGGAACTAGTGGGGTGGTTCACGTGGTATGGTTTGATTCAGGACAACCTAGCATTCAACACCATGTAGTGCAAATGTTCTTTTAATACCTTTGCCATTTTCAGTGGCAATTTTCTTTTTTTTTTTTAAGGGGAATAATAGAATCCCTATAATGCCTAAATTTCACTTAGACCTTCAAATTAAATTCGTTTAACTAAAAAAAAAAAAAAATCAGTGAAACCTTTTGTATTTAAAAGGTAGTAATAATAAAAATCATAAGTTCAGCAATAAATTTGATTTGTAAGGATATTTAAGATCCTACTTGTGTAACACAGTTTGGATACAGAAATTAAAGATACCTCTTATTTCAGATATCATTTACATTTTATAAATCTTAATCACTTGATGTTATATAGTCAAAATAATTAAAAGGCTCTGGATGAATATAGAATAAACTATTATTCTTGTAAGGTCTGAGTTAGTGTTGGATCATATAGGAGATTTATTGTACATCCATTCAAAAGATGTCAACACAGTAGAAATTTATTAGAGATATGCTTTCCTGCTATAAGAAAAAAGATAGGAGTTTCCTGGGAAGGGAAAACTTTAGCCTTCACAACTGAATAATAACTGGCAAGTCAGCAAACGTCAAAAGAAATTAGAATCAAAGAAAGCTTATGAACTTTTCTAGAATTCAACATTTCTATGTCTTTAGTAGCTAAAACAACTGAGCTTTGATTTAAAGTTGTGAATGGCTCCTCCTTTCCTTGTTCAATGTGTTTTACAAGTATTTTGTCTGCTTCTCTATGCCAAATGATTTTGTTAAAAATATGATTGTCAGTATTTTTGTGTTTCTTCACTCTTCTCTTTTTGCAGAGCATATATTTGATATTTTCAGCATGCAGTTGCTTTGAAACTGGAAGCCAGTGATAGAATTTTCTGCAATTTCAACAAGATTAATACACAGATCATATTGTATAGGTTTGGAACCTAAGTTTTCTATTATTTATAAAACTGATATATCTCTTTATTCAGTAAAGTATTTATGACAGAAAATCTAGAAAGATATTTTTAGGAGCTGATTTTGTAAACATTTACACATTACATGATTTTTCCCCATTTTTTATTTATCAAAAAGAAGTTGAAAATTCTGTAAGAAACAAAGAAGGAACCAATCTTGAACCTGCATAAGGAAACCAGCATTCTCAGGCCTAAAAAATAAATCTCTTATATAAAGTACTCAGCAACCACTTTTGATGTGGAATACATGTGCAACAATCAACACCTGCTCCTGCATCACTTCTAAGAGGCTGTATTTATCTCTGCTTCCAAAACAATTAATCTTCATGATTTCTCGTAACTTTTCCTATTTTCCTTCTCCACATGTGAAATGCATGAAAAACAGCAAAGCAACTTCATTAATTGTGAGTGGAATATATATATATATAAATATATAAATATTGATGCCTTGGAAGATCCAGATTTTGTCTGGTGACACAAGCTGCACAGTTGAACTACACACCGGCCAAAGTACTTCCTTGTAGTACTGTAACTATCAAGCTTATCATGTTATGATAATCTCTGAAGTTATCTTAACCTCAGCTTCTTCCTACCTTCTAAAGCTGCAGGCAACCTCCCTTATTTATACACTCTACTCACCAGTTAAGCATGTTAAAAAAGTAATTGCTACATTTCTTTTTGAGAAGAGCTGGCTACCGCTCTCATGGATGAACACATTTGTATAGAGAGTGAGAATACAGGCAGTGGGTGTGAGGGGAATCCACAACACCTGGTTCTTAGCTTTCCTTTCCCACTGTATGTTTTCCTGCCTGGTCCAAGGTCAATATCATCATATATTTCAACAACGGTGCATTTTTTCTAAAGTGAAATTCTCTTAGAAATACTTTCCATTGAGCTGGGATTAAAACAATCACAATAACAGGAATTGCTTTGGTCAAATAATTTTGAAGTTTTAGATTGTATTAAAACAGTGTGAAATGCACAGTGATAACTTCATTATTCCCTCCCTCCAGTATGTATAGCTGACTGGTTAAAGCCAGGATATGACTATCTTAGAACAGATGATAATGGAGATCTTATATCTATGTGTTTCAAAGAGTAAAAACTCACTAGGTATTACCTATAAAACCAATTCATACTCCAGATGGGAAAGCTCTGCCCACTGTATTTGTCAAGCACTGTGGATCCAAAGGTAGTTAGACCCTAGAAGTAGAGGGGAAAAAAGACTTTGGGGTGTGAATTGCTTGCCTAGGTAGAAAGGGTGAAAATTGTTTGATCCCATGTAATGATTTGTATGTTTATTCACTGGATTTATTATATAAAAAAGAATTTCTTTAGATTCTGTGAACAGGCTGCAGGGAAAAGTGGGAGCTGAGGGATAACTATTTTGTAGAAATCTGAACTGAGGTGGTTGTGAAAGATGAGGGCAGGGCTGACTGATTTACTGAGCTGACTGAGGGGTGTAGAAGCAGGACTAGGGTTGACATGTAGCAGTTTAAGTGTTTTTCTCAATCAGTTATGGCACAATGAGAGGTAAATGTGGGAGCTGGCAAGTTACAGAAAGGAGTGATTTAATGAGAAAGCAGGTAACAAAAGGTCAGAGGGGGAGAATTTATTTCCAGCACAGGAATATATTTTCTGGAATAGACTTTGTTGATGCAGAAAAAACACATCTACTCACCCACACAGAACAGTGCTGTGGTTGAATCTACTAGCTCTTCTGGCTAATACTGTGTATTTAACAGGAATCATCTGAAAAATTTCTTTGATGTCATGCTTAATTTCTCTGATGGAACGAATGAAAAAAACCCCCACAAACAAAAACACTCTACCATGGCTTTAAATACCAGAGGTTTTATGTGGATTACCTTTGCTATAATTGCTATTACCTTTGAATCACGAAATGCATCCTGTAGGTCAGTGGGTGATATTTCCTTAAACAGCCGACTATTGACAACAAGTCAAATCATGCAAACTTCATTGTAGGAATGTAAAGCTTTTGAAAGTTTTAACTATGTGCAAATATTTCTTCTCTTTAGTGTTGCTTTTTGTTTCCTTGACAGTATAACCTGTGGGGAAGTAGGGACCCCTTACTGACATCAGTCTTGGATACTCATATTGCAATGCCAGTGTTTCCTCTGAGCACTGGAACAACTCTAAACAGGGTCAAAACAAAGGCTTTTAGAAGGTCTATGTTTTGCATTTTGTCTATAATAAAATATGCATAGATAAACTGTTCTTATGGTTCAAACGAACTGCTGTTTAAAACATTAAATACAGAAACTATGATGACATACCACTTTCTAATTTTCACTGACATTTAACCTAATTTACGACTGCTGCTTAGTCCAGGTGGATATTAAACTGCAGCTGTTCTTTAAACATTGTTTTGTGTACCCTCCAGAGTCAGTTCTAATTTGTTTACCTTCCTTTCAAAGCACTGGTTCCCCTGTTAGGAAAAAAAAAAAGTGATTTGCTACAGTTAACAGGCAGTTACCTAAGAAAGTTACATAGAATTATTCAGTTTTGAATTTCATTTACTGTGAAAAGCAACTGCAATAGAACATGTTGCTGTTATATTTAACTGGCAGGTGCAGAATTACATATTTCATGTATTTATTGTAGTTTTTTGATATAACAAATATATTTGTCTCTTTAATTAGAAATCTACTTTTTCACTTACCTAAAAATTTTGAGGGTATGTCAGGACATTTTCTGTCAAAGATATCTTGCCTTTTTTCTTAAATAAATCTTTATTTTCATTATTTCTTTTTTTTTTCTAGATTGCTCAAATCCCTCCTGTTATCAAAATACTATAGAAAGGCAGAATAAAATTTCAATGCTAAACTTGGTGAGCTTGTGGAAAAGCTGTGTTTGATTTTGGTAGACTTTGAATCAATCTAAGAGAAAAATAGCCAGACCTTAGAAAGATATTTATTATTTCAGTTTGGTTGCCAAAAACAAATTCCATAAAATTCTTTATTTTTCCTTTCAGTAGAATAGTCTTGTTTTGACATTTTTAATTTTTTTCCAACCATCGGTTCCAAAGGTATCATTAAATAACATGCCTTAAGGTAAGAAATTAGTATTTGATACTGTATGCTCTAGAAACCTTCATCATCCGACAAGACTACTTAAATTACACTTATGTATGTGAGAGATGAAATACTGGACATATGATAAGTTTTAATGCTTCCTTTTGATAAATATTTTAATGCTGAGAAAATTTAAAAGAAGTAATGTCCTGTTCATGTAGATGCCTTTCAGCAACTAATCCATATAAGACTTCAACGCTTCACTGAGAAACACTCTATGAAAAGGACCAGATTCTCAAATGGTTGTAAAACATCCAACAGTGTAAAAAACTATATGCAAATTCTTCCATCTCTATAACGCACAAAGAGTTGTTCTGTCAATATTTCTCTATAAACATAAATTTACACCTAATGATAATAACCTGTTAGAATTATAGTAGTCAAGTTTACTGATAAATAGTCAAATTATATATGCACACAGAATAATGAATGTATACCATTTATATTGCTCAAGAAAAAGATAGGTAGAACATCTGAGGTGATAGTGGAAAATGTTAAGATCAACTTTCTCCTCTGCATTCTTTAAAGTCAGAAGGAATTGTGCTCCAGGAGGGACCATAGACACAGTGAAATTCCTAAATCCTCCCTACCTTTCAGCTTTTATTTACACCAGACAACCCATATTCAAACCTCTAAAAGCATATCGATTGTACATGAATACAACTCATGGAACAAGATTTTCTTTCATTATTTTTTTCTTATAGAAACACTTGACCACAGTTTTAGATATGGCTTTCAAGCTAGACTCCTAGTGTTTATTTCCCCAGCTGAAAACATCTGAATGCACTTTCTAAAATGATGTCTTACCTTCATAGCAAGGATATGCATGTGGCTAAGCTTAAAGCAAAGACAGGAAGGAGTACACCCTGTAAGAAACACTGAAGGCTTTAGGCTGATGCCTGCAGCTGTTCCTGTGAAAATTCTATTTAATTATACATTACTAGTAATAATGGTCCCCAAAACTACTGAAGAAAAATTACATGAAAGCAGTGATATGCTTTGGACAGTATCTCATCCTTGTGTGAGGACACACTCTGGTTGTTTGAGCTTTCTTTATCATATACAAAGGTCCTTCAAGAGCACAGTTTTTGAAATACACTGTTGTGTGTTGACCCTGACTGGATGCCAGATGCCCACCAAAACAGCTCTATCACTCCCTTCTACTACTGTACGAGAATAGGAAATACAATTAAAAGCTCATTAGTTGAGATAAGAACAGGGAGAGATCACTCACCATTCACCATCATGTGTAAAAGAGACTTGACTTGGGGAAATGAATTAAATTTATTACTAATCAATTACTAATCAATTACTTCATTACCAAAACTTGGCCATGCAAACCTAATACATATACAAAAGTACAATTAACTAAATATTTATTGGTGGTATTTATTCCTGAAGTTAATTAGAAAAAGTGAAACAAATGATTGAGAATAAATTTTGTTTAGATAAAGACAGTTTTGTGTCCCAACTAACTATTAAATGTCTTTACTTTAAATGGCTGAAAGATTAAGAATTTTTTTATTTGATTCTGCAACTGGATATAAGAGCAGTAAAACTGCTATCTTCTTTTAGATCAGTGAAAACAAAAGTGAATGATATGTCCTTGATATTAAAAAAAAAAAAAAAGGAAAAAAACACAAGATCTTGAGTTTATTAAAAAGAAACATGTAGAAATTGGATTTTGGTAGCTTGTTTCAGAGTCAGTGTTTCTAATAATTATTTCAAGGATAGAAGCTGTGATACATAAAGAGGAGAGATATTGAAATAAAGTTAAATGGATCGTTCTGCAGTTGTTCTGAATAAGATGCTATTACCACTCATTTTAAAGTCAATCCTTTGGGATATAAGTGCCCTCTGGCATTACAGTCTGTTGACCCTCTTGCTCAAAATTTAATTTCTGCCAAGTAATAAACCAGTCTTCTTTCAGTCATGTTTTATTGTGAATGAAAGCGATCAACAGTATGAACAATTAACACTACATCCTACCATACATGGAGAAATAAGAGATGAGGTTATGTAAAGCAGGCTCACCCATCACACAATCACAGAACAACTCAAGAAAGCTGCTTTGGAGATCATCTAGTCCAGGAGTTGCTCAAAACAGGATCATCTAGAGTAGTTTCTCAGAGTCATGTTCAGTTGTGTTTTGAATATCACCTAGGATAGGTGATGCCTCAAGTTTTTGGTGCAGTGTGACCTGAGTATTCAGCTGCTCTCACAGTAAAAAAGCTTTTTCTTATGTTTAAATGATTTTTTTTTATTTTTTTTTATACAGCAGTCTGAGAATGTCATCCTTTGAGAATGTGCTTTGGAGTCCTCACAATGAGAGGGAAAAAATATTGCTTGCAAAAGAACAAGCCTCCCTTTTTGAGGGAAATGGGGTTTCTGGACTGCAGGGTTTAAGCAAGCACTGAAGTGCTTGGTTTGCCCCTGTTTTAGATGTAAACGTCTAAAGAAAGAATTCAAACTCTACTGGGGAGCCCAATAAGATCTTGTGAAAGAGAAAGCCCTTTCTTACAGAAGAGTGTGAATAAGACCTCTAAGAGATTCAATTCACTCCATGGGTGAAGCAGTTTGATGAATCAATAAGTATGGGAGTTTTAACTGGAGTAGCTTGAGCTGCAGTGAGTAAATGAAACACAGACTTCATAATGATATGATGTAAAGACACAAATTAAACTGTCTTAAGAGAGCTGATTTTCAGGCTGTGGCTTGCTTTCTTGAGAAAGGAATTTCATTTTGGAGACTCAGGTAGCTCACCTAATCCGAAACATGGGGTAAAAACCCACTTCACAGACTTAATCTTGCAAATAATAGTAGTAATTTATATGACAGTATGAGTAAACTCATCACTTCATAGATAAGTACCTGAGAAAAGTGTCATCTCAACACACTTACCATCTGAACAGATAATTCAGACAGAAGGGACAGGAAAGGGAATTAAAAATTCAAGTGCATAGAGTATTTAAAATCAACACAGACTCTACTCATCTTGCTCATTTATTTGAAAGTTTTCTCCTGTCCATTTTAGCTCTATCAAAGAAAAGTTTGGGATGTAAAGACTATTTTGAAAGAACACTCTTAAGAGGTTTTTAAGGGAAGAGCCAGGGGCATTACATAAATCAGCAAGCATATCATAAAAAAAAAAAAAAAAAAAAGAGAAAACAATTTCCACCAAATTTTTCTTTCCAGGTAGAAATGGTTATTTCCCACTTCTGTACAAGTGCAATGGAAATATGCTTGGATTTATGTTCAAAGATTACCAAGGTTTTGTCTACAAAGAAAAAGCCCAAGTTTGGTACTTGGTTTTCAATGACAAGTTGAATTGTTACAGTGCGAACATAATTGCAAAAGTATTCGTTCTTCCAGTCTTCTTAAAATTAACCATAATGTTCTTTTCTATACAACTCTGCTTACAGACCTAATCACAGAATCAAAGAATATGCCAGTTTGGAAGGGGCCCACAGGGATCATTGAATCCAACTCCTGGCCCTGTACAGGATCACCCCTAAGAGACCCACTATGAACCTGAGAGTATTGTACAAATGCTTCTTGAACTCTGTTGGGCTTGGTGCCATGACCACTGCCCTGGGGAGTCTGTTCCAGTGTCCAACCACTCTCTGAGTGAAGAGTGTCTTTTTAAAATCAAAAATATTGGACAGTGTCCAAAACTTTATTGAAATCTAAATAGATTACATTAGCTGGCTTCCCTTGATAAACTAGGTGAGTTATGTTGTAATAGAAGGAAATCAGGTTTGATAAGCAGGTCTTTCATGAAGCCATAGTGATTGTGAGCAACGACTGTGTTTTCTTTCAGGTATTTTTCAATGTTTCCTTTTTAATTTTATGCTATAGTCTTTGCACTATGGGTGTGAGAAAAGTATTTACTTCCAATTTCTGCAGACAATTTTTCTTCTGCTACATGCTACATGTGTACACCACCACAGGCAGCTGTTAAAAATAATGACTAATATTCTTAAAAGGTAGTAGAAGTCTGAGAATGAATTGTTTTCATTTATTGACTGATACAGAAGAGCTATAAATCATATTTCATGGTATCCAGCTCTGGGTTGGAAAATTATATGAGATTCCTTAAAGACGAATGCATCTTGTGAAAAAAATAAATGACACTACTTTTTGATAGCTAGCTCTTCTGTGGCACGACATGTTTGTTTTTTTTTGTTTTGTTTTGTTTTTTGTTGTTTCCCCCCCACTAAAGACAGAGCAAGAAAAGAGAATTTTAGAAGTTAAATGAGGCAAAAGATTTGCTTGCTTTGACTTTGTCATTGAAAAAGTTGAACCACAAGAAAATAATAAAAAAAAAAAGAATGGAGGTAGAAGCAAAAGAAGAGAAATACCTCGCTGTGCTAATTTCAACAAGGATATGTAAACCTTCTAAGAATAAGGTGTAAATAAATAGTTTTCACCCTCACTCTTTTACTAGTCCTTACTAAAAAAAAAAAAACCAAAAGTAGGAATCAAGAAAGTAAAAATTTCAAATGGTATTTCTAGTTACATATTCATTTAAAAGGTGTAAAAACCCCACATTTCAAACTCTGTTGAATATTTTTTAAAGGAATAACCCCCTCCCAACCTTAAAAAGGGCTACTATATGAATACTTTTCCAAGTAATCATTAATAAAAATATGTGTTTTGGAGAAAAAAATTGGCACTCATGATTATGGGAAATAAGCATTTTTAACACCTTGGAGGTTTTTTTTATTTAGAGTATAATTTGGGGTTTTTTCACATTTTTTATGACTAGTTAGCATTTTCAGGAATAAAAACATGCAAATCTTATTTATGAATTCTGCTTTTGCCAACAAAGCTTTCCTATATGTTTAGTTCTTATAATGGAAAAGAAGCGCCACTATGCGCATTGAGCTGTTCTCACAAGTGTAGTCCTTACTGAGTTTCCTTTGTATTTTGCTTGATCTTCTTTGGGTTTAATGGAACTTAAATGTTTGATATGTGCTTTTGGGGAACACCTGCTTTAGTATTTTGGTGAACTAAAGCCTAAATAAGTGATATTGACATCAGTAGATTAAGGAGAATAATAAATAGAATTCATGCTTCCACATGTAATAGAGAAAGGGAAGGTTTCTGGGACTAAGACTGTGACTACAAGAAGAAAATGAAGTTTCCTGTAGGAATGGCACATGCTCAAGTTGTATTTTGACCAAATAACCATAGTGGTCTTTGTATGAATACAGTGATGAAGTTCACCTTAGAACAATGTGGATAAATCCAACAATTTGCATTACAGGTACATTTTAAAGACAATACAAGAGTCACTTTCTCATAGTTCTGACCCGGACCCTTACAATGACCACAAAGTACACTTCACAGTACAAGAGAAGATGTATACATAGTAGACACACACACACACAGACACACAGACACACACACACACGTATGTATATAAGATGATATAGAGAACAAAAGGATCACTGGCATGAAGTGAAGACGAGAGATAAAGACAATATTGTTCATATGCTGAAATATGGATCTGTATTTCTATATCTAGCTATTATACTTTATGTTTTTTGGCCTGTATTAGCAAAACAGCTAACTAGGTTGGATCCAGGATAAAAGTTATCTAGGATAATAATTACTATAAGAAGTGATTTTTTTTGTCAAATAGGTTTGAGGGGGGTTTAACTCCTTTTTTTAAAAACTGCTTTCAGAAATTCTAAGTAATTTGTATGCACTTTGTACACATTTTTGTACAAATTTGTAAACATTTTAGTACCCTAGTGTCATGGTTTAAGCCCAGCTGGCAACTAAGTACCACACAGCTGGTTGCTCACTCCCCTCCTCCTGGTGGGGTGGGGAGGAGAATCTGGAAAAAAAGAGGCAAAAAAAGGGGCTTGAAATAAGAAGGGTTTAGGAATTGAAATAAAATATAATAATAATGGCAGTTATGATTATGATGATGATGAAAATGGAGACAAAAAAACAAAAGAGGGAGAGAGAAGTAAAATCCAAGAGAAACAAACTATGAACAATGCAGTTTCTCACCACCCACTGACCAATGTCCAGCCCAGCCCCAAGTAGCAACAAGTTGGACAACCCTGGACAACTCCTCCCAGTTTGTATACTGAGCATGACTCTGTGGTATGGGATATCCCTCTGGCCAGTTCAGCTCAGCTGCCCCGGCCGTGCTCTCTCCCAGATTCTTGTGCGCTTTCTGGCAGAGCATGGGAAATTGATAAGTCCTTGGTTTAGAGTAAGCACTATTTGGCAACAACTAAAACATAAGTGTGTTATCAACATTATTCTAGTACTAAATTCAAAACCCACAGCCCTGTACCAGCTACTAGGAAGAAAATTAACTTTATCCAAGCCAAAACCAGAACACCTAGAAATTTCATTCTTTGGTAAGTATTTTTTCTGAATATTTGCAAAGTTGCACTACTCATCTCTTTAATGCATACACAAGCTCAGCAAACTTGGAGAAATTGTCACAGTTATACAACTCCTGGAAGTAAAGAGCCACTGAAGAATTTATAACACTGCTTTCCTCTATCCATTTTAGACTCTTAGGAATATGTTTCAAAGGTAATGAGTGAATTTAACTCCCTTTGACTCCAAAAACTGGCAGCAGATTTTTTGCCTTAGGAACATCAGATTTAGTACAGTCTTATTTAAATCAGAATTGGGAGATCCATTATAGTCAGGCAGATTTGAAATAGTTTGGTCTTCATTTCTAGCTGAGCAACAAATGTTGTTAACGATGTAGTACATCATGACAAGTAAATGGAAGGTGAAGTAAAGCCAGGAAAAGCTCAGTCTATATTGGATGCAGTCTTCAAGTTCACCTGAAGGTCATAGAGAGATAAGATGAAAAAAACCCCAAACCACAGCACAGACACATAGTGCTACCTTTACCCTTTCTGTTTATATTCTGATGGTTTGGGGATAAAGCCGGGCAGATCTGTCAGGATGAATGATTTTTGGATTTTGATTTCAAGAAAATGCCCTTGTGGGAGTCTGCAGAAGAGTAAATTAATGGAAGGAGATGCTTGAAGATGTTAAAGCATTCTATGTAAACCTTTTTTTGTTACAATTCAAAGGGTCAGTTATGACTTTCCTCAGTCAAAACCTAGTACATGTACACAGTTTACATTTTAATTCCATTGGAAGAATTTATAGTTTACTGCAAAGCCATTTGACACCCAATCAGAATTTTGAAAATTAATTTAAGTGTATTTTAAATCTTGAACTTGTCTTTTCTCCAATGAGCCTGTAATTTACTGTATTACATCTCGGTCTTGAAGCTCAAAAGACATATGATTTCAATATATGATGTACCGAAACACTATGATAATAATGTTTTACAGAGAGACATGGGACATCCCTTTAAATCACATATACTCTCTTTAACAATCTCTTTTTTTTTTTTTTGCTTTGTTTTATTTTTCCTTAGGAGATATTAGTCTACTATGTTGATATGTGCTCTTAAAACTGGTAGTGAAACAATTGTTTCCAGAGATATTTACTGGGTTCTGTCCCTTTCACCCAACTTTGTACATCTGTATTTTATATGTGTACATACTAGCTAGTAACCCAATGCTCTCTTCAAGGTCAATAGAGAGCAATATCCAGTGATTCATCTGACCTATTTTAATCATCTATTTTAGGATGAGATGACTCATCTTTTAAAAGTGCCAATTTTACTCCACTCACTGTGAAAAAGTCTTGACAACTAGCTAACATGAAAATATCTGTACCACTGTCTATATTTGTGATCTCACAAATGCCATTCTATGTGTCTATCTTCAGAAGTCTCTGATTTCCCCATCCTTTATTTATAAAAATTCTAGTCATCCAATCAGTGAGCCAAAATAGAATTGTATGATGCTGCTGAATATGCATATACCACAAGTATAAACTAGTTAGTAGCATATTTTAAACAATCTCCAAAGAAGAAATTCACATGGTGTGCTGGATTCAGAAAGTCATTTTTGAATAGAGAGAGACAGAAACGTTATTCAGGATAAAGTGTTTTGGTAACGAATATGAATAGTGCTAATATAAGGGTACACCCCTCCCTTTCCTATGAATGGATGCAGTTATCTTATTGTAAAAGTATTGGAAAAAAACAGAATGCACACAACTGTTTTGCAAGGGCTGAGACATTTTGTACATTTTCTGTACCCTCATCTTAACAGTGAAGAGTGTTCTGTAGAAAACCCATCCTGAATACTGTTCATATTTAATATGTTATAGGAACAAAAGTTGATCAACAATTTGAAAAAAATGCAGTCATTAAACATTATGACAACTGGTTACATACTGTAAAAAGTGGAATGCTGCAGATGAATCTGCCTTCTTCAGTGCCTCCCTTTCTGCATTAAATGAAAGTGGCATTTACTATAATGATGACACTTATCTTTTTAGAGGTTACTAGAGTTGAATTTTCATCAGGAATGTGGGAAAACAGTGAAAAGATATTTAAACCTAACATCTTACTCCACACATCAAAATCATGTCAATGCCTCAGATCAAACCTAATTCTCGTACACTATCCCAGTTGTTGCCATATTTTGGCAATTTATTCCTATTCATTAAAAAACCCTCACATTTTGATGAGTATAGATTTTATATATGGTACCATACTGTATATACAGTACTATGTTTCTCCCTGAATATCAAAATTCAGTAACAGTTGAAACTCAGTTTTGTGTTTTTTGAAGCATAATCTCAGTGTTTAACAGTGTTAAACTTTACTGAAGCATGTATGAGCATATGAGTAGAGAGTTTGTGAAAGCAGTAATTGTCTCAGGCTTCACTGCAAGTGTAACTAACCAACTAACTGTAAACTAATGATAGCTGCCAATTTTGCAGGGATTTAGAAGTGTGATATAGCATTGTAACATATAGCAATTAATTTTAGAAACAAACAAATTTATTTCCATACCTTATTGTTCATTTTGTGTGCCTAGTAGGTTAATTACATGGCAGATTAAGAAAAGGCAAAGTTGCTAATGTCTTAATATAAATGAATTGTGTTTCTATAGCAGCTATCAACACCCCAAACCAAGCCAGGAAGTGAGCAATATAGTTAGCAGAAAGGATGAAAGGAATCTGACACTTCAGCCTCTATCTTGTCCTGTGTAGATACTGCCAAGTGTTCTATCTTAAAAGTAGCTTTCTACATTGGTGAGCTGAATTTACTGTCTGTATGAGCTGCCTTGAAGTTTCTGCTTTTAATTGTCTTAGTTTAAGAAGTTGAATGCTTTACTAAATTTCCTGTCATTTTGGCAGAAGGGCGAAGAAAGGATTATCAAGAGTAGTTTCATCTTGCTATAGGATGGAGTTGGATTAATTTTTTTCATGTGCTAGTCTCTTACTGGATTTGTAATGTAATTCTTTGTTTTCATTGCATGCAAAGGGCTTTTGAGCACTGTAGATGCACAGTTACCTCCTTGCAATTTTTTCAGAAATTTGGTTTGTGAAACTGCCTATAATTACTTACTTGTCTTTTATGAGTTTTTTACTCCTGGCTCAATTCTGCAAAACTTGGGAAACTCCCAAGAAATGCTGAGCATGTCCAAGGTCTATAAAAATCAGTAGTAGTAGAAGTCCCTCACTAGATTATGGTATCATATAAAATCATATCTTCAGTGAGCCATGGACTTTCTATTTAAATCAGATACACTTGTGAAACTTAATATCCTCTACCTTATTGTAATAGCTTTGGATGTACACAGATAGTGCACAACAGCATCATCTATAAAATATATAGTTTACATTATTTATCTTGATTTGCATCATGTAAGTATTAAATCCCATGTTCTGTCATTCTTATTACTAAGTAGCAGCATAATTGAATTCAGCAGGCAAAAGACACAAGAAATTAAAGATGGCAAAGCTACACCATTAAGTGCTTTGTAATGCTGAGTTAAAGAATTACATGTCTCAAAAGCACTATTACTTAGGAAGAAATGCAAATGCATCTAAAAACTTATTTAATATCTAATTTATTATGCATTTCTCAGTTTTAATTGAATTCTAATTTTCTAATTAATTTTAGGAAGAATACTATTGAGAATACTAATTTATTAGTGAATTTTAAGATATATAACATTTCCTTGAGTTGAAAGAATCTTTGGAAAAAACCTAGAGTGTAGAGTTATAAATATGCGGCATGTTGGAATGAAAAAAGATGTCTTTTTAGTTATATAAAAATTTGCTTTTTTTTTTTTTAAAAAAAAAGGATATCTTCTCTGAAACATTAACAAATATAGACATCTGTAAAAAAAGTCATTGACATTTTATCTGTCAACATAAAAGTATTCAAGGTGAGGAGTATGTTGCATATTTGTTCCCTGCAATTTGTTAAAATACATTTGGAATATTTGATCTAAAAAGAATCACTAAATCACAGTATCACAGAACCTGCTGAGTTGGAAGAGACCCACAGAATCATCAAGTTCAACCCTTACCCCTGCACAGGACCATCCCCAAGAGTCACATGATGTGCCTCAGAGTATGATCCAAATGCTTTTTGTACTCTGTCAGGCTTGGTGCTGTGACCACTGCCCTGGAGAGCCTGTTCCAGTGCCCAACCACCCTTTGGGTGAAGAACCTCTTTCTAACATCCAACCTAAATCTCCCCTGACACAGTTTCAGGCTATTCCCTGTGGTCCTGTCACTGGTCACCACAGAGAAGAGACCAATGCCTACCCCTTCTCTTCCCCTCAAAAAGAAGTTGTAACTGCAATGAGGTCTCCCCTCAGTCTCCTCTTCTTCAGGCTGAACAGACCAAGTGCCCTCAGCCACTCCCCATACGGCTTTCCCTCAAGGCCCTTCACCATCTTTGTTACCCCCCTTTGGACACTCTGTAATGGCTTAATGTCTTTCTTACATTGTGGTGTCCAAAACTGCACACAATATCCAACGTGAGGCCACCCCAGTGCAGAGCAGAGCAGGACAATCCTCTCCTTGCCCGGTTGGCGATGCTTTACCTGATGCCCAGGACATGGTTGACCCTCCTGGCTGCCAGGGCACTGTTGACTCATATTCAACTGTCATCTACCAGGACCCCCAGGTCTCCTTCCTGGCACTGCTTTCCAGCATCTCATTCTCCAGTCTGTATGTACATATGGGTTTGCCCTGTCTCAGGTGCAGAATACGACACTTTTCCTTTGTTGACTTTCATATGATTGGTGATTGTGCAGTCCTCTAATTGTCCAGGTCTCTCTGCAGTGCCTCCTTGCCTTTGAGGGAGTCCAACAGTGCCGTTGAGTTTTGTGTTATTTGTCAACTTCCTTCGTATCCCTTCCAATACTGTGTCCAAGTCATGTATGAAGATGTTGAAGAGCACACGGGCCAAGAGGGAGCCCTGTGGAACCCCACTAGTGACAGGTCACCCCACTCACTATTACCCTCTGTGCTCAACCTGTGAGCTTATTGCTCACACACTACATGATGTGTTTATCCAGCTGTGTGCCAGACATTCTGTCCAGAAGACTACTGTGAGAGACACTGAAATCCAAAAAGGTTACATCAACTGGCTTCCCTTGATCAGCTAGGTGGGTTACCTTGTCATAGAAAGAAATCAAGTTTTAAGTAGGACTTTCCTCTCATGAAACCATGTTGGCTGTGACCAATGACTGCATTGTCTTTCAGATGTTTTTCAATAATTCCCAGAATAATCTTCTCCATAGCTTTATGAGACACTGCGGTGAGATTGACAGGTCTGTCATTTCTGGGGTCCTTTCTTATCCTTCTTGAAAATTCGGACAACATTCACCAGCTTCCGGTCAGCTGGGACCTCTCCAGATTCCCAAGACTGCTCAAAAATTTGAAAGGTTTTGAAAGGACATCAGTGAGCTCTATGAGGAGTGTTGAATTTGAAAGTTGTTAAAAGTTAGAAGCAGTAGAGTATAGCCACTACCTTTCTAGAAATAAAAAATTGAAGAACAAGAGTTCACTCAAGGAGAAAACTGAAAAATATACATAGACACATAAATGCATTATTATGCCCATTTTAAGTATAGTTAATTTTATTAATGATCATGTGATTATTTCATGATGGAGAATTTCAGTCATATCTGTGAAGAGAAAATGTAAACTATAAAAGTTGTGGTCAAAAATATGGATAGAAGATTTATGACTCTTGATAGTTGTCAAGGCTACATGTAATGCCCTAATTATACTGACATACTTTGATATATTGGCTTCCCTTTTGCATTTCTCAAACCTTGTAATGGTATTAATTTTTAAAAGAGCTTGAATTTTTCCCTAACTTATCTTTTATTATAAAAGTCCAAAATTCATCTGGTCATATGATGATATCTACAGATAAACTAGTCATCTTAATACAAAAGGAAATAGGTGATTACCCTGTGTCATCCCTTAACATTTACAACTATAAAATTGATATCGCTTTATAGTCAGAAACATGGTTTTGTATTTACATTTTTGTGACAGAAATTTCACGCTTCCTGGACAACTTTTCTAATGTATGTATTTACCTATTGCATGCTTACAAACACTTACACTTCTGATGCTATGTATTTATTTAAATTTTGAAATAACTCCTTCCACTCAATTTCTTTGAAGTAACTGTTTTATTTCAAAAGAAAGAAATTATTTTCATACTTTCAAGAGTTATGGTTAAAAAAACCAAAAACAAACAAAAACCCCCAAAAAACTGTTCTGAAAATAAAATATGTTATTTTCTCTGGAGATAAAGCATCCTGAAGAATCCTAGTCAAATGGCATCTAAAGAAAGCTTGCATGCATCTGACTGTATTGCCTTAAGCTGAAACTTCAAGAACAAGAGCCCAAAACTATAGAAAATAATGATAATTTTTGTTTAATAACACTATTTGAGACTCTTTTCTAAAAATGGAGATTAATGACATCACAAAGGACTTTCATGTAATTACATGTTTTATTATCCCCGCTAAAGTAAAGTACAAGGGTCTGAATGTAAATGGGACCAAGGCTTTTTACTCATCCATTCTTTTAATTTGATAAATTCTACTCAGCCTGTCTTAGAAAAGTGTCTTGTTTTCTCCTGTTGTTATTTACTTCCCTCTCATGCAGCCATGATTGTTTGAACTTTCTTATGGATCTCAGGATTTTAAAAATGTATTTTAAAGGGTTTAGCTTCAGAGGTGCTGAGAGCAGCTGCTGTCAGCTGTATTGTTGATGCTCTGAAACACTAACAAGTCTATGCCTTACCCATTAGTAACAGACTGGAATCAAACACAGAAACAGCAGTAAAGTAATCAGGCATCTGTAAATGTAGATCCTTGCCCTGCAAAAAGGTTTGCATTCGCCCATGCAAATTCCTGGAAATCCAGTCGGTTTTTACACAGATGTTCATTTCAAATTCTCCACTACATTAGAATGTAATATCAGTGGTGTCTGAAAAGTATAAATTCATTTAGACCTGCCAGAGTTAACTATTGGGCTAAATAATTATAAAATAATTCTTTTCCCATAATGCTGTAGCTGCAATATATCTAGTTGAGATATTGATATGTTTTTTTGATCACTTATATTTCGGTTAATTAAAAAAAACTTAAAGATTTATAAAACAACTTCATCAGCTTTTTAGAGCAACAGACTGCAGTTGGGTGCTTTTCTGTATTATTTTGTTTATGGCTATTCAAAAATGCAAGAGAATTTTTATTGTCTAACATTGTCTACCACCATTTCAATATTAGATACTGCACCATGTATATGTGAATTATTCTGACTCTAGACCAACTTTTCTTTCTTTTCTATTCAAAAAGTAATAAAAAAATTTTGCTACCTTCAGTCTTGTCTCAAATAATAATTTTAATCTTTATGTGCTTCTCTAAGGAAAAAGAAATCCATAAATCTTGATAATTTACTGCATTAATTTTCTATTAATAAAGTACCAAAATCAGCAAAATACTCTGCCACAAACTGGTAGACTAGAATCATTACATTAACTGAATATGGCAAATTATTAAGCAATTAAGTCACTCTAGGACTTATTTGTTAGAGGAGATTTCTTTAGTAGTATAGCACAAGAAAAACAAAGAAATCATATTTTTCAACCTAACTATAAAATCAAATGCGCTTTGCATTTCTCAGCTTATAAGAGAAATATAGTCTGATCTCCTTAAAAGACTCACTGTTTTTTACATTTTGGCAACTATTGTAAAACATCTGGATCAACAACACATATGTTCTTAGGATTTGTATTTTTATCTACTTTACATAAGTTATCTGTTTAGGGTCCAGCTCTGCTTCTGTACCTTCCTGATGAAGAGCAGAGAGATATGACCAAGCACAGTAAAGTAATTATTCCTCATTTCTGTTGCTTAAAAAAAGCAAGTCCTTGAACAAGACTTTTTGAAAGAAGTGTGTCCTCTTACTTTTTACTCCTTACAATTGGCAGTTTGACCCCAACTCCATACCCTAGAGCTCAATGCTGAAGAATCAGACATTTTAGAGCACTCACAAAGTTTTTTCCTTCCTCATGAACAAGAGCCAACATCTGTTATGGCTTTGATTTGAATTTTGGATAGATACTGTACTACACTTTCAGGATTATATTCATCTGTCAACATGGCAATTAAGTGCTCATAAAACCAGTGATCTTGAAAACCTTGAAAAGTGTCCCTTGGATATCAACCTTGCTCAATATTGTTGATCATTCCACACTGCTGACATATCTACTGTTATTTCAAGAGGACACAGAGCATTTTGATGACCTCTAACTTCCTCTTTGCATGATATTTGGTTTCTTCCTTTACCTGTCTCCAGCTGATTAAAAATATGGACCTATGAGTGGAAAACTTTATGAATATGGGCATTACCTATATGCGTGGAGAGCACCTTAGGTCCTGTAAAAATACAGTTGAAGCACTGTTGAAGCATGCCTTTTTGGGTTTTGGTTATTTTTGGGGTTTTTTGTTTTTTGGTTTTGTTCTTTTTTTTTTAATTCTGAATGCTCTACTGTATAAGGAGTATGCTGCTGACCACAATGAGCAGTCCTTGGGACTCTTTGGGTCTGTAAAGTACCAATCAGTCAAGAAAGGAAAGTCGACAGGAGAAAAGGAAAACATAAAAATGTTCAATCTTATACATCTTTTGAAAGAGCAGAGAATACAAAACATAAAAGTTCAAGTAAACAGCTAAGGTTGCTGTTGGGAGCTGCATTTTTCCTTCTTTGCCCCTTTGTTTTTGTGTATGTCAAATCAGTGCAAAAGCTTCTCGGACCACAGATTTCATATTATATTTATATTTCATTTGCTTACTTTAAAATAAAACTTTGGATTAATGAATTCTGGAAACTGCTGGAGTAGTTTGAAAAAAAAATTATCTCTTTGAAGAAGCATAAAATTTAATTTTCTGTGATTCATTCACAGGATCACATCCTTAGAGGTGACCTGAAGTGACAGGAAGGTACATGAACATCTGCTAAAAACTGTGAGTTAAATTTGGAAAAAGGCATACAAATCTGCAAAGCAGCAGAACAAGCAAAACCGCAAATGCAGAATTTCAGAAATGAGGAAAATCAAGAAAGAATGAAGGAGGTTATTTCGCAGCAGAACGTGCTGAGACTAGCAGGGAAAAGCACCTGAGCTGGTGTCTCACCACAGACACCAGCCTAAGCAACTATGTAAAGAGAAGTCATCATGCAGACAGAATCCACCTAGCAGAGATTTCCATAAACATAACTTTGTCATTGCTGCCATAGTTTGTACTTGCTCCGGGTGATAGTTTTCCTTGGGTGCTGAGCTGAGGAGACAAACTGGATGCTGCTGTGGTAACCATTTAGCTTAACAGGGAGTACTGAGGCAAAAGAGGCAGTAAAAGTCAGTAAATGCTATGCCATATCTTTTTCCTGTAGAGATCAACTATGTGGCAAAGCACTTAGAGGGAGTAGGGCCAGCAAAGCGGCAGAAGAACATGCCAAACAATTCTCTGGGCACAGGCGATAAAGGGTCAAGCTATCCTTCTAGCACACATTGGTAGCTGACCAGCTATTCCGTTCTCCTGGAAGAAAGGGAATCTGGGGAAAAATGAAGAATTTTATTTTTTTTTCCACGGTTCTTGGAGTATGTTATCCATTCATAATTGTCAATTATGTTTATTATACTTACTTCTCAGAGGAGCGGGGATCTCTCAGACTGTGACTTTGAACAGTAGTAAAGGTAAAATGCAAAATCTAGCTCTTATGGCTTACTCAGACCCAAATAAGTAAGTGATTCTAACCTCACATTCATGTTTCCAAGAATAAGGGAAACATTACAGACAGGTTCTGCTCCTCACCTCCCAAGATGATACAGTGCAGCCCTGTTCATAATGGGGGTGTCCTTTTCCTTATGCTTTTTCTCCACTATAACAAGAAAGCAGTGGAAAAAAAGGGGCAAGGGATTGGCCTGACCAGAGGCAAAGCTGAAAATCTGTCTCCTACTTTTCAGACTCTGAAAGTCTTGAAGCAAAACTAAGTAAGAACCATTTCAGTTCTGCACATCAACCAAAGAGATGAATACCCAAACTGCTTCTCCCAATGTGATACGGTGGAGGTACAAAAGTCAGAAGTGATGTGAAGAGCATGCACACAGCACTATCTAAACACAAGACAGCATAGCCAGGCTGGATTAGAGGGGAAATACAAATTACAATTAAATTATGAACCTTTTCTCAATGGATGGAGGAAATCCAGAAGCTAGATATTGTTAGCATTTATTTTCATTTCCAAAGCTTAGCAAATGGATTATAAGTTTGCTCTTCAGCATCTTGGCCAAAGGCAGCTTCAACTGCAGCAGAGTGTGTTCAGCACAGTTTGTCATCTCTGTTTCCACATATATCTCTGTTCACACTCAGAATGCTGCAACAACTAATATTACACAGTTAACAGGAAGTCTTGACATAGAATTGATGCAGCTATAATCACAGAACTGAAGATTGAATCCGTGTGGCCCTGCTTTAAGGGACCAGCTTAGGTTTAAGGACCACTGGAGCTAACTAGACCTAGTTGTACTGTTGAAAAGGAAAGCCTGCAGATTAAATTTCTATTTTCTGCAAATGCTATGCAGATGACATCCAGCTATGTTATAAAAGTTTTTCTGTGTGGTACATCAGTCAGGAATGCAGCGTTTGTTCAAGATGCCAGTAAGATCCATTACTCTTCCCTAGGGAAAACTCTACTTGGTTGACAAAATCTCTTTATCCAGTTTAATTAAAGGTTTATTCTGGCAAACTCAGGTATTTAAAATGCTTTGCTAATTGATACTCGAACAAAATGAACGATTTACAAATCATCACTCTTGAAGGAAGCAAGGAAATTGTAACTATCTGCTCAAATTTTATTCCTGTCAAGTGCTTAGTTGAGATCTTGCAAAACATTTAACCATGTATTTATAAGTAAATGCAATTGCAGTTAGACATTTCAAAGACTGTATCTCAATAAGATTTAATGTGAAAAAATATTGTTACAATACAATTAATATCACCTAACTTTAGCTATGTGAGTGTTCTGTATCTAGTAAGTTAGACTTCAGGTTTTTTCTATAATCAATGGTAAGGTTCAGGCAAGTCAAAAGCCTATTAGTCTTGACTGTATTAGACATTTTGACTTGGGAAATGCTTCTTTGACAGTTGACTCCAAAGGGAGTCTAGATAATGAACTTAGACTTTATGCCCAACTCTTATAAAGCTAAGTGAAATGAATCTCATCCTTCATTTCCACATAATAATAGATACAATTTTTACAGTAGCTCCATTTTCACAAACACCCACAGTTCATTACAAGACTAAGTTATAAGCATGATATTATTAAAATAATTGTTCTGGATACAACATAACTATGCACTTCAAATCAATGTGAGCAGTTTATTTTATCTTTTTTTTTTCTTTAATTGCAGCCTTTAATGTACTTAACTATTTCTCATTCTAACATGAGGATATTATGTATTACATCTTCTCTGCTTGAAACACTGTTTGTTCCTGGTTTTCTTTGTGTTCTTCACCTCCATTTGCTCTCTAATCAGTAAAGTGGTTTTGCTTCCATCCTTAAGAGCTAGGTTATATCTTTCCATGTCCACTGTATGGCCTGAAGTTGCACTCTGCCTTCTTGGTGAGTATCCATGCTACTGCTTTGTAGGTTATCATTATCAGTAAAACATCATAAAAAACCACTTTGGGTGAAATCCTCATTTGCTATGGAAGCCACTTGAAAAATTTCACTTGAAAAAATCTTCCATGGGACAATACATACCTCTTTCATGAGGAGATCTTTCTGAAACCTTTAGCCTTCTACAAATCACTCACGTGCTCTGAATTTCTCCCTTTAGAATGCTAAGACATGATGCTACCCAGAGGACTCAAAGCTTCAGCCACTTGTTGGAGCTTAACTCAAATAGGAAAAGAACATAGGCATCCACTTGGTTATTCTGGTAATGAGCATCTTGGCAATATAAATAACAAAATATAAATTATTACTTGAGTAGTATTTTCTTTTTTTCTAAACAAGTCTAACTGCATAATATCACAGCAACCTTATTCACATAGTGCATGTTTCACTCTGAACATCCTTTGTTACATGCTGTATAACTGATTACTTTTAAAACATTCTAAAGTAACATGGGAATTGAATGTTTTAAAAGAAAAAAAAGTTCACTGAATCTTATGATGTTGGCTGTTTCTCTTTGATCCTTCATAATTTTTCTGATTGTAATACTTGCTGAGCTTGGGTTGTTCTTGTTTTCAAAGGCACAGATGTTCAGCTTTTCCATAAAAAGGTTATGGTTAAACTGCACCTCAGGTTCCATCTTTGTAAAATGAAGGCTGTTAGGGTTTCTCCACTTTGCAATAATTCCTTTTTTGCAAAGCTAAGTTACTTAACAACGGCAAAATATGCTGAGCTCCTGCTGTAGAAGATGCTATGATATGGAAGCTGTAAAATGATATTACAATGCTTACAAATGCAGAGCACTGGGAATGGGAACAGAATCAGCAATTTGGGTGACAGGTCATTTGCAAACAAAATGTGAGGGAGGAGGAGGTCTCTGGGGAGTAATTTAGTTCATTGTCTGAAGATTTATACCTGCTGGTGACGCCAGCTGAATAGGTTTGTTCCATACAAAAATAGGAGTTGATCTATTATGTGACTTTTTAAAATTGTTTCAAGTCTTTATTTCAGAGAGAGATGTTATCTGGTAAATGTATATGCTGCTGCAGCAGGATGGGGTTGTGCATTTGGAATATGCCAGTTTAGGGGAATTGCACCATTATTGTGACAAGTTCTTGTGACAGGCACATTATTGTGGCATCATTAATAATGTTGCTACAATAATGTACTTTACTTTTATATGAACCATAATATTTGGGACTGGATGTCATGCTAGGGCTGCTGCAGAAGACAAGAATCAAACCAATAGAAAGTCCTGAAAAGATGTCTCATGATTTACTCTGTCTTAGACTCCTTACATTCTTATAGGTATTGGCAGATTTTCATGATCATTCTAATGGTTTTGAAACAACTCTTCAAATTATTTTAATCATCTAATAATAAAATATTTTAACAGGAGTTTTTCCTCCTGTCACGCAATATTTTTTCTCCAACTATTGGTAACAATGCAAAACTGAAGATAAATGTTTTCTGTAGATTTGTGCATTTCAGTGTTTGACATTGTATGAAAAATGCCATCTAAATAATTGTGCAGAAAACATATCTTCCTATTACTATGAACTCTGTAAAAATGCCTGTTTTATTCATGCACAGCTCAGTCTTATATTAAACAACCTGACTTTCTCATAAAGGGGATTTGTGGAACTAAACTTTTCACTAATTCTCACTGTCTCACTATTCTCAGGAGAGATGCAGCTGCCACTCTGAAGCATAAATGCTGCATGACAATCCCCAGAATACCATTTAAAATATTATATAAAAGTGAAAGAAATACCTTGTCCATTACTTGGCAGAATTCTTTCTGTCTGGCAGAATTCTTTCTGTCTGTCCTGTCAGTGGCAAGTCTCTTTTTCCCTTTCTATCAAACTTTTGTCCAGCTTGGTTGAAAAGAGTTCCCTTTGATAGGTAAGAAATAGTGTAAAATGAATAATAGAGAATAAGAAATTGGAAAAGCACACTAGCTCATCCTTATCCAGTAAAATAAGTGGAATATAAAGATTGGATCAGATTAGAATTCATAGATTAAATGATTGCATAGAAGAAAGTGAATTGTAACCTTCATTTTTAATTCTTGTAACCTTCATTTTTAATTGTAGGCCAGGAAAGTGGAATATTTTATGATAATTAGGGTATCATTGAAATACTAAAGGGCAACACCAGAAGCTTGGAAGACTGTTGAGAAGAACACTTATGAATCAAAAGAAGGTAGCTGGTGTCTTTTTGTGACATTTTACTTTCTTTTCTTTTTTTTTTCTCCAGCTCATACAAAAGTGCCTGCAACCTACTAGAAAACAGATGTCCAGGAATCTTCTGGTAATGGGGGAAAATGCAATAAGAGATGCTTCTATTAGTATGAATGGAGAGGAAATATGAACACAAGGGTACAAAATAGCAAGAGGATGAGAGCTATAAAAGTGGCTGACACATGCAGTAGCAGGCCATCAAGATCCTGGCACAGATCTACCTGCAGCTCCTCAGGACAACTAGAATCACAGATAGTGAATGAATCTTATTGACTCATATTCATGGGATGTTTGGTTCCTGACACATCAGTGGCACTCATCCACAACTGAAATCCTCCTAATAAGGACCTTGTAAGGGAGGGGATAGATTTGAAAACTGGTGCTGATTGTCATTGCAAGCCATCCTGGAGAGCCTCCCTGGACACAGCCCGCCTACTGACAGACGACTTACATGAATTTTGGTGCTTGCGTGTAGTAAAAAGTGGAACTGAATCAGTTGTGTTTGAAAATAAATTAGTACTTCCATTCTATGAGATAGTGCACCCAAGACACTATATCAACCTTCATCAATGCCATAAACATGAGGACGAGGAAGCACACACAGACGCATCTGTACCATTCCATCTCCCCCCAGGCAGTTGGAGACTCCCCACAGTTGTGAACAATGGGAGTTCTGCATCACCTGCCCTGTATGTCTGAAACTGATGTGGAAATTAAATTTTATGGCTCATGACCCATTGACTGTTTCTTTTGTTTTGTGTGGTCTTATGGGGAATCATCTTGAGTCTTTTCCTTATTGTCCTTAATACATTGTAAATCTTTCTATATACCTACAGGTCAAAATATTGTCATCTATCTATCTATCTATCTATCTATATATATATGCATATAGAAAATGTACCTATATCTTCCTTATGGGAAGGAAATGAAGAACCAATTAGAGGCTATGCTGGGTCTTCTGGTTGTGGCACTTTCAAAACACAGAAACCAGCCCATTACAGAGCAACATGAAAACATTCTTAGTGTGAGCCTAGAGCCACATCCTGGTGTCAATGAGATGGAGCAGGAGGCAGAGGTCAGGCTGCGGCATATGGCCTTCATGCAGACCTCAGAACAAGGTAATTTGTTTTCAACTACACAGCTAGAACATTCTGCCCTCCACCTCTGAGGATTTTCACCAATAAAGAAAAACATTTCACTTTCTTACCTATTTTCTTCTAGAAAATATCCATTAGCTATTGAATCCTCTATGGATTCACATAAAGATGAATATTTTTCCTATTAATTATTTATTGACTGAAATATTTTCATATATTGCATCATACCCAGTAGACACTTTACTAAAGATTTTTTTTCCATAATTCATTGCAAGGATTTTTAGAAAAAAATCTCAAATTCTCAAAAATCCGTAAATATAAATTACTGACAATAATACTGATATCTTAATTATGTCTTGGTAACTTATCCAGATCTTGTTAGCCAAGTATAAAAGCAATTTTCAATGATTCAGATGTCTCTGCATTAGGCTATGTCATGAGAGCCATCACAGGACTGTTTTAATTCCTGCTTAGTGGAATCTTATTTGTTGTCTTTGTATGATTCTTCTTATTATTATTTGAGATTACTAATCAGGTAATATAAAACAACTAATGTAGAGAAAGAGACTAATGTATAGAGGAGACTCAGGGCCTTACATTCACTGAGAATTTAACATCTGTGGTGTTATTTCCTTTCTCTCTGCTCTGATTTTTCAAGCCACACCTCTCCCAGAAGTGTCAATGCATAGAAAGGAACTGTATAAAAGTCTCACTTTAAAATGCCAAATGTGATATCCTTGTGTTGTTCAAAGTGTTGAGAAAAGATACTGGTGTAACATAGAAGGAGTACTATAAAAACTAAAAAGATATGTCACAATAATTATTAGTTACATTGCAACACATCACTAGGAGACGTTGAAGTAACTCCATGGCAGGTGCATTGGATTAGTCTATGCTAAATGGAAGGCTGCCTTGCACGAGTCTGTCACCCAAGGACAAAAAGAGTGCAAAGGAGTTTTGAATTCACTTTGAAACAGTCATTCCCCAGAGCTGAATCCTGATTTAAATCCCACAGAGTTCATGGTTAAGGTACCTGTCATGTGTGGTGTTTTACTGACCTGATGCATAAGGTACCAAAACAACTCATTTGACTAAACTCAATTATTTCTTAGAAAACTATAAAATCAGGTCACTTCATCACATTAGGAATGCCTGATCACTCAGTTTTAATTATCCTGTATGGTCTGCAAAGCTGATGTCGTGTATTTCTGTGGCACAAAGCTGGGGTTTCTCAATTCTTGTATGATCTCTGAACCTTTCCAGGGACTGATGTGAGGCTGAGAGGCTGGTAGTTCCCTGGATCTTCCTTCTTGCCCTTTATGAACACTGGGGTGACATTTGTTTTCCAAGAGTCCTCAAACACCTCCAGTGATCACCATGGCCTTTCAAAGATGATCATGAGCAGTGTAGCTGTGGTGTCCACCAGCTCTCTCAGCACTCATGGATGCATCCTGTCAGGGCCCATGGACTTGTGGATGTCAGGTTTTCTTAGTTCTCTAACTCAATCCTTCTTGACTAAGGGGACTTTCCAACATTCCTTTACCCTGCTTTCCTGGTTCAGGGATTTCTGAGGGCTTGTCTTGTTGATGAAGACTAATGGAAAGAAGGCATCCTTTGAAACCAGCCTCTTATAATCTCCAATTTCTGTTCCCTGGGAGGAAACACTGTCTGCTCCATGCAAATAAAATGCTATGTGTCCTGAAAGACATCTCAGATGTCCATTGGGATTCACAGACTGTTCAAGTCACACATCTAGAAATCTGTACCTTATTGCTGACTGTGTTATCATGCTTACTCCCTTTCTCTATTTGTATGACGAGAATGGCTCTAGACATGGTACCTTCACAGCATGTTTCTAAAAGGGCAGCAATACTCTTGATAGTGTAGTGTCTGGAAACCATGTCTGTCAGTTGTCCTTACTTCAGTGGTGGTGCAAAGCAGAGCTTGCTTAGGAAACTGACCGTAAGAGCAGTTTTCACTTTTCATTTTGCAAGCCACACTCCCTGAAAAACACAATGTTTTCTGTCACTTATGTGTGACACTTTGAAATAAGGACTTCTGTTGTTGAAAAGAAAGTCCTAGAAGTTCAGCTGTCCTTCTGCCCTTGTCACATATTTGGTAAAGTCATACTGGTTAGATTTTTATGCCTTTCTTCTCTCCAGTGACAGAATGTGAGGGAAATTACCTAATGCTGAGATAATTTCATCAGCTCTGGTAAATGTACTTAAAGAAAATACACATAATTAGCCATCTTTTACATAATGAGATCACAGAGTATTCTGAGTTGGAAGTGACCCACAAGGATCATCAGAGTCCAGCTCTGAAGTGAATGGCCCATACAGGGATCAAACCCACAACCTTAGTGTTGTTAACACCACACTCTAACCAACTATATTAACCTCAGGATATTCAGTTGTGCCTCCCTTAGCTGCTTGAAAAGAGTATACAACTAATTAGCTAAGTCAGTACCTTTCTGTGAATGCAGACCAACTATATAAAAATGAGATGATGGTTTTGTCTCAAATATTTATGTTTAATTTTCACTGTGGACTTCCTAATCTCATAGATAAGCCCTGAAACAAAGCCCACTGAAGGGATTTTTAAAAATGTTATTCTGTATCTTTTAAGCCAACCTTATAACATACATTTTACCAGCAGATATGGGTGAATATAACAAGTAAAGCTAGCACGTAAGCAACAAACTTCTAAGCATTAAATACAAAGGTATTCAGGGAAAGAATTAGTAGTCACACCCAGTAAATAGACTGCAAATATGCAACTTGCTCAGTGTCTGAAGGGTAAAGAGTTTAGTATATCTTTGTGTGTATATACGGTTAGAAACCAAAACATCAAATTCAGTGATTTGAAGTTTTATGAGGTGAGCAAAGCAGTTGTAGCTTGTTTACTGAGACCCTAGAAACAGATGAAAGAAAACAAAGGGTCCCATTGCATATCACGTTGACTAATGAACCCTCTTTCAGACTGAGCTTGAGACATTTTCTGTGGAATCAGCCACAATACACAGTGTTTTTGTTCTTCTGTGGGGTCTCCTGATTCTGATTTGAACTTCTACACACAGCTGTACTATGAATAAACCTCGCTCATTATCTAAATTGCTGACAGTAGTATCAATACTAAAAGTGAATAAGCATTGCAAAGTAACCAATAGTTTAATAGTTGTTATAATTTGCAGATAATTGCTGGATATGATGCTGATAATGATGAAATCCATATGGCTTTTTTGTGCTCATTATATTACTTTTTTTTAATGGCAACTCACTTTTCTTTATATATATCCTTGTCATTATACATTGGAACTGATGCCAATAATCAGTTAGCCTTCCTGTGCTAGTAAGTAAGGAAATAAAGATCCAGAGAAGTCTTCAAAGAGAGGCAGAGGGTAGATTCAGAACTCACAATTTGTAAAGGAATTTAATATGTATGGTTTATTTGCTTAATGTTGTGACAACATAACTGAAATGTTTATTTACCTCAAAAGAGTTTTCACAACAATGTCTTAATGTAATATGGATGATGGAAAACACTAAATAATTAATAGAATTATTACTACTAGAAAATCTCTGAGAGGCTTCTCGACAGAGGGGGTAGTTGCCTTTATTTCAAACAGTTCTTTATATCTTTTTAGAACTTAAGACTGAGTACACGGATTAACATACTACATGTTAGTGATTAAACCCACTTGCATAGACTATGAATAGGTTATTTTCTTTTCAGATGCTTGATATTTTAGATGAGTTTTTAGAAAGCTAGATGATGATCTAAGAACAGTGTAGTAGGGGAGCGTAAAACCTCTGAGTTAAAAATAAAACAGCAGAAATCTGTTGTATTGAATTTGCTTCATTGCCCTATACGACACTGAACTCAGTTTTTTCTATAATGAATTTCAACTTAAAATTTGCAATATTCAGAAAAGAGCTGTTATTCCATATTCACATTTTCCATTCAGAAGGAGGGAGATAGATAATAAAAAATGCAAAAGGAAAATTTAAAAACCTGGAATGTAAACTTTTAATATAAGTTGGTGTTAATCATCCTCTCAAAAAGGCTATCACCCTGCATGACATAAAAGTTGAAAACTTGTCTTAGGTGAGTGCATATACATGTTCTGTGAAGTTCTCAATTTTCTAGAAAAATAATAATGTGACTTCTTATGATAGTTTTATATTTATTCACAAAACTCTACCAAGAAAGAGTAAGTAACCTGTGCTTATTCATCAAAGGTGAGCAGTGCAATCTAATATTTTTTTGTTACAGACAAAATGTGTCATTAAATAATTGAGTGCATTTAAGGGTCTTTAGTTCTGTTCATGCTCAGCACTTCTCAAATGCAGTTTATCTTTCCAGAGGGCAGAACATCTTTTATTTTAAATAATCTACTGCACTTTGTTGTGCCACTTGCTCTACAGTCAATCAATAGACCATAAAATACCCACTGTTTGTAGATCCTGTAGATAGCTGGTAATCAGGTGAATAGTCTTTGTGCATTCCTCTTTTTCAGTGGGATACTGTCCTCTAGATGCTGCTCTATTATTTACTGCATTTATTTCTGTAGATTTGCATTCCATTTATGCTGTTACAATAATTTCCTTTAATACCAACATCTGTGAAAAGAGGTCACAAGCTCTCTGGGGCAGATGACAGATCTCCTTATTGTTACTACAAAATATTTGTCTTTTCTGGAAAGCTGGATATTTCTAAATACTTCAAAAGGACAATTTTTTTCAGAATATTGCAGAATCAGACTACATATATATGGATTTAATACAAAATGCAGTCAGTAACAAGAAGATAGAAAGAGATTGGCCATTTGTGTATGCCAATGTTAAATGCCATAATATGTAAAAATATGAAACTTCACTTTTTCAGAATGAACCAGTGGATTTACAGTCAGTTCTTCACATAGCAGGAAACTGTTCAACTTCATATAGCAATAGAATCATTTAGATTAGAAAAAACCTCTAAGACCACTGAGTCCAACTGTTAGCTCAGTACTGCCAAGTCCACACTAAACCATGTACCTAAGCACCATATCTACATATCCTTTAAATACCTTCAGGAAAGGTGACTCAACCACCTCCATGGTCGGCCTGTTCCAATGCTTNGGATATTTCTAAATACTTCAAAAGGACAATTTTTTTCAGAATATTGCAGAATCAGACTACATATATATGGATTTAATACAAAATGCAGTCAGTAACAAGAAGATAGAAAGAGATTGGCCATTTGTGTATGCCAATGTTAAATGCCATAATATGTAAAAATATGAAACTTCACTTTTTCAGAATGAACCAGTGGATTTACAGTCAGTTCTTCACATAGCAGGAAACTGTTCAACTTCATATAGCAATAGAATCATTTAGATTAGAAAAAACCTCTAAGACCACTGAGTCCAACTGTTAGCTCAGTACTGCCAAGTCCACACTAAACCATGTACCTAAGCACCATATCTACATATCCTTTAAATACCTTCAGGAAAGGTGACTCAACCACCTCCATGGTCGGCCTGTTCCAATGCTTGGCATTGACCTCCACCTCACTACAACCTCCTTTCAGGTAGTTCTGGAGAGCAATAAGGTCCCCCTGCAGGCCTTCTTTCCTCCAGGTTAAACAACCCCAACTCCCTCATCCGCTCTCTTTAAGACTTGTGCTTCAGACACTTCCTCAGCTCTGTTGCCCTTCTCTGAACATGCTCCAGCACCTCAATGTCTTTCTTGTAGAGAAGGGTCAAAACTGAACACAGGATTTGAGATGCAGCTTCCCCAGTGCCAGGTACAGAGGAATGATCACTGCCCTGGTCCTGCTGGCCACAGTATTGCTCATACAAGATGGCCACCTGGGCACTCTTCCAGTTCATGTTCCACCATTGCTGACCAACACACCCATCTTGAGGCTAAACAATACCCTAGGACATCTACAATGGCACAAGACACCTAGGCCTAAGCAGCTTAACCACTCACCAACCAGACCACAAAAATCTAATGGGACTCTTGCAGTCTTGGGACATGCTTGATAACACCATGTGGATATCCCATATATAAAGTCACCAGGCACCAATGCTTAAGTATTTAAATGTCTCAGTTTTCAATAGACAAGAAAGATTAATACCTTTCAAGGGCATTGGGCAAAGCCTGGGGTTTTTTTTCATTCCTTAATTTTTTTGGGTGTTCATTTTTTTCTTCTCAGAGTCTGTCTGAAAGCAATAATGCACCAGAGATTTCCATGAAGGACATATTTGAATCTTAACCTTGACTTTGATTTTTAAAATTTTATTTTTACTATGATTTTGTTCTCAATAGGGTGAGAATATATTTCTAAAGAAAAAAAAAAGCACCCTTTAAAAGTACTGAAAAGGGATGTAGCAACAATTTTACAGTGTGGTTGCCAACAACTTTTGGCCTGGAAAAATTACCTAAAGCTACAATGCTCCTATGGATAGTTTCAGTTTAGACAAACTAGCCTTACTTTTTAGGAGCAGCCATAAAACATTTGCATGGACCATTTTCATTCAGTGCCTGAACAGTGTTCTGATGGATATCTGCTGGTAGCAGTTTCTTCCTGTTGCAGGACATTCATGGTTGAGTGATGCTGAATGACCCCATGGCTGAGCAGTCCTAACTGTTTTCCAGTGCAGAGCAATAAAACAAGGTTAGAATGGGAGAATCTAGGTGGCTCAGTAATTAAAAAATTACGACATTTTAAAGACAGTCTCCCCATGCATAGGTCTTAGCAGGATAATTTGGGCATATATATGATGTCTGATAAATGTCTGATCATTTATGGAGTTTGCACATAAGTCTTCTATAGTTAAAAAATACTCTTTTCGTCTGAGTTTAGACCTCCAGGTGGCTCGTGCCTCAGGAAAGGATGCTCAATGAAATGTGCTCTTTTATGTTTCAGTGAAAAAAGCCTAAGTTTTTTAATACATATTGCTGTGGGATGAAGACAGGCTATGTTGCTGCAGAAAGCAGGAATAGAACTCTTCAGTCGGACTTCTTGTCTTTACACTTTGCAGTTTTCTACATCAGTAAAATTTCACTGATTCCAGATTCTTATTTATAGTGATCAAAATGAGAGAAGGTGCTGGTTGCTTCTGATACAGAATGTCTCAATATTGTTAGTGTTTTCTTTACTGATTTTTAATTGAATAGCTGCATGGATGCTTGAATACCTTACAGGCCTGTTTAATTTTGTCTCTTTGTCTGATGCAATTTTAGGATTTAGAGGAAAGGATCACCATATGAGTTTGAAAAGGATTTAAGAATCATCCATCTCTGTCTTTACCATAGATAGAGAAGCTCCTTAGAAGCGTGGGTGTCTGTCATGTAGGCACAGAAAGAAAAAAGGCAGTACAAAGTGGTGATTATTTCTTTTTAGTGCTTTGAAGCTCTCACTGCTAGCAACATACAGGCTTCCTCTTGTTGTTAGCATGTCTGCCTTTTTTGTTTGCACAGTTTATTTTGCAGAAATAGATCTAGGCTCATAGTGCATTTCTTAATAGACTCTCATTTTCAATACATATTAACACCATGTCAGACAGAGTATTATGTCACTTTTAATACCATAAAGTATTTATGCAGAAATTATGAATCAGAGAAAATGAGGTTGTAGGATTTGATGTTTGTATCAGGAAAACTAGTGCTTTATTAGGCAATGCTTCCAACACAGGTATTTTTTACAACTCTTCAATTTTGCAGCATTGTTTATCTTCATTTGACAGTGAAATGTCATAGTTTCCTATATAATAAACTAGAATGGAAGTCAAGTGGGAACTTGACTTCCCATGGATGATCATGATAGATAACTGAAGCTGGAGAGGTAAACAAAAGCTGATCACCTAGCCCAAGCAAATTTGTACCGATGATCTGGTATCTTTTCATTAATGACTAAGTGTGTCCCTGAACATGATGTACAGTTTTATTATGAGATGAAATTATACTCAATGACATTTAGGCTAACATAATAGAAAAAAGCAGAAGGTGACACATGCTGCAGCAATTGTGGAAACTGGCAAGAACTTCAGAACTTCAGTTGTTTACAAAAATCAACGAGCTGGAAAGGGCAGGAACACCTCAGTATTCAGGGAATGAATATATCAATTCAGGTATGAACAAGCTGATACTCTTAAAGTTTTCCAGGTTCAATTGCATTCTTATCTGTTCCATACAGGAAATGTATACTCCCCTGCATTTGCCACTTGAGAAATGAAATAGCAAGAGGGAAAGGCAGTGCATTTCATCGAAGCATGAGAATTAAAGTCAGATGTTCCAGCATTCTCTCAGACTGATTTACCTCTACAATACTGTGCAAATCATTACCATTTTATATATCAGGGAACCCACCAGTCCGTAAAGACTGCAGTATTTTCCCATTTCACAAAGATATTGCATGTATTCATTTGTATGTATAAAATATTATTACAGATAGTGCAGCTATTATCTTTGCTTAAAAATGAACCTGGTATTTAGCTTTGAGAAAGAAAAGCCTTTCTGACTAAATTCCCAGAGAAATTTTAAGTTCTTGGTTTTGTTTTATTGCTTTGATGTTTCAGTGTCTTTTCTAAGGAATTAAAATGTCATTAACACTGAAAAATACCTTCATTAGTCGGGAATGCTACCAACAGTCATGATTTGCTTGTAATGATTTCATGGGCTTTTTTTTTT
>VWZF01003723.1:1268-275593 GCA_013396755.1 Sclerurus mexicanus | reverse complement strand
TTTTTTTTTTTTGTATTTTAAATGAATGCAAAGTTCTATTTGAGCAAAACAGAATAACTCTCATTATGGCTACAAAAAACTGATTTGCATTTCTTTATGCAAAGCCAAATCTCCCTCTGAACATGTTAGTTCCTCTATGGACCCCCAGGATGCCTTAAGTTTATCAATATAAAGTAATGTGTCTCATATTGTGCTTTGGATTGTACTAGGCTCATTGCTGATGATTAATGGGATACACATAATAATTATAAGAGTGCAATAAATTAAAATTTCATACTATAGAATTTATAAAGCTTAAAAAACCAGACATAATGTCTCCTAATTAATTGCCAGTTGCAATAAATCTTAATTGCAACAACATATCTGTACTATGCACTCTTATTTCTTCTCTGCAAACAAAAGTCAGTGGACACAGAAAGTAATTTCAAATCAATTGTGTGCATCCATAATACTCCATGTATCCACATTATCATGTATACCACTGCCACAGGATTTTATACCTTCCTGTGATGCATCTCCTATTGACTGCTATCAGAAATGAGGAACTGGTCTCCATGAACTTCAGGCCATATACGTATTCATGAGGAAAATAAAAGAGAGTTTCCTGGACTATGTTTATTTCTTACATTAGATAATTCTGTAGTCATGAGACAACAGTGGACTCACTCTAGTGTAAAAGTGCAGAGATCCAAATGGAACTAAAGTGGAACTGCAGTTGGTAGCACTTCACTATTTTTATTAGAGATAAGCCTGGCATGCGAATTAGGACCTCTCTGATTTGAACCTTTTCACACATTCTCAAGACAAGATCATGTAATGTTTTCTGATTCTTATACTTTTTTTGAGTTTTGATATTGAGCCAACTATTCAAGAGTGAAATGTCTGTAACAAGAATTATTAAGGAAAAAAAGCAGAAGACAAAGAACTAATAGTTTATGACTATTTTATAGTATTTTTTTTCTGAAATTACAGAAGCAGTATTGTCATATCTCACAGTGGTTATAATTAAAATCTGCAAGCCACAGAAGTGAAAACTATGATGCTTCTACAATCTCTATGAACTAAATTTTGGAATGGTTTAATTCCTTATATATATGCAATTGTAAAGATGATAAGAATGAAAATTACTCTGATAAAGAGATATTTACAAGAGCTGAGAAATCTTTTGTTTCACTCTATTCCTGTTGGATCCATGGACCTTACTGCTAAAGTAATTTGCAAGGTGTTTGATATCCAAATGTTTACCCAGGTAAAGGTTACATAGGTCATTTAGAAATCTGAGTTACACCAGAAATCTTTATATTAAAAAAAAACCAAAACCCAAAGCAAACAACAACAAACCTAAAAGAAAGAAACAAACAAAAACTCCAGTCTTCTAAAAACAGCCCACAAAATAGAGATTTTCAATATATGGTAATATTTTGGTCATTAGAAATAGGAAGATACAGACTTGTGAAATCAAAGAGATTTGTATATACAGTAGGAACTCACTACCTATACTTCCTTTTACAGGTGCAGTAATATAAGAACAAATAATTGTGCAGGCAATTATTGTAAAGTTATAGATTTACTGACTCATCAGAGAATTATTCTAGTATTATGCCAATGTAACATGGTGTTGAGGAAGACTCAACATTTACATTTTAGGTGTAATCAGGCAGTCACATATACAAATTAGATAAATTTTGTAAGCAATTACTGTGGATGTAAAAGCATGTTCACAATTTGGGAACAGAAGGAATCTGTCTCTGTCTTCTGTATTTATACTCAAACCCAGGGCTGGATGATAGTTTGCAATTGCAAGACTGCAAATCTGTTTTAAAAACTATGACTTTGGCCAAGTGACTGATACTTTACTGAATTATTTTAATAGTGTTACCTGTTGAGTTGAATTTCTGATGTTATACCAAAACCAGTCCCCTAACATGATAATGCTCAGAAACAAAGTATGAGTGGTTTATCTGATGATTTTCCAGAAATGAAATGAAAACAGAATATGAATTAGCTATAGCTGTATACCTGGCTATAGTCATACTCTGGATAAAGTTTGCCACTTTCTGGGTGAGACCATGGAGAGAAGATTAGAGGGGAGGGAAGGGTGAGGGGAGGGGAGGATAATTTGAACAAAAGCATTTTGCCTTTGTTCAAGTCTGTTCCCTAAAAATACTTTTCCTTTGTCTTTTCAAACCTTCAGTCAATTTCAGGAGCAACAACTTTTGCCCACATATATAAGCAGAAGGTCTCATGCTCACACACAAAATCAGAACTCCCTGGGATGACAAACTTTTTCTGTGTTAGTAAAACAATGACAAATCAAAAACATGTAGTGCTTCCTTACTAGCTCATTAGCAATGAATTTTGATTATGAAAGAATAGTTTGATAAGAATATGACTATATTTGCATTAAATAAAAGTTTGCTGAAGAAACATTTCTGACGGTTTATAGTTTCATCAGTATGTAAATACAAAGTCAGCCAGGTGTGCTATTATTCTTTCTATTACTTTCAAAGATGTGCTTTAGAAAAATTTACTCAAACCAACGTTTGCATTTGATACTTGAAAAGCATACAAAATTAGAAGAAAAGGAGAAAACAGAAAACTTGTATCCAGTTTACAAGAACATCTTGCCATTGATTAATGTATCTGTGTTTTGAAAGTGTAGTTTAAGATCTGTCCTTGAAAACATGGATCATATCACACTGCCAAGTATCTTCCAGACACCTTAAGAAATATGTCTTTTGCCAGTGTTATGAAATCAGTTTGCATTTCCTGAATCAGCGTATGGAAATATTCCATGTTAGTTAGGATATGTAATTAGACTTGGTATCTTGTATCATTTTTACGAATTGTCTAACACAGTCATGAATTAGTTGCCAAATTCCAAAAGGGAACCACTACTTCATCTGGAATTTCCTCTCATAATACACTTGTTTCTAGCATAATTTCCTGCACCAATGTTTACATATATAGACATTTGTGTATATATAAAGGGATATACATATATATGCACCATAAAAGTCATAACGTGTATGTCTCATAGTGTTTTCCAATTCAGTAATTCTACCTACGAAAATGACAAATGTCTAACCTCCTTCTAATCTGTAGCTGTTTCAGATCTAATAAGGTATTTCCCAGGTCTCCGTGGCGAAACAGTTTCTGCAAAAGCAACTGAAAAGATTCTGAGAGTTTAAGTTTTATGGATAGTGTCTTTTGTCTCTGAGTAGAGTGTTTAAATACTGAAATAGCTGTCCTGTGGAAATTGCTAGTCCTTTCACATTCTTTCTAATTTGGATAGAAAGTTTGACATATTTCTTGCGGATCTTTTTTCCATTTTTTACATTATCATAAAACAGAAATTTCAGAAAAAGGGTTTAGTCTTGATGTTTGTGATTATAATAAAATATTTGGATATTTCCAAAACTAGAGCAGCTTGGGATGAGATTAATAGATGCCTCTCAGGCACTACAATATTATTCTGATGACATATGTGTCTTCCTGGCTAAGTTTTTGTTGCATATTATGTGTTTTCAAGATAAAATCATATGATTTTCATCATATGTTGCAATTTCCAACACAAAAAAAAAGCAGTGATATGTCATGAGAGAGGCAATCTATTCACAGAGCTGTTTTGTTTGAGAGAGTGAGGAAGGGATGCACTTGAGTTATAACCTCTGTGAGGTGTTGCAACAATAAAGCACAGATTGAAGTTAAAGCAGACTACAAAATAAAATATTTCCACTACTTTCAAAAAAACCCAAGCCCTTCTCATTTTTGTTGACCTTACCAGATTTTGCTTTTCCTCCCAGGAAAAACACTTTCTTGGAAAAAATTATTTGTGGAAACTGCATTTCCCCATTTTTGAAAATAAATTTCATTACCAGCTTTGTCTGAGAATCCATAATAAACCAAAACTTCAAAATAGTTTTTGAAAGCACTTTGTTTCTGGGTATTGCATTTTTACATGAAATTTTTTCAGGATCCTGATGGTTTATGACAACATGAGCTTCAGGGACAAGACAAGTAAATAGGAAATGAATGGACCTGCCTGGGCTGTGTGAGGTGTGTGTAATGAAGTACAAAGGGAACAACAGAAGGTCTGGATGTACTCAAACTGCTTCTAAGTCCCTGAACTTTATGTACTGCTAGGTATTGGACAAGAGGACAAGATAATTGTGCCTACCATGCAGCTGGAGGTGAGATTTGTCAGTCCCCACACACAGCTGAGCGGTCAACCCTTACTGAGGTGAGAGACATGGAAGCTGAATGATAATTACCAGACTTCAACTCACTATTTCAACTTGCTATAACAGCTCCCAAAAGGGGCTAACAAGAAAATTTTATTTCCCAATTATACAGACACATGACAAACCATAGTTCCTCATTCCTGCCAGGTCCCCTCTTCCAGGAGGGCCAGCACTAGGCTGTGTTCCAGGGACAGCAGAGAGGAGCTCCTGATTATGCCATGGGAGAGCCATGGCCAGGTCCAACCTACACCTGGGGGATGGCTCTGCTGAGAGTCAGTCTGCCCAGGCCTGGCTACAGCCCAGCTGACCCACAATCTGATGTCCTGACCTGGCCTCAGGCTGTGCCCATCCCAGTGACCATCCTGGGACTGCCCTACCCGGATTCCCCTCACCAGACTTCATCCTGACCCAAACCCATGAGATGCCTTTGCACTGCCCTGATGTTTACAACTGAGTCCCAGGCAGCTGGAGCAAGTGCCTTTGCAGCATTAATGAGCCAAATCTCTAGTCTTTTCCTTCTCCTCAATGCAAATAACCAAAGATTTTTGTTGTTTTGCTGCATACTACAGTTTGATAGGATTAGTCCCACTCAAAGGTACTGAGAGAACTGGCAAAGGTGTTCATTCAGACAATTTCGATCATTTAGCAGTGGTCCCGGCTAACCGAGGAGGCCCCGGGTGACTGGAATTTGGCAAACGTGATGTTCATCTACAAGGCCCAGAGGGAGGACCTGGGGAACTATAGGCCTGTCAGCATGACCTCTTTCTTTGGAAGGTCGTGGAACAGATCATCGTGAATACCATCACATGTCATGTGTAGGACAACCCAGGGATCAGGCCCAGCCAGCATGGGTTTAGGAAAGGCAGGTGCTGCTTGACCAACCTGATCACCTTTTGTGACAAGGTGACCTCCTTAATAGATGGAGGAAAGGCTGTGGATGTTGTCCACCTGTACTTCAGTTAAGCCTTTGACGCCCTTTCCCACGGCTTTCTCCTGGAGAAACCAGCTGCTCATGGCTTGGATGGGTACACTGTTTGATGGAGAAAATACTATACAGATGGCCAGGCTCAAAGAGTGGTGGTGAATGGAGTTACGTCCAGTTGGTGGCTGGTCACAAGTGGTGTCCACCAGGGCTCAGTTTTGGAGGCAGTTCTCTTTAATAACTTTATTGACAACCTGGATCAAGTGTATTCTTTGGAAGTTTTCAGACAACACAAAGTTGGGCAGGAGTGTCAGTCTGCTGCTACAGGGTAGAAAGGTTTTAAAGAGGGGTCTGGACAGGCTGGATGGATAGGTTGAGACCAATTGTATGCAGTCCCAAAAGGCCAAGTGCCAGGTTCTGCATTTTGGTTGCAACAATCCCATGTAATGCTACACACTTGATCAAGAGGGTCCTGGAAATCTCCCAATGGGAAAACAACCTTAGGGGTGCTGATTGGTGGCAGCTGAACATGAGCCAGAAGCATGCCCAGGTAGCCAACAAGGCCAGTGGCATCCTGGCTTGTTTCAGCAATAGTGTTGCCAGCAGGACCAGGGCAGTGATTGTCTTGCTGCACTCAGTATTTGAGGCCACACCTCACATCCTATGTTGAGTTTTGGGCCCCTCAGTACAAGAAGGACATGGACAAGAAGGACATGCTGGAGCATGATCCAGAGAAGGGCCTTAGAGCTGAGGAAGAGTCTGGAACATAAATCCTATGAGGAGCATCTGATGGAGCTGGGGTTGTTTAGCCTGGAGAAAAGGAGACACAGAGGTGACCTCATTGCTCTCTGCAACTACCTGAAAGGAGGTTGTAGCAAGGTTGGGATCAGTCTCTTTTCCCAATTACAAGTGACAGGATGAGAGGAAATAGCCTCAAGTTGCACGAGAGGAGGTTTAGATAGAATCTTAGACACGAAAAATTTACTCCCCCGAAAGGGTTGTCGAGCATTAAAACAGACTGCCCAGAGAAGTGTAGAGTCACCATTCCTGAAGTTATTTAAAAGATGTGTAGATGTGGCACTTGAGGACATGGTTTAGTGGTGAACTTGGCAGTTCTGGGTTAGTGGTTGAACTCAATGATCCTAAAGGTCTTAACCTAAATGATTCTATGACTCTGTGATTCCATGATTCTATGGACACAAAAAATCACGACTTAAAGATGTTTCTCACTTGGAAATTAGTTATCCAATTGACATATTTTTTTCATGCCACTACTTATATGCTACTGAATTGTAGACTGTTAATGCTCACAAATATTGTGATGACCATGAAGCAGACAAAGCACTGTCCTATTCACTAAAATGTATGGAATCTGAAGCCAGGGTTTGCTTTTCAGAGGCCATTATATAATGTGTCAATTTATCATTGAAGCTTTCAGTTACTCTTAAATGAATTTTCTGATATCGCGTATAGCTGCTTGTTGACTATTTTACACAAGGTCTTATGACATTTATAAAGCCAGCTTACAAATTTAAGATACAAAGTGACCTATTGATTCATATTTAAGTGTTATAAAATCAACAGTGTAAACAGCTTCAGTAAATAATTTAGACATATTAAGAAAGCAAAAAGGAGAAAGAAGACAAGCACTGAAAACTGGTAAGAGCTCTTGTGCTGAACACAGCACATACTTGAACATCTTTCACAGTTTCTGTGCTTATAAACCATTTAGCAGTTAATATTATAAATTATTTTTTATGAACTTGAAGAAAGAAAAACACTATGGATTTGTCAAAATTGATTTTTATGTGAGTTATGATTAGAGAAGGAAATATTGCTGCTGTATTACTGGAAGGACCCAAACAAGAACTTTATATGATTAAAATCCTGGTCATATAATCAGTCGCCAATGTGTTAAACCAGTATTTAGAAGATTTATTTGTTCATACATCTTCCACATTTCTAGTTGTCTCCCACAGACTTTCCAAACCTCCTGAGTTTTGTCATGGTAACAGCTTAATTTATCTCATTTCAACTTGTGTGATGAAAAATTTTCAGTGAACTCTCTACAGTGCTCAGAAGAATTTGTTTGCTTTGGTATTCCTTGTTTATATCTGCCAATTTAGAAAAATTTCAAGTTCTTTGTTTGATTTACGGAACTGTATCAAAAGGAAGATTTGTTAAAATGGATATTGTGAAGTAGTTTTGTTTCATTTCCTTATTAGATTTGGTAGTATAAGCCCTAACAAGTTACTCAGTACAATATTTTGAAATAGAAGTTTCCAAATTTCTCATGCTCAACAGACAAAAGATGGACTTGAGCAGGCATTAAAAGCATACTGGAATAAGGAGATACTAGCCAGACACAAAAAAATATCCCAATCCATTCTAAACTAAACTCAACTTGGAAACCAGCTTGTCTAACCAGCAGAACTTGGAAAAATGAATGCTTCTCTATGCCTTCAGTTCAGTGTCCAACATTTACAACATACTTTGTCGTTGAAGCTTGCACTAAGTTCCACCTAAGACTGTATTTTAATTTTGTGTATTACTACTGGAAAATTCTTCCTTGAAAAATATCTGTGAACAAAGACATTTTAAACATTTATATTTGCAGGAAGATATATTTAGTTCAACTGTTCCAGCAATACTTTTCCATATGAAAAACTGCTTTCTAAAATGGAGCATGCTCTTTGCCATTAGTAGGACTGGGCTTCTGTGAATACTCATTTGAATTATTTAATTAAGAAATATTGGAAGAAACAGATTTTTGACAAAAATTGCTGAACATTGGTGAAAGCAAACCGAACATATTCTTACCATGAAGTTTTAGTACAAGAATTTCAGTCGAATAGAGAGTAGTTTTTCTAATGTGACAGTGCTCACTGTTGAATGTGCAGCAAAACCCCTACAGATGTGAAGAGTGAAAAAGTTTGTCAGTGTTTCCATGTGTATGCATAGAAATGCAGATTGCAAAACCTTTCTCTGGTCTTCCTCTTCCTTCATTAGCTGAGCTTTGACAAGCACCTTCTTCAGAGAAGAAAGTCAGGGAAATTATTCTGGCAAAAGTTTATTCACTAGTGCTAGGGCTGATGCAAACATACATCAGACTTGATAAGACTCTCCACCATTATTCCCCTTCTTCCTTGCTTCTTGAGAGAGTCATTAGCTTCTGCCCCAGTGGGAGCTAGGTCAAAGCTGATCCAAATCCTGAGAACAATATCCAACTTGAGGGGAGATAAGAATCCTTAAAAAATAAAATCTGTTCAAAATTTGAAAACAAAAAAGAGCAAAATGTGTCATATTCCTTGATATAAAATGTTGGCCCACTCAATACTTAGCACAGATGCTCCCTGAATGAGTCATTTGTGCAATATACTATAAACACAAATCAGTTCCATTCTTGGAAGACAAAAACACAGAATGAAACTTGATCTTGTTCATATTCACGGAGATATCTCATTTTTATTTTGAAAGTTTGGTCTGTATGAGGTGAGCAGAATTAGGACCAAATTATAAAAGAGTTGCTTTGTTGTTAAAGTTTGTCTTCCATTAGCTATTCAGATTTGAAGGAAGTGAAAATGATTTTTAAAATTTTAGATATGACTTTTAACTAAAATTTGTCCTAACTCTTTACCTCTTCATTTTTCTTCAGCAAACACTTAAACATGTGCCTGATTTCAATCCTATCAACCAGTCTCATGGTAGCCAAGAGGACTAAGCAGACAGTAAGGAATGTGCTTACGAGGACTTGTGGGCCATTGTTTTGCCTGTAAGCACATGGTATAGAGTAACTATATATCAATTTCTGTTTAATATATGATGTTCTTGTATTTTCTATCTTCCTTATGTTCTTTAATCATCCATTTAAAAATAGTGTATCAAAGTATGTTAAAGAAATGTGCAATCAAACTGCTGCCAAATCAGTTTCAATTAAAACAAGGAATTTTTACATTCAGCTAGAAACAAGACACTTGAATTTGTTGATAGTTTAATATTGTTTGCAAACTGTTCATTCTGAAATTTTCACATGTACTTATGTTGTGCATTATAAAAGTTGGAATGTTTTGATTTTTTTATTAAATATTAACTAGATCTGCTAAATGGCTTGGAAAGAACAAGCCAGCTTCGTTCTCCTCTGCTTACAATTTTGTGCTAACAAATTAACTATGGCTAATTTTAGACAGGTTAGTCTAGAATGACTAACTAGAACCTGCTTTTGGAGTACCAAAACATTATCTTTTATGATATGGATAGAGCTTCTTGCTATGTGGTTCCACAGAAAATTAGCTACCATTTTGTCCCATTTTGAGAATAAAAGCCCTTCACATTTAATAATGGGACATGGATAAACTTTTATACCTTCTAAGTACTTTCTATGATCTGCATACCGTGCTTATAGAATTTCTCAGTCAGAAAAAATAGAGGCAGTAATATTGCAGACCCTTTATCCTCAAGAAATTGCTAAAAACTAAGTATTTTACAAGGTTTCAAAGTTATTAAATTCTGTACATCTAGAAAATTCACAATCTTCCCCACTAAGGTTACTATACAAGCTGGGATGTTATTGCACATTCTGTGTTAAAATTGTGTCAACTTCAGTGTGAATTCGATGCACATTGTAGTGTTTGCACCACTGAGCATTGGAATCTGTCCATGCTATAACCCAGGGACTGATCTTTTGAGCTTTGGACTTTCTCAGAGATGATGATATATCTCATTGTCACTCCAAGGCATCACCTTGCTTTAGATCAGTGAGGAAACCACCAACTTCAGCAAAAGCAGACCTATTGTAAAAAGAATACTCAAATGTTTCAGTCAAATGTTAATATAGCATATTCCAAAGCAAGAGACCCTTCTTAGAGGAGACTGAGTATATTGAGTATGCAGCCAAACATATGTGTTTCCTGTAGGCATTTTCAAATAGTTGGTGTTTGTGTATTTGTGTGTGTGCACAAGTGTGTTTGTGTACTCTCAGTCCCTGGAGAATGAATGGGTGGTTTAGTTTCTTTGAGTTTGGGAATGTGTAACTTGGAAGCACAGTACTGTTTTTTAGGTCTTAATAAAGTTTTCATGGAATTACAAAATAATATTTAAGTGACTGAGGGCCTTTCTAGCACTTTAAAGTAATAAAAAGACAGAAAACAAATAAATGCTAAAGCCTTGTCTGATTCTCAAGATACCTGCTATAAACAGAATCCTTTTCTGCAAAGTTAACGCTATAATATAGCTCACAGAATTCATGTGTCTCAGAAATAACCCTATAAATGGTGTTGCTATATTTACTATATGAATTGAAACTGCAGAGATTTTAAAATCTCCCAAAACCATATATTATATTTTTTTTTCTGCTAGGTTGAAATGCAGTAGACCATTTTCCAACATGCTATGAATGAGAAATACTCACGATAAAATAAGGCTATTATACTTGCCTTCAGACTTCTAGAATAGATTTCTGCTAAACAGAGTGAAGGTCATAACTGAAATGAAAGTATTTTGTTTCATATGAGTTAACACCAACTCCTAGAAGTGTCACTTAATTGGCCATTGCTGAAGTTATTGATAATGAATCAATGGCATTGTTATAATAGTGGGGACCAGCAAGTTAGAGTGAGGGGGTAGTAAATCTATACTATTTTCGTATCTTGACATTGGTTGCTAAGCACTAGCTTGAAATGTAGAATGTATTTTATACCATTCAGAGCAGAGATAGAAAAAAATAAGAAATTGTATATTAAATAAAATACAGCTGCTGTTTATACAGTCACAATTATTGGAGATGATCTAAAGATATTACATTTATCAGAACTTGGTCAAAGGAGTAGATTGCAAGAAAAAGAAAACAACTCCTTTACAGTATCTTTTAGCCCTCTGAAGTTCTATGAGTCTATGGTTGCAGTAAGGGGTGGTGGTAGAAATAAGGGCATAGTCAACTGCTGTTTAAATATAAGCACTTCCTCATGATTTGCACATGCTTCAGTTTCCAACAAATTCAATCAATAGTTATCCTGTCCTGGGACAGACTCTTCAGGTACTTATAGCTTTGGAAAATCCAGAGAAGAGGTATCATGAGAAGAGGACAGAGAAGAGGACATTGTAAAGCAGAATAGGAAAAAAATATTTGTTTTTTCTCACAACACAGGAACTAACAGACATGAAATTAAATTATGGGGTAGCAAGGTTCAAGCAAAGAAAATAAGTTAATTTTGTGCGCTACTCATAATTAAGTTTCCAACTTACTGCCACATGGTGCTAGCAATGCCAGAGGCATTGATGAATTCAAAAAGTAATGAAAGGAATTCAGAAAAGAAAATCCCATCAGACCTATTAAAAAGGTAGCTCTGAGTCTGGAAGGACCTAATTCACAGACCAGGAGGTTATATGGGGAGTTATTCCTTATGGTTGCCCCCTGCTTATTTTATTTTCTAGGTTTTTATTATTAACTTATAGCACTGAGTCTCCTGGACTAGGCAAAGCTCTGATTTGACCAGGCATGATCACTCATATTTTCTGATATTTTATAGCAATCATTACTTTAACTTGTCATGTAATGGGACAAGATTTCAGTTTAGGTTTGTTCTTGACTAGACATTGCTGCATTATGGCAATATGATTTTTACAGATCCCACTGTTAAATCCAGCAGACTTGTATTTAAGAAACCCCATTGAATATAAACCATAACACTACAAGTTGTGTCTTCTTTATAGGTTCATTATATGGATTACACAGTGAAAACTGCATAGGCCTTTCTGTATAAGAAAATTAAATGCAGACTTTTGCTGTTACACCATTTTAGTACTCATACAATATCACTTGAATAGATAACAGAAAATATCTTGACTGTCACAGACTGCTTCCATTGGAAAGTAGCACTTGATGCAAACTAAGGCTCCAGTTCAGAACCAGATTCCCCTAGACAGGAGGAAGCTAAGACAAATCTAAAGCTGAACAGCAAAATTCAGTGAAGGCTAATACCCCCTTCCACAATATGAGAGTTACAGGAATCGCTGCACACTATACGTACTATTTTCATTAAACCATAACTGGTCTGAGATGCCTCACAAAGCTGGCAGTTCCATGTTCCAAGTTAATGTGGGACCATCTATGGGATCATCAATAAATGTTTTCTCCCAATCTCTGATGTTCCAAAATCCAGAAAAAAACTCCAATAGTCTAATATTCACCTACATATTGTCATGATTAGTGAATCCTACCAAATTCAAAGAACTTGATTGATCATGGCAATTTTACGCTGTAAAAGCAAGCGAAAAAATCCCAAAAAAATAAACACACCAAAAAAGTAGCCCTACTAACTTCCATAACAGCATCAAACTTGCAGATTTTGGATCAGGTAACTGCCCCTCGCATCTTGTTCTTAGAGCAGTGAAGAACAGACATCCTCATGATTAATTTCCTTATCCTCCATTTTTTTGCTTGTTTGTTTGTTTGTTTCGCCCCCCCCCCCAACTCCTAAGGAGTCCTAAGGAAGCCAAAACCACTCAGATAGCAAAGTAGTTGTTCAAACACATGAATTCTTGTCTGCAACTGTGCCATTTACATCTGTGGCCATTGTAAATTGCCACATAGTGAGACTAAATTTCTAGTCTTACTAAATGGACTTACACAAAAAGTTCCACAGATGCATGTTGTTGTATTTTTGTGATTTCAGTTGTTACTTTGCATGGTGGCTTAGGTCTGTGAACTAGAGTATGGTGGGTGAGATATGATTTTTGGTTTTAACCATGTCCCTGTATTACTCTTTATAGCTGGATTGTATTTTTTTCAAAACAATAAAACACAAATTTTTATAAAGCAGGAAATAAAATAGTAAACCAAATATTGTTGATACCCTAAAACAGATTTACTAGTTTTTCCTTATGGGCTAGTCTTTTTGAGTTTTTGCAACTAAAGCATGCTATTCACTATTATCTCTGAATCTCTCTTTAATGTTATTAGATCAGTTAAAGTTTCAAAGCTGTAGTTACCTATGGAGATTGGTGCAATTAATTTCATACATTTACTGCCCATTAGCATGTGCATGAGGTAGTTTCTTGCAAATTTTGTATCTGTAATGAATATTAAACCATCTCATCTACTTATGATAATATAATGGGCCCTGTGATGACAGACTCTGTTTGCACAGGAAGCAGATGTTGATGTTTACCTAGATGCATTTGCAATGATGAGTGGTGGTGAGCTGAGGTTTTTTCCTGCCAGAAAAAAATCAGTCTGTGTTAAGCTTCTGAAATCTTTTGCATGCCATGTGGTCTCTTAGGTCAATATAGATATTGTTGCCGTAAGGAGGGGGGAAAAAACTTCCCAAGACAACTTTATGTGGGTAAAGTAGAGAAGAGTTCTTTTCTTTATAGGGCTTTGGGGTACAGAATATTAAGGAGTATAAAAGAGTACGTGTTNGTGGCAGGATACTAATTTTATAATTATCATATCTAAATTATCATTTCTATCAGTTATCATATCTAAAAGTTGCATCCAATCTAAGAAATGTCCATACCCAGAAATTCCCTTGTGTCTGCTCCATGGCACGCCTCTCCTAGAATTGAGTTGAAGGTCTTAAGACTCTTACTTCATCCTTTATTATCATCTTCATGCCACTTTCCCTTATTGGAGCTTCTCCGAGATCGCTGGGCATTGCTTTCTTGTTTTGACCAACATGGTATCTAATTGTCTTAGCTCTGGTACATGTTTCCCAGGCATGGTGTTCCAGCTATTACCTGACCCTTAAGACAACTAGCACAGGGTTAGAGGTTGCTAGCTACTCTAAATGCAAGAAACTACATAGAAGTGTACAAATCCACAAATTCATGAAAACCCTAAGGCATCAATATACATATTATCTTCAGTGAATAATTGCTAATCTATACTAGGAAATTAAATTATGCATTCAAGGAAACTATTTATTTAAAGATATATTTACCAAAGCTGAAATGTGATATCTGGGAAAAATTGTGGGTAAACTTCAACTAAAGAAGAAAGTAGTATGCGTTGAGGTCGCAAATGGATTTCTTAGAAGTAAACATAGTAGGAATTATTCAGAGAGAGCGTCAGTGGGTAAAAACTGAAATCAGTAAAGGTAAGGTTGAAATAAGACACATTTATTTTAGTACAGAGAAGTGCCATACATTACAATGGATTACAAAAGGATGACATGAAATCTCCATCATTTAGAGTCTTTAAATCTAGGCTGAAAACCTTTCTGAAAGATACTCTTTAGTTCCACTTGACACAAAAAATGATGAATGGTATTTTCTAACATGTGTTATGCTGGAGGGAAAAAAGAGGGACATTGTGATTTCTTTGGGCTTCAATACCAGTAAAACCTATGATATAATGAAATGCAATCAGATATCCACCTCTATTTTAGGTTTAGATTCAATATTTATTTTCAGTTTTGGATATCATTTACAGCTTTAGGAAAACAATGTTTTGAATTTGGAGATGTGACTCTTCATGTCCAGTTCTTTGGTCATCTCTCTCTGTATTCCAAAACATGTTTTCTTGTCTTCTTACTCACATTTGGAGTTGGGGACATACCACTCTTCTTGATAAACGTCAATTTATTCTTTCAGTTTTAGGCCCACTTCTCAGCATCTTGCAGGTATTTGATCTTTTCTATACTTCTCACTACTTAATGAAATTCATGGTAAGACACAAATCCATAGTTGTAGTGATCATGTAAAACATTTTCTAAAGTCACCACTCATTTCTGAAAATATTCTGGGTTGAACAGAAAAATGTGTGTCCAGAGGCAACTTTTTCTTTTGTTGTTTCCTAAATCATACGATTGGCTCCAGAGACAAGAAAATCAGGGAAAATACAGATCTTTTGTCTCTCCTTATTTTCATCAAAGTGAAAGTGGTACTGCTTGGCTAAAAGTGGTGTTCTAAATTTAAATTGGTTGAAATCATAATGGACTTAAGTTACATTTTTTTTCCAAATTTTGTGGTTTCCTGAGTGACAGTTGTTTAAACCTTAAAAAATAAAATAAAATAAAAAATGCCTAGGTTTTAATGTGAATAGAGATGTGGTCTGATCACTTGCAGAAAACTGGCCTTAAAAATTCAATTTCAAGGACATTTAGACTTATCTTGGATCCCAGATGCATTTGTAATCCATCTATATTTATATCTCATTTTTTTCTTTTGGAAAGACAACACCTTTCCACTCTCTAAGGTCTTCCTTTGTGGGCTCTTTTTAAATTCACTCCTTTTTTCTCTTTTACTAATTTTGTCCTACTGAATCTCTTCTGTATCCTGAAAATGCCTTTCCCTCCTTGACATTTAGACTCTTCAAGTATTTATAGATTGTTACCATGTCCCCCTTCAGTCATTTCTTAGACAAACTATGCATATTTAGCACTTGCAATCAATCCTCATACATCAATCACTCCAGAAGTCTAATCATTTTTTGCAGCTTTCTTCTCATCTTCTTCCAATATGTGAATATCCTTATAATAAGATGCCTAAAATTAAATACAATGGGTCATGTCTGCAGCTCATGTAAATCAGTGTGGCTCTGTTGAAGACTTTGTTGATTCATGCTAGCTAAAGAGCAACATTTCTAGTGCAAAGCTATCAAAACTATATATTTTGTGAAGTGAGCTTGAAACCACACAGAGCTTTTTTTTCATAGTAAAGCTTCTTTGAATTAATTTCCATCACTTAGCTTTATTTTTGAATGATGAATTTCCAGTTTGCTTCCTGTAAAACCTAAAAATAATCTGCATTTTCATGGTTTTGTTAATGTTTTGAGGAGATCCTCCAGCATCATCAGAACAGCCATGTGTCCCAAACCTATAGCTGGAGGTTTCTGCTTGCAGACCATGGCCACACAGAAGTGATACAGGTTTAGAGTGGCTGTGGGAAGGACTGTTCTAGCCTGGATGGCAATGAACATCAATGGCTGACACCCTTCCATAGCATATCTACTGTGAAAAGAAAGCTTATAATCCACCTTGCAATACCTGATCTACCTTTGAAGTCTCCTACAACCTTTGTCACTCTACTGGCCCCATCAGCAGCATGTACCTCAGCATGTTTCATCCAAAATCAGCTTTTTGTGACATTATAACCCAACAAAGGTCATAAAATCTCATAATAGAGAAAGATAAGCTGATTTTTAAACCTTTTTTTTCAAACTAGCTATGGTAAAAGGCAAAAGTAGCAACCTTAATTATGTTCCTAATAGTTCTAGACCTCCTGTATTGGCAATGGTGATGAATAAACTTTTTCTTGTTTTTAATAATTAATACAGCATTTTACAAAATAAATGCAAATGAAATTTATACATAATTTACAAAATAGGTTATCACTGCTAGCTTCAAAATGGTGACTTTTCTTTAGAAATACTGCAAAAGTGCTGCAATAATTATATTTCACAGGATACTTCTCCTGTAATATATTAGAAATTCACACACACACACACACACACACACACACACACACACACACACACGCAGAGTTAGTGAAGAACCCTATTTCAGTATGTCATTATGGTCTAATCTGTCCTGAATTGAACCTGTATAGGGGGAGGACAAAGATTTCTGGATTGTTAGTTCTGGACTGCTACTTTCGATAGCACGAAATTGATTTTTTTTTTTTTTGTCACTAATATGTACAAATGGTTATGCTTATGCTTTGGAGAAATTTGCTTTATTGAAAATATTTTGTGGGTGAGGTGAGGTGGCACTTGTTTTCAAACCAAGATAGCATCTTCCCCAGGGAACACTTTGTTCAAACTAAAAATTCTTTACTTGAAAAATTTCAGAAACCAGGCCACTTTGTAACTGATAATCATAAAGAAAACTTATTGACTACTTTGCTATTTTGTAAACTATTTTATATATGCTTTTTTTTTTCCAATTTATACCATTTTTCTTTGGCCTTTTTATTTTAAATGAGTGTTTTCTGCTCGATTTCCTTCAGAACTGTTTAGCAAAACTTCTGCAACTTAAAATTCTGCAGTGAAGTGTAAACCAAATGCCATCTAAGCCATAAGCCAACCATCAAATAAACTTTGCATTCAATACCAAGGGAGTCCCATAATAACTTTGAAGTTACAGATGGTAGTATTTGTTCAAATAATTATGGTCACAAAATTGAATAAAGGGCATTATTTTTTTGTTGTAAAATATATATCTATATATACAAGGAGCAAAACCAAAGCTTTCATGAGATGTATATTATGAGCATTGTGTTTCACCACAGAGAAGTATGGAGAAAGACATTTTGAAATCTCCCTCAGCATACGATCACGGTTCAAATAGTTTAGACTTTCTGATGCCATTTAGGCTGCTGAGATAGACTGACAACCAATTATAAATGGCATGACAACAGGAATTTGGCATAGAAAACACCTAAGGAATGAGGTCATCTGTGTTTGTCAGTGCAGGGATGTTCCCCCTCAGCACACCCTCACATGTTGTACAGTGTACTTCCCTAACTACTTCACATGATGAAATTCCTTTCACCAACAACAGAGGTTCATACTGCACTCTTAACTGTGGATTACAGTTAGGTCTGTATTGCTGACCATAAGGTGTCTTAAATATCCATCCCCAGTTTGGCAAGGAATGAAGAAAAATATTGATTTATGAGGTATGGTAAACTACCAGGCTAATATTGAGTTGCCTCCTCTCTCTTTTCCTTGAAAGCTCAAGGCTGTATTGTCAGAGGATTTATTGTGAATGACTTCAGAAAAAAGTGTTCAGGGGCTGTTTCAGTCACTGATGGTGAACCAGAAGCTATATGTACTTATTTTACATCAATGGTTCCTTGTTACTGTAGACAAAACAGAGGTTTTCTGTTTTAAGGATGAAGGAACGAAATTGAACTGTTCTTCCTGTCAGAATTTGCTAGGAAGAGGGAGAAAAAGAGTGGGAAGAAATGGTGAAAATACTTGAAGAGTTTGCTATTGTTACCAGCTATCCTTTTGCCCATGCCTATGTCTGACACTGTTTTCTAGTCAATATTAGAATGTCACATTTAGTTTGACTCCCTATGCACAACTGGTAGTGCATCTTCAGGATCAGGGTATTAAGGAATAACCATCTCTGCCCCATGAAAAAGCCTGTAGAGCCTGTCTGCTAAGAGGTACAGAGGAATCTCAAGATTGATAGTGTCACTCAGTTATTGACTGATAATAAAATGGTCAATGAAATAGAAGGTACTGCTCATTGGGAAAAGTAATCATATCTATGCAGATACAAATATGATTGTAAAATCACTCAAGACTATTTAAAAAAGGGATCGCAAAACAGCTACAATGGTTCTTTGAGGAGAGCTTGATTCCCAGAAAGGCAAAATGTGATATTAGAAGTTGTTAGGGAAGGAAGGTAGAATGAAACAGAAAACATCTTTAAAGCAGCCTATAAATCACTAGGACATTTATATATTTAGTAATACAGTGCATTCTAATATTCTCATCTGAAAAGGGTTAGGCAGAAATAGAAAAGGAGGAAGGAGTGTGACAAGGATGAGCAACAGTGTAGAACAGCTCTGGTTTTAAGGGAGATTAAACAGAATAAGACTTACAATTTGGAAAAGCTGTGATACGGTACAAGTATATAAAATCAGAAGTGATGATCATTCATTAACACTCAAAGAGAGCAAGAAGTTGTCAAGTGATATTTTTCAGGCAGAAGATTTAAAACAAGTGAAGTACTTTTTTAACATGATTGTAATTAAAATGTGGAACTTGATGCCACAGGATATTAGGAAGAACAAAGGTAGAAATGGATTCCGACAATATATAGGAAGAACAAAAAAATCCTCCAGGGATTGTTAACTACAAGGATCTGAAGTCATGCCTGATTTAGAAAACCTTAAACCTTAAACCACTTATTATCAGATACTGATAACATTCAAACTTCTCTTGTTCTTATACAACTTCCTTAAGCACCCAATGTCCACTACTGTCAACTCTAAGAGCATGGTTTCAGATCTTGGACTCTAGTTCTCTTCGGATCTATTCTGTCATTGTCTGCTGCATAAAATGCTAGTGTTCAGAAGGGAAGAAGGCCACCTGGTTGTCTGGAGCCTCTTTTGGGGAGTCAGCTGGGTTATAAGACTGACAAAATTCTGTGTTTTTCTAAGTGCCATCTGCAGAGCTTCTGAAAGTAACAAGCTTTGCAGAGCTTCTGAAAATAACATTTCTATGCTTGGAGACAATAAGCACACTTGTGAGGGGGAACAATGAGCTCTTGAAGCAGCAGTATGATCTCCTACATGTCTCTTATCAATGTGCTTCCATTGCAACCTCCACCTCACAGGCATTCTCAAGGAGCTGTCCTTACACTAAATTTGAACCCTGCCTTCTGCAGACATTGTTCTAAAATACGTCAGCAGCATATATTTTTTTCTTGTGAAACACCAGTCATCATATGGAAATAAAAACTTGTCATCCAACTGAACTTTTGGCTGTATTGTTTTGAAAACAGGCCAGGAAAATATCTTCAGAATACAAGCTATGAAATACAGAACACTAAAGAGATTAGGTATATATCTCCGTAAAACGTTCAAATATCTATAAATTAATAGTATTTTTAATTGTAATTTCTGTAACATTTTAGTAGGTTTTTAATTTACCAATCATATTGACAATTTTTGATTAACCAGACAAAATATTCTTCTATTTTTTTCTTTAATTGATTTTCTAATTTATCTGAATTTATCTTGAAATGCTGCATTTCTGCCAAGATTTATCATTAATGTAGGAGTCCAGAGATGAGACTAACCATGAAATTGTGTCCTTCACAGATACTAGTAGTTTCTCCTTAATCTTCAGAAGGCCAGAAGAGCAGTGAGGAACTACTCTCATAACATCAGTGTAGTCTGATCCCTCTGCAGATCAAGACAAGGCTGTAGAAGAAAGTAAGCCTGTAGCTTGCAGACAGAAGCTAGATTTTGCATATAGTATTATCTGACAATTACATTTCTATTCTTTTCAATATAAATTAAATAAAATATACTCCTGGTCTAAGGCTTCAGAAGATTTTTCCTCTCTGCTGTCTCTGTTTTCATCGGTTTTTATAGAGAGTCAATAGTAGCAATGTCCATCACTACAGATAGTGTCCATCCTGTCAAAACAGAAGTAGCAACAATACTTGTTTCATTCAAAATTACATTTTGGTAGAAAAGAGTCTAATTTCTAACTAATATTACTTTAGTTGTTTTGGTGCTGATAAAGAATATTTCATTAGAATGTAATTTCAGGGATACTGGGTTGTTTGAAGTGGGAATTATGGAAAACAGCCAACTTCTATATGTCCTTTTTTCAGCCTTTGGGAAATGAGACCTTTACAAAAAAGGAAGGAGGAAGTGACATCTTACCTTTTAAAACTAATTTGTTTCATGTTGTTAAGCAGCACTTTCGCTTTTACATGTTTATTTCACTTCAAAACATGACCTTGCTATTTCAGATCCAAAGAAAGATTTTATCACTCTACTGTTTTAACACAGTTAGGCTGGAAGGCAGTCAAGGGATGTGAGGAAATCATTTGTTGCACATTTAATGGTGTGAAGTATCCACCAGGGAAAACTTGAAAGATTTTTCTGTTTCCTCATAAAAGTCTCCATGAGTGAAATTCCAATTTCCTGAGTAGTTCTCTGATTAGCTTTTCACAGCTCTGTCCTGTGTCAGACAATTGGCAAGAAAACAAGGATTAGGCTTTTGTTGATATTCATGAATATTACACCTTTATCATCATCCCATTGGTGAAGTCTCCTGGATTTGCTATGAGGGAAGCTTCACAACTGCTGAGCTTATCTTCAGGTACCAGTCCTGTGGTGCTCTGTAACTGTGCAAGGCTCAAGCTAATCTGCTGTTTAACTCTGCTCCTAGGGGGATCTTGAGCACTGCAACAGCTTAGAGCCAGCTCTGTGGAGCTCAGACACTCTGTGGGTCATGAGCTGCTGTGTATCTGAACCATCATTTACATCCATGTTTCTCAAAGATCCCTTTGGACCTTGATCACTTGGGAGTCTGCACTGACAGACTCTTCTGTGGCCCAGGGTTAAGATGAAGGATATTTTTCCAGGAATCCTCATCTAGGTCTTCCTTAGAAAAGAAATATAAAGCTAAGCAAACCCCTTTTTAGAGGAAGCTTTGAAAGGATGCTATGCTAGAGTTGCACTACACAGTTGTTGACACACTAAGCAGTGGATGTAATAACACAATGCTTCTTTAAGTAAATATATGCTCCTTATTTTTTGAGAGAATTCCTGGAACATGAAGGAGCAGATGGATTTATTTGTAACCTGCACTGAATCAGGCATCATATACTAGAGCTGACCTTCCATCCTGAAGCTGATTTCATGTTTGCTTTCAGTTAAATAGAGAAAAGCCTCCAAGGAACCCCATGAGTCACTCCTTGTGAAACTCGTGGTCTCTTACATGTGTTCGTACTACCATTTATGTCTATATCATGAAGTCAATCTTATGCTTAGTTTTCCTTAAATATTTTCTTTTCATAAAAACAATGTTTGTCACCAAAAAAAAGTGTTTTATTATTACTAAAATAGAGGCCCCAGTATAAGTGGCTTTTTATGAAACTTATATTTTATTGCTGTAAGCACTATTTAACCATAACAAAACTGTCATGCAAGCCCTGCTGCTCATAAATAGTACTTATACCACCATGGACATCATATTCAAGAAAATAAATATGTGGGACTTTTTTCTAGCTCAGGCAGTACAAACAGGTGTATGGATTTGCATGCTCAAGAGGCTTTTGTGCATTGTAATGACAAAGAAAATATTCTTGTATCCATCTGAGAAATATATTCTAAAATAAAATTCCAAAGATTGAGTCATAATCCTAAGGCACTGAGGCAAAACTAACAGTTTATTGAGTGGTCTTAGACATTTATTCTATAAATGTAAGGAGAAGTTATATCAGCATTTAGAAAGAGCAGTATGTACTGAAGTGTGGAAGTGTTGGGTTTTCTATGGCTTTTACTTTAGCACATTTTCTAATTAATTCATTAATGTGTCAGCCCTCAAAAATGAAATGACACTTCACTGCAGTAGCCTGAGAAAATCCTGATAATACTTTAATCTACAATATTTTCAGCAAACTGCTTGAGGTTTTCAGGAAAAAAAAAACGGTTTCCCTGATGGATTTATCTTTTAAAAAAATCAGACTAAGTCTGCCTCATAGCACATGCCATGAAGAACAAAATTCAGTATTTTGGTCAATAACATGGCAGCAACATAAAAATGCATGATCTTCCACACCAGGTCAATTTGAATCCAGTCTCCTGTGTGAAAACATCCTGCATAGGATGTGAAAATGTATATGAAGAAGGCAGATGCAGTGTCACTTTCTCTGGCTTCTAGTACTCTAAAGTTTTACCAGTTTTGGAACCAAGAAAATCAATTTTTTTTATATTGTCTCTTAAAAAGTGCAAAAACCATAAAAGAGACAAAGACATAATGTGATATTTTTTTTTTTCTTTGAGATGTTCAGTCTTAAGTTGTTGTGTTTTGTGCTGAGACACAGCAGTGTTCCGCTTACCAGGGGACTTTTTTCCCCTTTTATATCAGAGAAGACTGACTAGTTTGCACTAATCAGATGAACACAGAGAATTGTGCTGTTATCAACCCAAATGAAATGCCATTCCACAAAATAAAAGTGGTTGAGCATTATTTTTATCCACCTTCATCCTACCTGCCTGTCTCTGTGGCTGAGATTATTATCTGGTGTACTGCAGTGCTGGTGTGCTATCACTCTGGAGAGTCTCAAGGAAGAGTGAAATCCCTCAGGAAAAAGATAATGGTCACCATAACTGCAGTGTTTATGGCTGTTTCTCAGATTCAGTAACATCAGATGGCTGTGTGCAAGGTAAGTGATGTGGTCCAGTGTCACTGGGGAGCCATATGACATAGCAATGACTTCTGTAAAGTCCCGCTGGGCTGGCTGTTAGTTCCTTAACAAAATAATACTACTACTCAACAGCACCTAAGGGTCTCCTTTTCTATTGAAATGCGGAAAGAGAAAACAAAGAACTGAAGGGCTGCATTCTGTATTTTATAGTGTTTGTGTAGTTCTAACACAAGATTGCTGTACTGAAGGGAAAGGATAAAGAAGCTAATGAGACTGATAGGCAAAAAAAGTGAGATTGTGGCAAGCACTGAGCCAGAGGCTATAATCAATTAGCTGATTGCTGAACTTCAGTCCCCTACATTACATCTGCCAATGGTGGTGAAAGATGTACGGCTGAAAATTCTCCATTGCAAAACCACAAGTCTATGAAACTCCAGTCATAAATACTTTAAAAGGAAAGGATCTGCTCTATTATGGATTTCACCACCTTGATAATAGGCAACCTTTCAATAGTATCCACATTATAAATAGAAGATCCTTGGAATAGAGATCTATGAATGCAGTTGTCTGACGTAATAGAGCTTAAACTAGTCTCCAGTATTTTATTAAGGAATCATTAGACTGAATTGCTTCAGGTGAAATATTTCTCCATTGAAGTTAGCAGCAAAATTCCCTCTGACTTCAGAGAGCAGGAAATAAAACCTTTTCAAGACAGTTATTAAGCTGCAGAAAGGCTAAAAGGTAAGGAATTAATTTTGATTAAATGGAAATCTGTATTTATCTCACAAACATAACCGGAGAAGAGATTCTATTGATTTTTACCTCATTTGTTATATTTACTGATGTGAATTAAACCAAGAACCAGTCTTTGAGAGTCCTTTTTTTTATTTTATGACAATATCTACCTATGATTATTTTAATTGTATTTTGCGAAAGGTGATTTTAAGAACAAAAAGATAATCTTCTTACAAATAACCAGGTAAGTAACCCAACTTGTGTTGCAGCAAACTGAAAAATCCTATTATGCTGCAAGGAGCAGTGCTTGGGAAGAGTCTTTTTCCAAGTGTATCAGACTCAGAGTTTAGAGAGATATGTCTATCTTCAATATTCAGTGATTTGCCCCAGTGCTCACTGTGCCTAGTCTGATTACTGGGAGACATTGTCTGTGTTATGAATTCTATCTGATAAATTACTGTCTTTTTACTATACTTATATGACTCTTCAAAATAATTAAAATTTAAAAAGGAGCATTGCCAAAATAAAGTGGTAAACAACAGGCTATCAGCATAAATTTTCAAGCAAATGAAACTTCTCGTAAGCAACAGCAAAATTATACAGATGACAGGATTTGAGAGTAGTGAGGCATTTTAACTTTGTGTACTTCTGTTGGGAAAAGATGTGAATTGCCCAAAAAGTCCTTGCAATGACCTGGTGACAATTATGAATGCAGATGGCAAAGAACTTAACCAAGAGAGACTTCTTTCCTTGTTTGTAGTGACTAGGGAAGAGTTGGTCAAGAACATCAGCGTAAAAGGCAGGAGTGAGTGAGAAAAGACATGCAATAATAGAGTTCATGAGATGTATGATATGAAAAAGAAAGAACAACCAAATAAAAGCATAGGATTCTAGGGATATAGGCTTCATCAAAGTCATAACTGTCTTGAAAGAAAACGTTGGAATTCAAGAAATGTAGGAGTTACTTAGGGGAGAAATATTAAGGGCAAAAATCTACACTATTCCATAATAGAAAGTAAAAGATTTGCTAAATTATGAGCAATAGTGTTAAATTTTGACCTTTTCAGACAGCATCTGAAAAGGTGAAGTTGGGTCACTTCCCAAGGGTAGATAAGCATTGCATAAATGTGATGCTGCAGAATCAAAAATTACCATGGCACACAATAGATTTCAATCACAAAGGCCACAATGATGATAAAAATCATTCTTTCATTAAAAAAAAAAAAAAGATATGGCAAAGACAAATTAAATAGCAGTTAAAAAAAGAAAAAAGGAAGAGGAAGAGCATTCAAGAGCTGATACCGACAACATGCTTTTTAATACTTTTTCTGAATTACTCTTATTTAAAAGGTGAGAGGCTGTTCAATCTTACAGTAATAAGTATCAATGAAGAAAATCTAAGCCCAAGGTTCTAAGTGGGAAGGAACAGGTTAAATACTTAGCAACAAGTGAGATGTTTTCAATTAGCTGTGATGCTGTGATACTTGACGAATTAGCTGATGAAATATCAAATATGATAGAAGTAGCTCTAAAAAGTCAAGGACAACGGGTGATGATGAAGAATGAGCGTGGTAGTGGTCTTTGAAAGGAATGTGAAACAATTTAAGGAAATTAGATAAAGTTCAGTTCCTGAAAGAATGCTAGAACAAATAATCAAAATATTTGTAAGCATCTAAAAAAACCCCAAGGAAATTAATCCCTGTCAACATGGATTTGTCAAGACAAAATTATATCAGAATAATCTAATTTCCTTCTGTAGGAGAGCAACCATGGATAGAAAAGCAGCAGCAGATGTCACACATAGCTTTCGACACTGCCTCATAATATTCTCATAATTAAGCCAAGGAAGTCTGCTCCAAGCAAAACTATAGAAAGTGGGCACAAAAAGGCTTGAATCATTTTACCTATAAATTGCTTACCAATACTTCACTGTCAAATTGGAATGATCTATGAAATGGCTTACAGTTTCTGGCGCTTTTATTTTCCTTCAACACTGGGAAGAAGTAATTGACATGGTGCTTACTAAACCTTCAGGAAGATCCATAGGATTCAACAAATTGTTGAGCTTGGCCAGATCTGTGACATTTGACTCTTTGTGCTTTTATTCACATGTGTATATGGAGTTCGAACCAATATTTCCATACATGTGTTAAGCATAGAAGTAAGTAAACTTCCATTTCAGCTGTATTCAATGCACAGTGTCACAAAACCATATTGTTTTTTCTGTCAAATTTTTGGTACTCTCATATCTTTTGTTATAAATTTTACTTCTTTTAAAATTTCTCTCTAAAACTTGTCATAGTCCATTAATAAAAATAAATTGGAATAAACTGTAGTAATTTGAGCATTTTTGAAAGGTACTAAAAAGATTAATATTTTAGTGGGTTTTGATAATCAACAGTGTCATTCTCAAAAAGACGATGAATGGTTTATTTTTAATCTTCTCTATCCCACACTATCTGGCTAGATATGTGGATAACATGATGCATTTCCCTTCCCGACTGAACAAGCAAAAATCTTTAGAATAAAGTGAGATTCTTTAGAATAATGTTTCTCACTTTAATTAGTTGCATTCATAATTTGAAAAGTTGTTTTTCAGTGCTATCTTCATTATCTACTTAAAACTCACTGCTCCTATAAATATTTTTCAAATTGCATGGAGGAAGATAAAACACACAAGAATGCCAGGGGAAAAAAAATCCCCAATTTTTTTTTATTATTATTATTTTTTCTGCTTTATAGCTTGCAAAGTTTGCTTTGCCTGCCAATAGGTGGCACTAATAATTTCTGCATTAACTGTGTGGTTGTTGTCTTTCAACGTTGATGGAGTTATATCTTAATATACCTCAAAATTTCATTTTCTTTGATTGTTTTTCCCTTAAATTTTATGTTTATCCTAAAAAGAACATTTGTATAAAAATATGGGTGCTGTAGATCCAAGAAAATACTAGTTTTATGGACACAGTATCGATACATTAATAAATTCTAACCAGTCATTGTTTTGTGTCTGAGGGATCAAATATTAACACGCCAAATTAACAAAAGCTGAAAACTGCTGATGCACAGCATCTGAAGGATACATTTCACATCTGAAATAAAATTGAAAGAGTTAAAGTGTCAATGTAACCTTCATATTTCTCACTTTATTTCTTAGAGCAATATTTCAAATGTTGTTTTTAGAATAGTTGAAGTAAAAAGCATTGTTCCATACTGCAATCTGAATCTTACGGTTATGATTCACCTGACTACTTGTGTCTATGACCAATGCTTGATTTTTGGGCACCTGCAATTATCTGCCCTTTAACTATGAGCTCTGATTTCATTATTACCCTCTGTTTCAACTTCATGGCAGTACCATCATACTGCAAGAACTGAAAGGTTAAGGCAAAAAAGGGCTGGTTGGCTGAGTTTGCCATGCAACTCCAAGAAGAGTTAATTTTCTTTTAGCTCACCAGAGACAAAGGCATACATACAAAGTTTTTGAAAGAGCATACACTGCAGTGGAAGCTGGATGCCACCAGCCCAATGTGCTTCTCTTCCCCTTCAGCTGAGTAAAACTCAGGATATGACATGCTGCCAACAGCACGTCAAGTTCTGCTGAGTTCTTGTGTGAGCCAGCCTTTGCAGACATGCTGCACAAGGTCATTTATTGTGGCTTGTGCTGTGTTGCAGGCCCAAAATACACCTGTTGTGTGAACAGACACAGCAAAACCCAATCTCAGTCACTCCAAAGCTGATCTAATTTCTGAAGACAATGAGATGAAGCCAGTTATTTTAGTAACACAACTTTCAGATCTCAAATTTCATGATTTCCCAAAAAATTCAATTGAGTCAATTTTGGTCTTTTACACTCTACACTAAAAATCTGCCTTTTGGAGGGTTCTTCCCACACCAGCTGCCTTCTGATACATCACTGCAGCACTGGCTGTGGTAGGCATGCTGGAATAGGAAAGGGATGTCAAATAGAGTTGAAACTAATATGCACATAGAAGAACTGCTTTCTCAGTAGTATTTGGCAATTAAAAGTAAATTAATACATGCCTGAGGATTACAGGAATGTGGATGTTTCTACCATACTTTCCTATGATATGCTTTGAAATTTCTGTCAGGAAAGAAAGGTGGCAGCAATAAAGTTAGCACACAAACATTACCTGTGAAAGCCAGAAAACATCTATAGACCCTCTGCATGCTAAAGTCCTATTGCATCATGAGGAGAGATAGAAAAAAACTGAAAGAAAGAAGGAGAGAAGGAAATACAGAGTAAGGACCAAAAAATTGCATTATAATGCTGAGAAGTAAATATGAATTAAAAAGTACTGCACACTGGTATGTTACTGCAATACAAATCATAGGCATTTTTCACATGTTGCACAGATGAAATTAGTTACAACCAATTAATATATCAGCCTGAGGCACTATCCAGGCATATGTAAAAACTACATCCAACCTGAAGACACAATTTGAATGAAAAACTTCCTTGATTATTGGTAATAAGGTTGCACTGAAAACAAGGAGGAAATATGCTGTGAGTCAAGAGAATTTTGCTGGAACTCTGTAAAACACAACTATTGCCTACGGAAATGAATAACTGATAATCCCCTTCAGCTCATGCTTCTTTCTGGGTACCAATCTTAAAGTCAGTTCCTTGGCGGCTTCTGATTGTGCCCAAGAAATGTCACTTAGCATTTTTGTTTTCTTCTCACCACACTCTATGCCCAGGTACACACCAACAGGAAATGTCTGTGTTTACATGGGAATACAAAGGCAGGGTTGTTTCAGGCCTTAAGGTGGAGCACTGATAGCCCCAGCCATGAGTTTCCATCATTTCACCCAACTGCAATGAGTCCAGCTCTCCTGGAGATGACTCTTCTCTTCACAGGGGCACTCACTTTTTCGCCTGTGCTCTGCAATATCAGTAAAGAGCATCATATCATAAGGTCAACTCTGGCACTGTTAGTTACAAAGTTCTCAGTGGAGAGGGTCATTGAGGAGGATCCACTCATGTACTTGTTCCCACAACCTGAACGGTTCGCCCTTCCTTCTGGTGTTTTTTTGTTTGTTGGTTTGGTTTGGTTTGGCTTTTTGTTTGTTTGTTTTTTGTTTGTTTGTTTGTTTTTTGTTTGGTTGAGGGTTTTTTCCCTTTTTTTTTTGCTCATTACCCTCCAGTCTGCTAGTTTATACTTTATATATCCTCTAAAAACTTCTCAGAGTGTAATTTGATTACTGTTGGGAGAAAAAAAAAGCTCACGAAAGGAAAATTCTATTTTCTGCTATCTCCAGCAGACAGTAACAGAAAGTATTCATTTCTGGATATTCCTTTTTTATTTACTGATGAAAGAAGGTATCCATCTCCCTTTCCCATCACCACACCTGTACCTACTCTTGTATTTTTCATTTCGGACACTTAATATCCTTGCTGTTAACTGTGGATCACAATCTTACATGGTTTTATCCTTGTAATGCCCTGATGAACTAGGAAATGTCACTATACCAACTTTATAGGTGAAACATTAAGCATCAATAATTTGTGAGCTCAGGCTTGTGAAAAAGCCATTCACCATAAATGGGCCAATTCTCTATAGGCATATGCAAATTTTGTTACAAATGCAAGATAACTCAGATATATGTTTTTTCTTTGAATGATCCTGCAACATACTTAAAAATAATAGAAAGAAATAAAATGTTAACTTCCTTTACAGTATCCTAAGTTAATGCAAAATAACTAGCCATTGCTGTTGACTTATTTGTTATAATATTTTACTCTGAATTTTTACTAATTGGCCCAAACTCAAAGTGGAGTATGTAGCAAATAAAGAAATGGAATCTGACTTTTTTTATTTGATTGGTTTTATTCTAGACTGACTGACGGAATGTCCTTACCTTCATTTCTTGCAGTATTTTTGGATGCTATGCTTGATATGATATAACATCCTTCATGCTTAAGTATTTCAGAAAATATTTAAAAAAGAAATGACACCACCATCTCCTGCAGTGTAGTGCAACATGATGTGTAGGGTTGAAAGGGCAGAGAGGAAAGCATGTTTGAAATGGACAGCATGAGAAAAAGAGGGATACATTATCTATCAATTTTCCTTTAAAATCTTGTCTTTCAACTGAACTGCAACAAATTACACATAAACTCAGCTATTAGTGTTGATATAAGAGATCCTGTTGTGCCAGCAGTGGAGTAAATATTAGCAAAAGGTATACTCATGAATATAAAATTTTATATGTAGCAAATGTCTGTTTAGGAACAAATCTAATGTCATTATAGATTGTGAAAATATTGCTTGACATGTTTGGGAATGCACTGTCAAGATGAATTAGATCCCACCTTAATTCACAGAATGGTGTTGCCGCAAACACTGAGAAAAAAGTGCCTTACTGTGTTACAGACTGCAGGCCATTGTCTATGCCTCAAGGGTGGCAAATGAATGGCCAAGGCATAAAGCAGTATGCAATGTCAAAGGTAAACTGACACTCTGAGCAATACAATTAGAATAGGATTGTTTATTATTGGTCTCAAACACCACACCAAAAATCATTCCCCCTCGGCTAGATTTCAGACTATCCACACTGAGTAACCTTCTGTGAGTCAGCCTCAGTACACATCTGTACCATGCCTGCATCTATTTATAGTCAGCTCTATATTTTCTAAAGTATCAGTTAGGACTTACTCCCTTACAATATTAATGAAGTTTAAGAACACAGTGTCACCAAAAAAAAACAAAACAAAACAAAACGTTGCACACCTTTTGACCCTAAGACAAGAGGATGAAGAGTGAGATTCTAGGAAAGGCTCAAATATCGTGATGATCAAGTATGATAAAGCACTCAATAAGCAACTTCATAACCCAAATTTAAACACTGTTCTTTAAATTATTTAAAAAAAAAACAAAACAACAAAACAACCAAAAAGAAAAGCAAGGAAAAACCTAAGCTAGGGAAAGTTTAGGTACACACCGCTCTCTGTACAGCAGATGAGCAGGATTTGGGAATTGAAAATGGGATTCAAAACTGTAATATAAATCATCAGTCACAATAGAAGTAATAAAGTTGAAAGACACCTGAAATTCTGACCCTCCTGAAGAATTCTGTTATTTATCTGAGGGTGTACTGAGACACAACTATGAAGATGGCTCATACAGAAGTGGCTCAGAGATTTTTTATTTTGGCAGAAATCTACAAAGGAAAAATTAAACTTCCGAAGATCCTAATTAATTATGAGATTTGCTCCTTGGCAAAAATGACTAATTTATCAGTACATCCTTGCTCAGAAAAATCATAGTTAATCAGGGGTATCATTTCTTGTTTAGCTGAAACATAAAGGTTGGGAACCAGGAATTGTTTTGATACAGGGTGTTTTATTATCCTAGCTCCATGCTGAAATTTTAATAATAGTATAACCACAGTAATTGCCTAGCAACTGCTAATGTGAGCACAACACATATAATGGAGAGATTTGTATAACCTGTAGAAATTAGGTGCTGAGGGTGGGCTTCACCTCATCTAATTTTGGAGCTCTAAAATATTTATGTCTCTCTTCAAGTTGGTCATCCTTAGACTTTTCAAAAGAGGGAAGTAGGTGCTCCTAGATATGCAGCTGATCTGCTTTGGGACAGTGTGAATTGTCCTCCAAATGTCCACCATCTCTTTCCACTGAGAGTTTAGCTGGGATGTAGAGGTACATGCTATAGGCATTTACCTTTGGTCAAATGTAATCTACCCACATTGCATCATCTGGTGTTATTAGGAAAGGCTTTTTAAAAAACCCAAAGCATAAGCATAGTAAGTTTTTAAGACTTTATTCCTTGGAACACTTCCCTAGGCAATATTTATAGTTACTATGCTTCCAGTCTCCTGGCAATGCAATGTTATGAGAAGGGAAGTGCAGAACAGTCCATGGAATGCAAAACTTCAGTAAATCTGAATTTTTTCTTAACAAGTGTTTCAGAATCTATAGTTACAGAACCTGAAGCTCTTATGAAAAATTTAGACTGGTTTGGTTAGACTTGAACCTCACAAAAGTGTTTATTTTTGTTCAAAGAAATCTTAATCCTAATGCTAGTCATGAAATGCCTTTGCAAAGGTGGGATTTGGGAAAATTACCACAAATTAAAATAATGTGCAAGATTGCAAAAGAAAAGACAACTGCTTTTTCCAAAAACACAGTCACAGAGGGATGAATGATGTTGTCTTTTCCAGGACAGCTAGAAGGAACTTTTTTTTTTTTTTCTCTAATTGGTTTATGATCTGTAGTACCTTTTCCTTTCTACCTGACTAACTTCTATAGTGGAAGTTGAGTTCTGGACATGATGCACAACCTGTTTATGTTCGAGGCAAGAACAAGTGGCAGTGTATTATTGATGTTCTTATTTTCTCTTTCAAAGTTGAACATATTTAAAAGGAATTTCAATAAAATATTCTAAGATGTTGTCAGATATAAATAACTGCACAGTTGTAATCAGTCTTGTTTTGGGGTGTACAAAAAAAAGTAATTATCTGATATAAAATTGCTATCAATGATATCACAGATGAATATTAACTCACAGATGACTCTATTTTGCTAATAGTTTTGCTGATACGCTCTGCAGTATCTCTAATACCTGGAGTATTTTGAAACCTTGTTATACCAANATGGACTCAGTTCACCAAATCTTATTTCAACCATATATTGTGATTTTATTGTTTTTGTTGTGAGATGAAGATGCTTTATAATTTGAGCAAAACCATTGTAAAACAACTGAATTATTCTTAGGGATAGTATCCAGGGTGTAGTATGCAAACAATCACTCGTCTATATTTGGATTCATTATTTTGGATTTTACATACAACTGATGAGAGTTCAAAACTGGCCTATCAACTGCCTTCTTGTGTGTGCCACAAAGAATGTGTTTAAATGCAAGAAGAAACAATCGAGCAAGTACAATACTGAAGAATTTTGGGAGCGAAGTCACAGCTCTGTTTAACTTCATTAATGACAATAAAAGTGTCTGAGAAACATCCTTATTTAAGGATACATGATGGTTAAGTGATTAGAAGAGCACTCACCTAGGAAGTGGGAAACCTCCTCTAGCCCAGAGGGCTCTCTTACACACAGCTCTCACATGTCAGTCTTTTCCTCTCATGCATTACAAGATGTTAGGAAGGCACTTTACAGTTCTTGTTGAAGCTGAACTACTGTAAACCTGGAAATGCATGAGCTATAAGATCAGAGAGAAAGACTGAACTGAGAGTTATAAAGAATGTCCCTTAGCTGCAAGAGACATTTCTTACTTTTTAATTCTGGTTTCAGGTTTATTTCTGTTTGTATCCAAGGACACTGTACAATATAAAATCCATAAACAGTCCCTGGAGCAGAGATCAAAACTCCAGATTTGATAAATCATATAAAATAAATCAGTGAAATATTGTACTTCCCTTTGATTCCATTACATGTGAAAAGGTAAGGTTTGTACTATTAATCTATCACTTGTTCTGAGGAATGAATGTAAAATTCAAGCTGATGTTCAGAGGACATTGAACTGATAGACCAGACTATCTATATAATTCTGAGTTGTTCTGTGCCATCATATGAAGAACGGAGACCATGTGAGAAGAGCAAAATGAGTCCCCTACTAACGTGAAACCTCCCGAAATATACTGATTATTCAAAGCAATGATAGCTTGGTTTTAATGAGGTGTATTAATGGATTTCAAAATCTCAATGTGCAATTAATTTCCACTAGCTTTTAAAAAAAATTCATAGGGATTCCCTCTAATTTTTCATTTTGTAAACAACAAAACTGCAGACACCATTGTAGCTTGGTCTTAGTGGATCATAAGAAAGTTGAAATTACTGTTCAATGTCTTTTCACTGCTACCCTGTTAAATTTTTCCAGGTACTTATTTGGTTGTTTTACTTGCTGCTGCATCAGTGAAAGGGCTCACTATTACTTTGATTACAAACTACAATCTTCTCATTTCTTTCGGAGCAACTGTTCTGTAGGTTACTCTGTAAAAGTGGTATACATTCTTCCATCCAAAACAAATGCCTTTCTTTTGGCTGTATTACATTTTTTATCATTCTTCTGAATGTAATTGAGGGATGAAAACTTGTATTCATACCATGAAAGTCTGGAAGACTGGGATTTGGCTAATTAACTGTAAAGAAAGTTGAAATTATAACCAAAAAAGGTATTGCTCCAGAATAAATATTACTGTCTGAAACACATAATAATTATTTTCTGTCTACAGTTTCAACCTACAATTTTTGAATAGGCAAAGTACTAGCATGTCTGTTCACATGGTTCCTGCATAGATGAGTTCTCAGTTTATCTTGCCTGCCTTCTCACCCATTCTTCTCTATGAGGAAAACATTTATCTGCTTGAAACTGAGTATCTTAACAAATTTCATGGATTTTATTACTCTGCATGTATAGTCCTCTTCTTGTGTTCACTATGCTTAATATAACATAATTAACTCCTCCTAAACAGTAGGAAAGGGAAAGTCAGTAGTTTAGTTCAGTTTGCCACATTTTCCTAAGGGCTATTTGATTTTTTTTTTTCTCTAAAAGGTGCAGCTCAATAAATATGTGGTCTGGCTTTAAAGAAACATGAACTACTACAGTATTTTTTTATACTTCAGGAAGATTTAGTAAGATGTTTGCTGTCTTACTTTTCTGAGATGCAATAGCACTTCTGAATCTCAAACAATGAAACCTCAGCACTCATTTAATACTATTCCCTTTTCATAGGAATAGAGGATGTCAGACTGAATAAGACCTCCCAGGTCAATCAGTCCCTTCCCTGCTGCCTAGGCAACCACATTATTCAGTATTTTTCAAAACAATTTTGTATCTGTAGTGGACTTCAGAAATGTTGATGGCAATGCACTACATCTAAGACACTTGAGCTTTGCAGAAAAAATACTGGTTTTTAATTTTTTTTTCCTAGCTGGGGACAATTTTCAGCATCTGTGACTTAAGAGCAACCTTAGTAAATTTAAAAATAGATTGACAATATTACCAGAGGAAAATTGTCCCTCTTGTCTTGGGAAAAATAAAATACACAAAGGAGAGGGAATATAAATGTTCATGAATTTCGAGGCACTTGGCAGATTTTTTTTTTTTTAATTATTTGGGGGTTTTTTGGTAGCTGTATTGTTTTTTTACCCTTCAAATTAAGTTTTTGTCCATGCTTGGGAAACACATGGCAGTAAAGAACGCTCAGGATTATTGGTATATGAATGTTTCAGCTATTTCATCTTTCACTAGGTCAGGTTATTCAAAGCCCCACACAAGCCAGCCCTGAACACTTCTAATGATGGGCTAGAACTGATATTGACTTTGAACGCTTTCAGCGATGAAGCATGCACAAAATGCAGTACATTCAACAGATTCATTTTCCTGGACAAAATAATCCTGAAAAATATTGGGCTGGTTGCAACTTGTTGCAAAAGCATGAATGAAATAGAAATCAACAATACTTCACCTCATTTAATTTTCAGTGGTGGTCTTCACTCCCACTGGATTTCCTGTTTCTCCTTATTCTTATTCCTAATTCTTATTTATATAAGCTTTTCATATAAAATAAACTATTCCAAAAATGCTCAAATGAAATCTCCAGAGAAGATTTAAAGAAAATGATCCAGGAAGGTTACTACATTGTGTAGGTGTCATACAAATGCAATAAAATTTCTGAGTTGTTTTCAAACTAAGAGAGATACCACTTTGTAGGATAGTCTGATTGGTTTTGAGCCATTAAACACATTTCTGTGAGAAAAACGAGATCAAGAAGGGTGCTAATGGCACCTTTGTAAAGATCCAAATAACAGACAGGAAGAGCTTCTCACCACCTTCAACTATTTCCGTAGTATTAAAAAAAGCTGGAGAGAAAGCACACTGAGCAAAGTGCTGGATGTCTTAGAAAACCTATGCAGTGACGGCAAATTGTGCACAGGTAATTGAAAGAGGATGAAGGATCTTGTTATAAAAAAGGATAAGACTAAGAAAAAAAACAAAACCAGGGGTTTTTGGCTAGTTAGTTTTTGTCCTAGGAGACATTGTACCCTTAATTCTAAATAACTCTAAGTAATCTGTTATTCATTAATATCATTAACATACCATTTCAAATCAATGGAAAAAAGAGAGTGCTCTGAACAGTACCTCTGAACAGTACTAAGTTACATACTTTCATCCTACATCATAATTACTTTGAAATTCTGTTGCTTAAGGGAAGCAACAGATTTCAGATAGTACAACATTTTCTAATGAGGAGGCAAAGAAACCTACTGAAGTAAATTCTTGAAGAGAATTTGTGTCTTAATGTTTTTTTGTTGTTGTTTTTTTTTTTCCTCCTGAACATGCACTTTATTTTTCATAGCTAGTCAGGAAGGCTTTCATGATGATTTTCTGAATGAACCTCCACAGCTGTATAGCCCCCGCCTTGTTGCTGCTTCAGCTAAAGCCTTTGTATATAAATTTAAATAATCAGTTTCTTTAAGCATTTCCTAGAAAATATTCTCTCCATTTATTTTTGAACTGATGGTAAGATGAAAAGGAGAAATATAAACAAATTTGCACATTTATCTGGTAATTATTTACTTTTCTGTTCAAACAACCTTTGGAAGGAATATATGTCTCTAGGAGACTCAAGGAATAAATGATGATATCTCTTTTGTAAAACGCTCACTGGATGAACCTAGTCTTAGATCAACTAAAAAGATGAGGAATAGCAGACGCATACTAAAGCTATGCTTCATTTATTGAAAACCATGAACTACATTACATGAGTGCTTTCTTAGCATTTAACATGCAGTTTGTCAGCTAGTAATGACATTTGGTTTGGTGGAGGAACTAAATGGCTTTTCCTGTTCTGGAAGTCCAGGTCAACATGTGATTGATACTACTGTAGCCAAGTCATCTATAGAATCAGTAAAACAGCTTCTGGTTATTGGCTGAGAACCACAAAGAAAGGTACTTACTATCTATTTAGGCTTCTAATTTTTCATTGAGATACAGGTCCTTGTGGAAACTCAAAGAAAATTCAAGGCAGAAAAGTCTATATATGTTTTTTGGCCAAGATATGTGGAAGACATAAGGTTATAACCATTACGACCTGCCCCAGAAGGGAAGTGTAACCCTGGTTCTTGTGAATAAGTTCCTTGGGGTGGATTAGAGTGAAACAACAGTGAATGATCAATGTTTGTAAATATATATATATATATACATATATGTAAGTTTCATTTTGTTTCTAAAGAAAGCAGGTTTGTGCCATTTTGTGTGTTATCATCTATACTAATACAGTAATATTAAAGCATAAAAATAACATTTAAGGAAATGTATAAGGCAACAGAAAGAGAAAGAAAGGATAAAAGTAGAAGGATATATAGTCACCACTCATTGATCCACCAGTGAAACTTGGTAGTTGAAGCTTCGATGTTTGTTGGTTGAAGTGGTGGTTACAGTCCTGTAAAGTGATGGTCTCCGTTAGGGCTGGGGGAAGCCCACCCCAAAACTCAAAGACTTCCATGAGTTATATGCACTCAGACTCAGATGGGAATACCTAGTAGCTCCCTTGGGATGGGGAGTTTGAATGCCTTTAATGCTTCCTGGAGGGGTTTTCACAGCAGAGTCATTTTGTAAGGGAGGACATTCGCATGATAAGAAGGATTATCCCACCTCCAAGGATTTGCCTTTTATCAGCCTCTTCCCTTATCTGGAAATCTAGTTTTTAGCTTCAGGCATGAAGCTAAAAGCTGCCCTTCTGCACCTGGGATAGTTGGATTTATGTGATCTGAAGGTCCTTTCCCAGTAGGCATATTCAGGGAGCAGTGGGCTTTGTTGTATGAGTAGCTGTTTCTCTGCAGTTTTCTACAGTGGACAAAAGTCTTTTGGTGATCTCAACAATGTTTCAGCCATTAACGATTTCTGTCTCTGACAATACCTGCCATTCCAAGCTAAGAGGATGACCTGTATATATAATCTCTAATACAATACTTTTGGTGGAATGCAAGAATTTTCCATTTTTCAAGCTGGCGAGTTTTTCTGCTACTGACATATTCATTTTTACTTCTAGGGACTCCATGCAGCTTTGTCATCATTAGACACTTGGTGACAATAGTGCCAGTCAAATCCTGGTCGTTTGACCAGCTGTTCACCATTACTTGATTAGTTCACACAGAGCAAGATTAACATACTTCTCGGAGTGCTTCCAGTTATTAATCTTAATTAATATGATGAAATAGGTGATATTAAATGGAGAAAAATGTAGAGGGGAATGAAGGCAAAGGAATATCCAGGTCATAATAACAGTTTATATCTGATATTTTGTCTCTTGAAACATGCACACAGACATAATTGGTCTAATTCACTGAGAATAAACCTGGAGGACAGATTTTACCAGCATGATTCTTTGCTCTGTTACTGATGCATTGTATAATCTTGGGTAATTCACATAGCTTCCATGTAATTTGGATTCCTTGTTATAATGGGAATAATATGATTTATTAATCCCACAGAGTCAAAGTGAGGTCTTTTCAATATTGGGGAAGTGCAAAATAATTTTCATGTCTGAACCTCTCTTAACCTCCAAAGTATTACAATTATTAAATATTGATTAGTTTATAAAAAGCTATGTTGCGGCATTTACAGCCAAGTGAAGGAGAGTGTTAATCTCTGGCAAGCAAGAAAAGCATGAAAAGCTGATGGGGAGCTGATGAATCAAAACATGGCTATATAGATCTTTTGAAATGCCTTTATAGATCCTGTGAAGAGCAAATGCAAGGGCTTTAGGTGGATTATCGGTGACAGATGTAATAACAGCTATTCTACCACTCTCTTTCTCATGATATTTGTATTATCTCCTGAGGAATACATCCAGACAGGTGGACTGCAGCCACAAAGAAGCAAAACTACACAGAAATTGCAGTGCAGGTGCCCCAGAAGGTGGATGTTGCCCGTGCTATTATACAAGTGACACAACAAATTTGTTTTGGTAACAGAATGTAGAGCAAGGATGAGGTCCCAGCTGTCTCTGTTCATCAGCTGGATGTTGCCCTAGGCCAGGGGCATGCTGTTGCTAATTTTAGTTTATTTTGCTGCTCAGCTCAGCTTGTGTCTGTGATTCACCTAATCATTATGATTAGCAAATTCAGTTATTTCTGTTTTGCAGACTCTTTGTAAGGCTAGGTGTAGATGAAAGCAATTTCTAAATGCCATATGACTGCAATACTTCACTTAGAGAAATCTTTCTACTTAAAGGAAATCAGAATCCTGATTCTTCATTCTTCTCTACACTGATTGAAATGCCATGAAGAAGCAGGAGAAAGCAGTAAATGAAATGTTTTCTCTGTACTTAAGGTAGAAAAATCAAGAAAATTAATTTGAAATAATTTGTTCCTGGCACAGGCATCAGGAACTGTTATTGTATCTTCCCCTAATACAGTGCAGCACTTGCTATATCAAAATAACCCTGAAATATTAAGGAGGAAATTTTACCCATTCAACTGCTTCAGATCCCCTCCTGATGTTAATAAAATGGCTCCTGCAGAATATAAGAAAGATTTGTAGTTGAATATATTTTAGGCCGTGTCCACCTCCTGTTTGGTTTAAGACATCCGTTTTCTGCCTAATGACTTGATGTTGAAGCTCAGAAACTTAGGCCCATTACAACGACATAATTTTCAGAATAGGTTTCTAATGGATGCATACTTCACTAAATGTTTTGTACATAGGTTTGAACACAGTTCCTTGTAATGGTCTACATTTAATTGTTTAAAGGTTAATAAAATATCACGTCTTTTTCTGCTTTTATATTTTTAACAACAAATATTACATAAAAAACCCAGAAGAAATAGAATTGTGAGTTTGTGGACCTTCCCCCTGAAAAAAATTATAAGAAAAATATACCTTTGCAGAGTACCATGCTGAAGCTCAGTTGTTCCAGAGATTCACTGATTCACAGAAAAATGTTCAAGGTCATTTATTATCCCTGAGATAGGAACTGTTTCTTTTAAATTACTTTTATTTCTTTATCTCATATTAAACAAGAGCTTAACAGGCATTAGTAAGGAGCAGTGGGCTGCCCTTTCTTTGCTTTTGTGGAATCCTGATGACTAGTCATGATTTTAAATCTAAGAATTTAAATTTGTGCTGTAAAAATTGAAAATTCAGCTATTTCCAAAGTCTGGAAATTACTGTGAATTCTAAAGAACACCTGAAGCTGAGTCAATCTGTGGAAAAAAATGCTTAGAGAAGAAAGACATAGGAGATTATTCCAGATTGCTCCCTACACTGTTTCCAGGTTGGTTTATTTTTTTACATAATAGCGTTATTAGGAAATTTCATGATGTCTGCTTGGTGACTTAAAACCATAACTTCTATAAAAGAATTCTGCATTTTACTTCGCACAGTGAAGTGGTCTAAGGCACAAGGTGAAAGAACTGTGGTACTGAATACACAACCATAACTTACACAAACACCACCAAAAAGGGCAGGGCACCTCAGGCTATTGGTAAGAGGATAGCAAACCTTTCATTTCTGGATCACTGCTTGCATCCGGCTGTGTTTAGTAGTGCCTGTAGGTCATTAAGTGAAATGAATTGGATATTGCAGATTGGCTTGCAAAGGGACGGGAGCTCACATCACTGAACCATCAATACGGACCGTGCGATTGGCATAAGAGCCAATGCCTGCCTCCAACACAGATCTGAGCTACATTAAAAGCAGATTGTAGAAAACTTGTGCAGCTGCAGAAGCACAAGTTTTAATAACTTGATCCGGTGCTTAGCTGAGAACAATTGCTGTGCTTTGGATAGGACTGCAGCCTCCGAGGCTGTCAAACTGATACTCCTGAAACATTGAACTTGTTGCAGAGATTAGAGTGTGATGGGAATTCTGCATCTGAAATCTGTGAAATTTAAACTTACATTGTACAAGAAGCTGATGGTGTCAGGATTGACACCAGATCTGACATCAAAAAGGTAAACTTGGAGTCAGGATTTTGACTTCAGAAGTGGTCTCAAGAGTTCCTTTTCATCAATTTAAAAGTAAAATGAGATATAAAATGTTGAATAATTGTATTTTTGTCAAACTTAGACAATTTTGGTTTAATTTTCTAGAATATCTTCATTCATCTTGCTGATTTCAGCAAAGACAGGGCAGGTGAAAAGGGAAGCAAACTCCATTTAATCACAAGAAACAGTGACAATATTCATAGAATGAGAGATATTGGGTTGTTTCACTAATGCATGTAGCTCTTACACATCATTAAGTCTCTGAAGGCTTGAGACTGGGTAGGTGCCTATTCCTCACCCATTCAATTGATTAACTTTTCCTCCCCATGGCTTGAAACACTATTTACTTTCTGCAGTTACTTCTGAGATCATTCTGAATTCTGTAGTTCTTTGCAATAGTTTTCCTGCAGAAAAAGCAAAGCTTTAGGAGCAGTTTTCCAGCATTGTTCCCACACAACCCACCAAGCTCCTTCAGGGGATCTTGTAAAGAAGACTGCGGAGGGAAACTGGCAATTTGATATTAGGAAGAGGGTGTTTAAAAGCAAATCCCACAAGGGCACTTATGGTCTCATGTATCTGAGATACCAGAAAAGTCTCTTCTGGTGAGATAACTCTGGATTTGAAATGTGAGTTTCAGATCAGACAAACTATGAACAAACCATGAAAAAAATATCTGTGTTTCAAACGTATTCTACTGAAACAATCTCACTGGGTTTAATCCACACTGCAGAAAAGACTAACAACCAATTGGTAAGGCAGGGATGTGTTTCTGTGCCAGCAAAACTCTAAAGAAAGGAACCAAAATGATTTCAAAGAAGTTAAAATAATAAGTATTGAGTATTTGTGTCAAATAGAGCAAAAAAGGTTTTAACATGCTTTTTTTTTTTTTTTAGAAACATCAATACTCACAGGATTGCATTCTAATTTTCTTCAGTGTATCGATGATGTCACCTTAGTTTATGTATATATGTACATAGTTGTGTCTGTGTACACATAGTTTTTGTTCAACTGACCCAGTATTTCTTAATGAAAAAAAATAAAAATTCTTTGTCCAAAACTTACTTGCTATATATAAAGGGATTGATTCTGGCAAAATATTCTCCTTCTAGTCTCACACATTCTAGTTTTGTATTTATTCATGTTTTTTTCTCTTCCCTATATTCTTTCAAAGAACAGGATGAAATTCTTACAGCCAGTTAATTCTTAAGAAATTCTTTTGCTGCAGTTTGGAGAAGATTTGTAAACCCTCTGAAACCTAATACAGCTCAGTCTAATGTGGGTATCTGAAACAGGTCAAATGTGTCTACTTCTTATTATTAGTATGAAGTTTAGGGTGTCAGGCTCAGATGTAGGCATCAGGAGTGCAGATATTTATAGTTTAATAATACAAGTCCTACAGACTGTACTAGTTCCCATGTGTGTCATTCACATGAACATTGGTACAAATGTAATCAAGTTCTGATAGTATTTCTTCCATTTTTACTTTGCATTCTTCAACAGTAAGAAAAAGTCCTTGTTTCTTAGGAAGAGAACACATAAAAACATATGTAATTCATGTGTTTTCTGTTGATCTTTTCACTATACTGCAATGGAAGACATAATGGTAACCAGCTGTGCGGCAAGAAGGACCTTGTTTCTTTTACAGGTGTAACACAAAGAAAGTGACTTATTACAAGCCTTGATAATATTTTCAACTCTTTTTAGACCAAAAAAGTAAGATTATACTTAAGTACAAGAAATGATGGCAATATATTTTCTTGAATTTAAATGAGTTCCTCTTGTGCAAAAGCTTCATGTTTGAGAGTTTAATTAACAAATAATGTACTTCCCCCCTTCTCCCCAAAGTAAGTCCAGTAGCATTGGCTCCTTATATACCTGAATTACGAAAAGAATTTTAGCAGAGAGCTTCTATTCAATCCCATTTGATTGGTAAATGACACTGCAAAGGAACAGTGCAGTTCCTTTTTATTGCCTTGTCTCTCAAATCTCTGGAAGTCCCAATTTAGAGCTAAAAAGTAATTAGAACGTAATTTGAATGAGATTCATGAATATTGGTTTGCGAATAGCTGGCAATAGATCTGAATCTCTGTATCATTTTGGTGACCACCTCTAATTGTTTCCTTGCCTTTTCCCACCCTTCCTCCCGGCACCACAGATTGTGATTTAACTCAGACTACACTTATGAGGCAAAAACTTGCCCTGAGTTAAATGCAGGGATACTGTCTCTAGTCTAGGCAGTTTCTCTGTTAAGGGCTTGTGGAGAAAATCCTGCGGAAGTACTGCTATTGGTTTTGTTTCTTATGCCACAGAATCACAGAATCATTGGAAAAGACCGCTAAAATCATCAAGTTTAACCTTTAACTGTTCATCACCCTGTCACCTAGACCATGGCACTAAGTGCCACAGCCAGTCATTACCCTTCCTCAAATATCCCTCATCCCTGCTCAATGCCATAGAAAGGACAAACCTATGCCTGTCTTGAAAAGGAACAGAAATGCCTTATAGAAGAAGCTGAGAACTAAAGGAAACAGGTGAAATTAATTAAAAAAAATTGTGAAGGATGTGTTATTAATATTTCTAAAAATTTCAGAAAAATAGAGCCCAAGAGTTCAACACAGGACTAAAGCTGGACATTGAGCTGGACATTGCTCACTTGGTCTCTCTGGAGCCAACAGAGTGAGGCCCTGTTGGATGGTGAGACTAGTCACACAGCTTAACCTGGAAAAGCTATCCTTCTGTCTTTCTGCTCTCAAATGATTATATTATACTTGGTAGTCAACCTTTTTATTGGGGAAATATATTGCCAGTCAGCATTTCAGAACTGATTAACAGGGTTATGCAGTCCCCTCAGTTATTCTTGATGGGTCTGAACACGCTATCAATACAGGGCCTTGCCTTTGAAATAAAAATAACAGCTTACACTTCTATGCGACATTCCCTTTCTGGAGACAGAAGGTAAGTGCATCACCAAAGAAAGAATAGACAGGTTACAATTCCAGAACTCTAGAGAAAAGACATCTCTAAACAACACATATTCAAAACCCCAGATGACATCTCAGGAACTTGGACTGAAGCTTTAGGTGTTTGCAGCAATATTTTAATAAGGGACTCACATAAAATGGGCATCTAGGTAGATGAAAGCAATAAATCCTGTGTACTTGAGGTAGATGTGCCATTTGTTCAGTCCTGCTAAATGTCAAGGTTTAAAGCTGCAGAGTTAAGTTACCCCTCTCTTGGATGATTTAGCATCATCTACCTGTTGTGCATGTAAATATCTATCAGAGGGCTCTGTTGCTCCAGAATACCTTTCACTTTGTTTATGGAATTTAATAAAACAGACTCCAAGGCTGCTGTGAGGTCCTTCTTGCACATCGAGGATCTGGCACAGAAGTAAATAGTACCAAAAAAGAACTGGTAATAGCTTTTTCTCCTGGCCAGGATCTTGGTGTTTGGAAAACTGGCTGCACATAAGCAATCCATTTAAAGCTGGAGATGGTTTACACAGGCAGTGGAAGCCTGTTTACTCTTTCATTATGGTGAAAGTCTTTAAGAGAAGTCAGGCTGCTCTTTCCAGCTGTGCTGCAGGCAGAGATTTTTTTTTTTTTCCCCCATGTAGTGTTTAAAGTATTGCTAAAGCCATAATGTGTGTGCCACTGCGGACTGAGGCATGGACTGACAAGATTCGTGACAATTACATTTGTTTATCCTATTAAGGTAATGGGATTTTTAGGATTAGGGCTTCACATTTCAAATAAAGATGTCTGTAAAACATTCTGCATGGTTCAATCTTTGTATGGTCAGACACTTTATACAATCACAGTACAACCACAATTTCTGCTGATTATAAATCATTTTGTAGAAAAAAAATAATTAGGTTACTGATCTCAGAATCAACATAACTATCCAGAATTAAGATGGCATTGTAAAGAACTAGCTGTTTACTGACAACAAATTTCAAGTCCATAGAAAATGAAACTTCACAGAAGATGATATGAACATCTTTACAGACATAACCTTTTGAGCTCAAGGCTGTCTTGAAATTTTTCCAAGTTCATGCAGTAGCAGTGTTGAACACAAATAAACTCATATCCATATGGATAGTATAAGCAAAGCAAAGCAAACTTATGTCTAAAACACCTACTTTTCAACCTGAATCTCTTACATACTGTGGCTGCAATGAAATGTGGAAGTCATGGGGGTTTTTTTACATAAATGAGAAGCCCTTGTATTTCCATGCTGATTGTAGGTGATGTACCAGAACACACACGCAGAAGATATTAACAGCAGCAGCAACTTCCATGCATTACTGGGGCAGCCTGTTTGTTCTCCTAACAGTATTCAAGACAAAAGGTTAATAGGTATAGGTAAGTGCAGAAATGCTTTTTGCTCTACTCTTAGGTTGTAGGTTTATAAACATGTAGGTTAATTGCTACATGTTGGAACAAACATAACTGCCCAGAAATGTGTGTGAAGAGAGCTGTGGGAAAGAGACTTCTATTTCCTGATTTACTTCATCATTAGTTCTGTGAAAGAGCTGATGCCTGATTTCTGTGGAACTGGTGTCTGCTCACTGTTTTCTGTCCTTTATGGAAGCAATGTTTTTAGGTTCATAATATTAAAGAGTTTGATAGTATCTGGCTTCTACCCCTAGATGCTTTCATTTGTCACAACAAATTTTTGAAGCTTCTCTGAGACCACTTACTGGCTGTTTAAGCAAAAACTTGCTTTTAAAGGCTCTGCTAAGCTACCATGGAAAGACATACTGAAGGGTTTATTAAACCTCTTTTGAGTGGTGAATCACCAGTGCATCTTATCCAGTCTTCCACCTTCAAGCCTGAAAGCGGATTAGGGAAAGGGAAAAGAGAGAAAAAAAATTAAAAAATAATAATAATAAAATAATTTAAAAAAAGAGAAAGAAAGAAAGAGAGAGAAAAAGAAAGAAAGAAAGAGAGAGAAAGAAAGAAAGAAAGAAAGAAAGAAAGAAAGAAAGAAAGAAAGAAAGAAAGAAAGAAAGAAAGAAAGAAAGAAAGAAAAAGAAAGAAAGAAAGAAAGAAAAGGAAAAAGGGCAAAAAACCCCCCACCAAAACTAGGTAAAATCTCAGCACACAGCTGTCAGTACCGTGCCATGGTTCAGTAGAAGATAGAGAAGACATCCAAAGGAGGGCGCATGTCAGCACTTCTCCCTTACTATGTGCTATGAAATGCCATGATGTGGGGACAAATATTCTTGACATACAGTATCTCAAAATCAGCATATGAAAGTGTCATTGATTCAGAGGAAAGGAACAGGAAAGCATCACAGGACCCTTCACTTCCTTTCTTCTCCCATCTTTCTTGATTTCTTCAAAGCTTCTTCACTTAAGTCAGGATATTCCATGTTAAAAATGTAAGAAATAGTTTTTCCTGTGTGATGTTCTTACACTGGTGTAATTTCATCTGCTGATGCTGATTCTGACTTGTGGATAAATGGGTTCATTCTCTGATCTGTAATGGGAAGTGTGTTTCCACTGCTTGTATCACTGAAAGATTTATGGGAAATGACTGAAGTGATGACATACTCCAGGTCACAGTGGCAGCCTTGTTACTGTTCAAAGATACTCAGTACTCTTCCATCAGCTAAAGCCTCCCTAAGTAGAACCAGAAGAAGCATGCCAATTACAGCAAATCATCTACTTTTGAGAAAGGAGGGCTCTTTTATATGTACTGTGCCAAATAATATCTTACAGTTACGGTCAAATCTTTTACACTTGAATGCAATTATGATCATTATTGCGCAACAGAAACAGCAGCCAATATAGAGTGTGACATGGGAATAATTCTTGCAATAATGAAGAAAGAGTAACTAGGCATACTGGTTCTTTTTGGTATTTAGAGACCTAAAGGTTGTAAAACTGAGCAAAATGGTATTTCAGAGAAATGGACACATCTGGCAAAATAGCAGAATATAATTGCCATATTATCATTTATTGCATTTCATCTAAAGTCAGTCAAGAATTGCAGAGAAAGATAGTTCAATTTATACTCATTTCTACTGACATGGTCAAATACCCTCTTTCCCCAGTTTAAGACCCAAACAGCTGAGCTTAATAGAGGATGTTGAGGACTGATGACATGATTCCATTACAATGTAGAGCTACTGCAATCTTCTCCTAATGACTATCTTGAAATCCAGAGGAAAAAAACCAAACATTTGGCTTAGTCAGATGTTGGGAAAAAAACCTCAAGACACAGAATCTCTTGGATCTTAAAAGCTACATACAGATGTATTGATTTGCCTGAGATTTGGGGGGTTAACTGAAGCTCTGTCCTAAAATGTTCAGCAAGATGTACATGAATTACAGGCCCATCATACAAGGTAGTGAGGTGCTTCATCATGATTAGATCTCCCTTTTCTTTTCTACTCTTTATCAAGTATAAGAGAATTCCAGAAAAAATTCCAGAAGGGAACTCCTGAAGTATATTGGCCTTCAACTATCAAAATTCACTATTTTCACAAGTAAAAAAAAAAAAAAAAAGATAAATATAAAACCCCAGAAATTTTATCTTAAGACAGGGAAAATTATGCATTTCTTCAAAAGCAAGACATTTGCAACAAAGATTTTAAAGAATGAGACTAAGTGTTGCTACACATGTATACACACAACATTGTGGACTGTATGCTGTAAGAGTATAAGCTCTTTAGCAGAAAGACTGCTTGGTTTTGGCTTTCTGAGTGTACTTAGATGTAGTTTAGTAGAGTAATTCTTAGCATATTATCAGTAATAATTTTCTCTGTAGTACTAATTTTTATTTATCCTGTCTGCCAAGTATTCAATGTATTTATTCCACAGATGATGTTGAATAGTGCAAGAAATATTCAATGAGTACACTACAGGCATATTTTTTTTTAAACTGTCAGCATTAACAAATCCTAATGATGTATGCACAGTTTGTGTTCATGCAGTCTGGGAAGCCTCCACTTATCCCCAGTTTTGGTCCTATAAGTTTTTGGCAGCCTAAATTATTTGTTTGTTGGTAGAGATGTAATCTTCCATCAGTTTCTAAAATAAAAATTATTATTAGCTACAGATAATAAAATATACAAGTGGCTTGCCATGTTTTTGAAATCTACACACATTCCCTGCCTCCATCCAGTGCCTTACAGATGCAATAAATGCGTTTTCAAGATCTAGTCAGTGCGTTTTCATTAAAAGGAAGAGGTCATCCATAATAGCATAATTCCTATGACCTGGGTAAAATGAACATAATGCTGTTATGTCCCTGCATTTAAATGCCAAATGGTTCTTGTTCATAAGGAATCGTGTGAAAAGTTATGACAACCATTGGTGACACTGCTAGTGACAATTAGATCCTATGAATAACTATATATATTAAAAATGTCAAATGTTTTGCAGTCACTCTTTACTGCAATGTTTTTTTAATCCCCATTATGTCAATGAAATGAGGGAAAACTTGATTTGGTTTTTAATGAAATGCAAATGTGACACGGTATTTCTTATGTGTGTAAGTATTGGCAAGCTTTCATATTATAACCCTTTTCCATTTACATTTTCAATTGTTCAAGATATCTCTTTATTTTGGCAATTTCAGTTGCAGATTCTGTACACCTCTAAGAACTAAGGGAAAAAATAAAAAAATGCAGTTATTTTCCAGGTTCTGCTGACACCCCAAGCTCGCTTGACTCCAGAAATCATTAAACTCCTACTTCAGCCTGAGAGAAGAGCTCCTTCAGACAGAAGTGCAAAGATGTAAATTCTTATTTTTTAGAAAGAATAGTTGCAGTGGTTAACCTTGATTAAGGGTCAAACTCTAATTCGACTTCTCACTCACTTCTCACCAGGACAAGTTAAAAACTGGTAAGAGGGAGATCATTTACCAATCATAGTCATGGCAAAACAGATTAGGCTTGGGGAAAATTAATTTAATTTATCACCAATTAAAATATATTTTGTTAGGAAGAAACAAAAGTAAAAGTAAAAAAAAAAAAGTAAACCAGCACTTTTCCCTCACTGCCTCCCTTCCAGACGCAACTTCACTCCTTCACTCCAGTGGGGAGGGTGATAAGGATGGGGGCTTTTGTCAGTCTGTAACCATCCTCTCTGCTTCTCCTTCCCCTGCTCCAATGTGGGCTCTTCCATTGGCAAAGCCACAGAGGAATGTTTGCAGCTCCAACCTCTCTGCACAGAAGACATTCCTGTAGCCCCTCACTATCAATATGCTACCCACAGCCTTTCTAAAAATCATTATGTCATTTTCTTTTCCTTCTCTGGAATACAATAAATGATCCCAGTTTGCATGCAAAAGTGATGCTCTACTTCATCCTTCTTAATCCTGAGGGCACCCTCTTAATACGTCAGAAACAGCAGTGCTCTTGCTTGTACCCATACTTTGGTTTACTTCACATGCTGTAGTCTGCTGCCTTTTTGACTTTTTCAGCAGCAGTTCTTCTCTCCTTTATGACAGCTCTCCACATTACTGAGTGCATTAAAGATTCTATTTTCCTCAGAAGTTGTTTTCTGAAATACCTTCCATGAGTTCTGTGTTCATTTGATAAAACCAGAGCTCTGCCACTGCATTCTTCACATCAGTGATTCATTTTGAGGAGGGAAGCAGAGAAATGGCATTCCTATTTAGCAAGTTATGAAAACAACCCAAAACTAAGTGCAGCAAGTATAGGATCAGCTTTACAGCTCATACAGACATGCAGCCATTACAAATGGCACTTACCACCAGTTCCATCTAATAATTAATTTCAATTGAATTCTGACTTAATCCAAGCCAAAGATCTCCCTTCAGCTAAAGTTTTGTCAACACAAGACTCAACTACTTTATTCCAGTCGTTAATCATCCTCACTATTAAAAAAATGCTCCTAATTTCTCCTCTGATTTTATCCAGTTCTATTCAAATTTATAGGAATTGTTTCCTGCTATTCTTTGTCCTACATTCTACAGAGCACTTCAATGTGTTTGAGTTTGCAAATCCCAGGATTACATTTACTCATTTTACCACTTCATTATGCTGCTCATAATAACTCCTTGTTAGAGTTATTATTTTCCATAAGGCAGTCCTCCTTTCAGTTGATAGGACATGCATTCTCTGCCTCAGCTGTATTAAAACACATTTTGTAGGAATGAGTCCAGTGAGCCAAATGATACAGACTGTGCTCAGTGATTGCTCCTTCCTTGCTTACGGCTCTGCCGATGCTTTCACCATTCCCAGATTTGTACAGCGCTTGTTTTGTATTTAGGTGCACTACATTGATGGCATGCTACATGTATGAAAAGCACATGATTCTGTGTCCCAGCGGGTGCTGCTTTTGACATTTTTTGAAGAGTTGTTCACTTCAAGTTGAAGGAATGGCCTCAAGTTGCACCAGAGGAGGTTTAGATTAAATATTTAAAAAAATTCCTTGACTGAAGGGGTGGTCAGTTATTGGAATAGGTTTCCCAGGGAATGGGTGAAATCACCATCCCTGGAAGAACTGAAAAGAAATGTAACACTTGGGAATATGATTTAGTGATGAATATGTTTCTACTGGGGTTAATGATTGGGCTTGATGATCTTGAAGGTCTGTTTGAAACTTATTGAGCCTATAATTCTAACTAACCCTTTAGTATGTGATCCATTGGTATCAGCTGGTGGGAATTAACTTCTTTTATCTCTCTCTTTTTCCTGAAAAAAAGTAAAGCTTATATAATTACTCTGTCTCAATAATTGTGTAATCCTTTTCAAACCCTAACAAGTTTCAAACAAATCAAGGAGCATGTTTCTCCAGGTTTTATCAGAATAGTCAATTAGATATGAAAGAAACAGATTCTAGTTCTGTAACAAGAGCAAAGGTAAGAAGTGCGCTTGCACATGAAGGGTGAGAATAGGTATGAAAACTTTGACAGCACTAGTACTCCTGGTCTTCCCTGCTGGTAAGAAGGCCCTTCCCTGACAGATGAATTCACTGGGAGCTTGAATCTTCAGGAAACTGTGGACTTCTCTACTTTTCTGACTGCATGACAGGTTTCTTTCCAGCCTCCTGTCTTTATTTTCCTGTGGGTGCCTCTTGCATGCTTTGCAGTTGTGTTGTGACACAAGGTACAATGGGATTAGCTTTACCCACCAGAACTCTCCAAAAATGCATGCAAATTTCTGACAACAGGACCAATTTCCCCTATAAGCTGTGGAAATGATGTCCACAATTCAATTTCCTTCTTTCTTTATATTCTTCACTTCTTGGTTCCTGAATCACCTCTCTTCTCCTTTTCATTTTATTTTTTATTTCTGACACACTATTAGCACACATCCAGGCTTTTGCACTTTCTCTCATGATTAAAAAATTTTAAAAATAACTAAATTGCTAGTGCAAAAATGTCCTTGGTCAAGACTTTCAGAAATCTGTTGACATTAGTTATACATGACCTGTTTTCAGAATACATCTAATGTATGTCACCCAGCATTCTCCTCGGTTACTAATGGACTAGAATTTCTTGAGCCTTATGTGACACAACAGACAACTTTTTTCTTAGGTAATTCATAATTATTTAATGAACAAGTCTACCTCTCTCTTTAAAAGCAGCACAGAAGCATATGCAATTAATTAAATTATGCCAACAATGTCAGACTCCACTGTGAATCTTATAAAATGTGAAGACCCAGCATGACATCAAAAGCTGACATGTGTGTTTTAGCTTGCCAACTCATTCAAATGCTATGGTCCAGCATCTGCCCAATACTGACACAACTAATGAAACAAATAAACAGTCTGATTAAACACCAAAAATCTCTCTGTAAAGAAGTTTCTGGTACTGTTTAAAAATTCTCCAGTGGATCTGTACATCATGCTTTAATACAAAGAATAATTTTTATAAACCTTGAGGTTTTTATTTTTCTATTTCAAATTTTCCTAGTGCTTCTTGGAAATTTTAAGATGACTTAAACCTGTCTTGCAAATGTGCAGAAAGGGAAAAGATAGATGAAACTCACCCACCCCCCACCCCGGCCCCATAGTTAGGTGTTAGGTGTTACTGTCTGTGGGTAGTTTAAAAGTGGAAAACTCATATCTATAGTCAAACTAACCATTAGTTTTTTCCCTTTTATTTTTTTCTCCCTTCTTGAAAACAAGAATGCATGATACTGAGGGAAAATAACAAAATGAATTGGCTTTACATATGCTGAAGGTTTTCAGTTAAAGTCATTGTCCCTGTAAGGAAAGCAAATAGCAGCATCTGGGTTATATTAGTATTAACAATCCCTTCAGTGAGATATAGCTACAGTTCCATTGACCATGCAGGGTATTCTGGACTAAGGGTCAAAGAATATGTTCTGGTTTATGCTAGTGGAAATATTCTTTTGTCTTGAAAGCACACTGCACCTAGAAAGCAGTACCTTTAAATATAAAACCTTTCAGTTACTTCATGTCTTGATACATGTTAAGATTTTCTTCTAAGTTTGATTCATGCAAGATATTTTGAAGATGAATTGTGAAAAGCTTTAGGCTGAAAGTGTTGCTTTTGTCTATACATTGATCCTATGTCTATCCTTGGAAAGGCAACTTGCTTTAATTTTACAATGCATTTTAAAGAGTATGAGTGTGCATTTTTAAACAAGAGAAATATGTATATCTCTATCTTTTCCCTCTTTCTCTCTATCATCTATATCTCTGCCCCTCTATAGGTGTATAGCTAGAGTACTTATGCTATTTAAATACAAAATTACATATTGATATATCTCTTTACATAACTTTTATGACTTTTTCTATATACAGTTACATCCATATAGATATTTATGCATATAAAAAGTTTACACTTTCTCCAAGTCTGCAACAGAGTTATGTATATGAGTATAACACAAGGTGCAAAATTTCTGAAGAAATTTCTCATGTTACAGAAAAATTGGCTCCTTTCCTTCTCTCCACCCACCAAAATCTCCCCACTTCTCTTAGGAAAATACTTAAAATGCAGGAAGACAAAATTATTGTTGGTTTAATATACAATGGATATATATATAAAATATATTAATATAATATAAATAACATGCAATGCATGTGACAGAACTGAATTTTGCCCATACCTCCTGTGTCAAATTTCACTCCGTAATCCTTTTCCTACACACAAGGATTCTTTTTTTTCCTATTTCATGCCTTTATTTACTATTACCTTCTTTTCTGTGACAAGTCTGTCAGTTTTTCTACCCTTTCAGGTTTTGATGAATAAGAGGCCAGTGGCTCATTTCTTTAGCTATAGCAACACTGGGATGGAAGAGTAGCCTCCAAGTCAAATTCAGGACAGAATTGTCTCAATGTACATTCTTAAACTGTTGCAGTATCTCAGATCCCATTCTCAACAAACTGAGGTGAGACCGTTTCAATTACTAGTGTGTTGGGCTGAGGAGTGTAAGATTGAAAATTACTTCCATGATGTTAAGACCATGATGGGAATTTTTAGAGTTGACATCTGCCATTCATCATGAATCCTGAGCAAGTATCTGGTTTACAACAACTCAGGCATCAGATTTCAAGAGATTAGTCTTCTTGAGGAAAGAAAATATACTTCTTTATATTTTTATTTAAATATTCACAGTGTAGCATAATAGTCTTCTGCACAGAAGGAAGTATTGTAACAAGTGATTTACTTCAATAAAAGCAATACTGTATAGCTGCAGAGAACATTCTTTGTGAGGCTTAATTCTAGTGAAGTCTTTTTCCTAGACAGTGGCAGCACTAATCATTTTATGAGTCATTGTGACAAGATTTTTCTCTTGTCAGTGATTCACAACTTTGTTCTGCTGAAATCTCTCTGAGTCCCCATGGACTCTATCTCCAGTTCTCTATTCTCAGTGTTTCCTTCTTTGACTATTCAAATCCTAGATTTGCCTTCCAGTATTCTTGTTATATCTATACCATATACTCTTAACTTATTCATAGCGATCCAAGTTATCCCTAAGCAATGTAGTTCAAGTATGGGAAGTTGTTTAACCTCAAAATAAATAATTCTATTTCGGCTACTTTGAAGTGCTCAACACCTCAATTACCCTGCTGCACATCAAGTGAAAGCATATTTCGCTTGTCAAGGACAGGCTTTGTATTTATCTTGTACAAAGTATTGCAAGTATCTGTGTGGCTAAAGTGTAGATTATTGGAAATCTGTGGGGTTTTGTCTTAAGGGATATGCTTAAGGGTGACTTGATACCTGGGCAGCATGAGGAAAAGGTAGACAGGCACAAGCCACCTGCAAACCTTGTTGTAGTGGAAACTGCCACACCAACAAAACCTGAACAGCTGAATATTCACAAGGACCCTGTTATAACACAGAACATCAGTATGTTTATAGTTTCACAGAAGCCACAGTGGAGAGTCATGTGCCTGATTAATCATGTTTAATTACAAGGTCTTATTAGGCTCACATCCATTTGGATACCATGCTGTAATACAGCAGAGCCGTCACCACCCACTGTGCGAGCAGAAGTGGCACACAGGCGTGTGCAGCACCTGTGATTCCTTTTTGTCTGGAAACTGCAGTTGAAAACTGTGTACTGTCATCCAGAAAACATAAAACATTTAATGAGTTTTCATCTTGGTTTATATAAACCTCTTTTCAATACAGATATTTCAAGCGGCCTGACATAGTGCTTCATGTGGAACATATTTCAGGAAGAATTTTTGTATAATCATAATTAATACTGAAGCTTGTAACTATTATTATAGATACATTGACAATAATTCTTTATGTAAATTAATCTTTAAAATTACATAAATAAAAGTCGTGTCAGAACACATACTGCTATCTTGCACACAAGTTAATTTGGTAATAAGAATTTGCCTACGTGAATAAGCTTACATGCTTGAAAACTTGAAAAATTTTACAGAAATTTTCCTTATAGCTCTCTCTCTATATATATCTATATATCTGTATATCTATATATATCTGTTCCAAATAGACTTCAAGTCTTGTCCAAAGGTAGGTATGATAATAATATATATAATGCGTAAATAAGCTTGCTTATTGTTCATTCTACTTGTAGAATCCTATTATGCCTCTACAGGAATTAGAAAAATATTTCCACTGATGCAAAACGTAATGCAGGAGATACAAGAATCATATACCCTAAGATACTTCATAGAATCATAATAATTCATAGAGTAGTTGGGTTGGAAGGGCTTTAAGGGCCATCTGGTACAATCCCCCCGCAATGAGTAGGGACATATTCAACAGATCAGTTTGCTCAGCCTGCTCCAGTGTTTCATCCCTTTTTCAAATATTACATTTATATCTGCTTAATAAACTTTCATAAAAATAAAATTATCTACTTTTAAATGCTGACTCTGCTAATGAAATTAACTGTAAAACATAAAGGAAAAAATATTAAGAACTGAGCAGCTGCTATGTTTGTGTCTCTAAAATCTCCAGTTGGCAGATTCATCTGCAGCCATATATTTCCAGGATTTGTTTAGGAAGATGCTGGAAACCTGCCGGTACCTTTCAGGCCATAAAAATGATACTGATGAGCAAAATGAATGAATTATTAAATTATATGTTAACTTCCCAGGAAATGTGGGGCATTCAGAAGTTCCTGTTTCAGAACAGTGAGCAGAGTCGCCTTTTCCTCTTTTTTTTTTTTTCTTTTCATTTTTGTTGCCATGCAGCCTCACTATCCATTTTACAGAATTGTCATCTCTCCGGCACTAAATGTAATTAAGGACCTTTTCAAAAAAATTATTTAATGATTTTTCCAAATTGTAGCAAGGCAAAGAGAGCAACTGATTCACTAAAGGATCAGGCTGTTATTTTATATGGGCACATCATTGCAGTCAACAGTGCTTCACTTGGATGATGTGTCTTAAGGTAATAAAATAAATTAAGCACTAATCCATTAAAAGTTGGGGTTCCCCCCTCCCCCCACTCCTGGTTGACATTATATAAAAACTCACAAAAGTGGATTCAAGAATGGAGTTTTGCAAGACAGTTCTGTCTTCACCAAGCTGAATTCTGACCCTGAATCATGAAAATGCAAACATTATGAACCCTTCATAGGGGGTTCCATAACTTCCTGTTATAAATTTACTGCTACACTTACAACCTTCCATCCAGTCTTTGGCCCCATGTATTCATCTGGAGTTTTGCCCCAAAATAAGAATGTTTGTGGCTCAGTTCTCAGCTCTTGTTTGGTCTCTTTACCACCTTCTGTTTCACAAACAAGCTTGAAAACAGTTGAAATATTTTGTGCCTAAGTATCTTTGACTTAGTCTAGGTCTCTTCTCTCAAATAACATGATAGGAAAGGAAATGGCCTAAAGTTATATTAGGGAAGGTTAAATTCGATATTAGGAAGCATTTCTTCACTGAAACAACTATCAAGCATTGGAAAAGGCTGCCCAGGGAAGTGATGGAGTCACCATCCCCAGAGGTATTTAAGAGACATGTAGATGTGGCATTTAGGGACATATTTTAGTGGCAGAATTAGCAGTGCTGGGTTAATGATTTGACTTGATCTTAGAGGTGTTTTCAAATCTAAACAATTCTATGTTTCTATGTTTTGTACCAAAGTATGTGATTTCCTGAGTAGAAAAATTGCATAGGGGATCTTCACAGGTTTGTGTTGTTTGCACTACCCTTTAAGAGAGTCCAAGTTCAAACCCAGATTTGCTGACAGCCTCACTCTGATGGCTGTCAGGAAAGCACACGGGCTGTCTCAGGGGAGTGAAAATTCCAGCCACATACTGTTGTCTCTGACAGGCATGTGTGCAGCAGGGACAGGTCCCCTTCAAACAGCCTTCAGCTGACTGCGTTCAATTTGCTCTTACAATGGTGCTCTGGGACTAAAGCTCTTACTTGGGTTATGAGAACAGCAACCAGGTGGGTTGCTGTGGTTTTGGGGTGCTTCAAGAGCTCTAAGTGAATATGGTGCTAGCTCATGAGAGAAGAGACTCTTCTGGAGAGAAGAAAAATCAGTTTCTGAATAAATGAAAGTAGAGGCAAAGTGTCTATACAAGACTTTTTCCTTTGCCTACCAGAAAATTACTTCATCTTTCTTGCTGTAGTGAAATGGATTTAGCTGTTCACAGTGAACAGACGGGACTGATTTATGTTTTCAGAAGAATTTTATGAAAGCTGCCAGTTCTTTCATGTTACCCATTTTTTCAACACCTGACTGTAAAACTGGCTGAGTAGTGCTGAGTTCCAGCTGATGATGCCAAAGTTGTTCCCAAAAACCAGTCAGGATTTTTTCAATCTTCTTTCAGAGAGGGATCAACTTGGAAGGGAGCAGGCCATCTTAGAAATGCTTTATGACAAGTTGTGACTAAAAGGAGGAGAACAGGAGAGGTGTTCACATGCTTCTCAGCTTTCTGCTGAGGAGATTCATCATCAAGACCAGAAGCAGTACAGCTAGAACATAACTCTCATTCCAGATTTATCTCAGAATTTTCTTTCCTTCTGTATATTGATTTGGTCACAGCTCCTGGCTCCTCACTCCTCAGTGCTTCTCTTCAGTTTGCTTTCTGTTTCTTTAAATCAATTGCTATATCTGCAGCATCAATTTCCCAGCAGCTGCTGTCTGAGAAACACAATAGGAAAAACTTATTTGTTTTGGTCAGAACACCTGGTAAGAATGGTTTTTTTTGGTAGAGAATTTGTTTTGGTCAGAACACGTGGTAAGAATATGTTTGGCACAGACTCTTTATGCCTCCACAGACATTCCTTTTGCACCTGTTCCCCCACTGCTGCTTTTGCCTTGTCTGTATTTCACATAAATGTCTTAAAAGCCTGACCAAAAGCCCAAGGTTGACAACACCACAGTGACTTACCCAAATACAGCTGAAACATGAAGTGAGAGGTTGCTGACCTGGGGACTGTGGCACATGGAAGAAGACTGGGGGATTATATTTTTGTAATAACGTCAAGGTCTGTTAACAACCCTGCAAGAGGCAAGCTAGAGCTTTAATAGAGACCGTAGTTAAATAGAAGTGTCATGACCCAAGAATCCAGGGGAACAGAACAACTGGAACAGTGTACTCTTTATGCCTTCTCTAAAGAAAAGAATATTTTTGGGGATAACTTTTACAGCTGGCACAAATTGCAATAAGAAATAAAGTTCTTATGTTTTCTGACTTCCTAAGGTGGATGATTCAGACCCAGGAGCTAGTATCATGAGCAGGAGCTAGTATCATGGTGATTTCAGTTACGTGAGTTGCACAATCAGTATGATTCTATATATGAGATTCAGACAAATGGTGCATAGTTTAGAATTTTTTAGATGACTCTTGAAATTCTCAATTATACAAAAAAATTTGCCTAATTCATTAGCATTAAATAAATACATATCTGAAATGCAAAGCCATCAAATATTGGATAAAAATTCACTCAATTTCATTTACCTTGAAGCTGAAGTGCAACACTTAAGTCATTATTTTCATTCATGCCAATGAGTTTTCAAAGAGAAATTATGGCCTTTTTTCAACTGTGCATGTCACAATGCTTTAGAAAAAAAAGATCAGCATCATTAAAATTAATGAGCAGGTTTAGAAATGAGTGACTAAGGTAATAAGGTTCCAGAAATCACTGTAATATTGGTTTCTGTGTGCCTGCATCCAGACAGAGCACTAAGACTAAGACACAAACTAGTGATTGTTTTCCAAAACACATGGGTAAGTGGAAAAACCCATAATTTCTTCAAAATCTTTCTGCTGCTTGTTTTCTCAGCTGATTTTTACAAGAGCCACTTTTGTAGGATCTCTGCAGTAGTTTTCTTATTTTCTCTTAATGACATTGCTGCCTGTCCTCCCTCAGAGTAGTTAGGTAGCCACTAGAAAAATTAAAAAAGGGAGAAGAAAAATAAAAAAAGGGATCATATATTTAAGTATATATATATTCAAGTATACAAAAATGACACATTGGAAAACAATTTTCTTTATGTTTCTCCTTTGCTGAGTTGGGGAAGAGATGGTGAATCATAGTGAGTCTTATAAAACTGGCTTTGTCTTAGACATTTGACACTTATTTTTGCCAGCATCTTAAAAATTGGAGGGCCCACAAGAACATGCATATCTTTGTGCACACATATTCCCACACATGTATGCTATCCTTGCTTTTAATACTTGCAAAGGCTGGAAATGTAGAAAGGCATCCACTCTGTAGACAATACGTTATTGCTCCTTCAAACTTATGAGGCAGATTTTGGTTAATGTCACAGTGTTCAAATGATTATATTTCTTACATCCACCATTTATTTTCTTTACATTATAACTTTCCTTGTTAAAAAAGGTGGAATATGATACTAGATTTATGGCAAAGGAAAAAGTACAGTATTTCTTATGGCTGATTTATTTTTACAGCTATAAAATTAATAGACGTAGCTATTATTCTCCCTGTCGATAAACTACAGTTTTAAATTTAATCAGCCAGTCTTTACTGTAAGCAAGAGCCATGTCAGGGGTTCATTTTTGCTTGAATTCCTTTTGAATAAAATGCATTATTGAAGTTTATAATGCCGAGTGCTTGAGAAGAAAAGAAAGGAAAAAAGAAAGACTGATAGATTCCCATGATAAAAAGGACTTTATTTTTTTAAACAAAAATTTTGTCACATTAATCAATTTCATTGAAGTTCAGTGTGCTTTAAGATGCAAATGTTTGAAAGGTGTTTTTAAGATACAAAGGAAGAGCAACCTACGAAACAACAACAACAATAACAACAACAAACAGAACAAAAAAGAACCAAATCAAAACAAAAAAAAAAAAACAGGTCAGAAAATTATAATGGGATCTGTCAAACTATTAATAACTTTAATAAAAACAAATTTTATATGAGTAGTAAAAAACCCCCAAACTTTGCATATCTCTGAAGGTAGTATTTGTGATTAATAACTTTTCTTACATTGTCACCTCCTCATAACGAAATAACAGGGGATGTGATAATACCTCTTAATATCACACTTTCTAGCAATTCTCCTCTTGCTAATTATGAGAAATAAGAGGATAATCCCTGTCAATCAATCTCTAGTTTGCTTTGAGGTTCTTGATGACCACACTCTAAACATTCAAGATGCTCTCTGTCAACAGGAGGGTACTTGGCTAGAAATACACACAGCTTTCACATGATTGGAAATCCTCCAGTGAAAGACTCAAACACCTGCATAAGACTTACCAGTGCACATTTTCATAAGACTGAATGTTTAACTTTATTTCTGTTGCTTGTGTTAGTGACTGATCCAGCCATATAAATTAAAATTTATCTTTTTATAATATAGATGCAGTCTCTTGAGACAGCAAGCATAAACACTTCTACTAGGTAATATTATCCAAATCCAGCCCCAGCAATGCACTTTTTACAAATTTTCAAGGATACCTACTCAACATTACAATAACATCGTTTCTGCTTTCACTTCCCTCCCTCCCTTCTTCCCTCTCTCCTTTCCCTCCCTCCGTCCCTCCCTCCTTCCCTCCCTCCCCTCGAAGGGCTCAAAACAAACCAAAATCCTTTAACAACCTTTGACTGTGAGATTTTTTTTAGCTGGGTTTTGTCCTTATATTTTCTCTATGCACAAGTCCAAACAAGACATGGTCCCACTTAATTCCATTACAGTCGTTAATTATGACAACGGCAATCAATAAAAACCCAGAATCCTCTTAACGTACTGCCCTTGAAATGAGAGGCAGCAGAACAGGTACTATAGTAATGTAGTTAGAGATGGCAAATCACTTCTGGGTTTCCATCCCCTCTGTATTAAAGAACTGGTGTATTTTTACTCAACTTTCTTCAGAGTATGCAATTACAGGCAATACTCTAACACACACAGGAAAGAGAAGGAGCTAAATACCTCGCTGTGATTACCTGAGTGGTTGCACTATTCTGAAATAAGTACAATTCTCAAATAAGTATAATCAGATGGAGGTATACAGATTTATAGCTGACCCCTCTAATATCAGGTTGACAAATACATGCCCAACCTGCTTGTACTCTGAGAAGATTGCAAAATGTTTTTTTTATACTCAACACTGAACTTGTTGCCACGCTAATTATGAACACACCTTATCAGCTTGAAGTGGAAAGGTGATCCCGTGACTGCCTCTGAACCGTGGTGCAGACCCACTGCCTTAAGGTGGGGTGGAACAGGACCAGTGTCATATTTTGACAGAAGTGTGAAAAGACAACTCACCTTGTGCTCCTGCCTCCTGAGCCAAGGGCATATACCTCAGGAAGATAAAGTCAAGCAAAATAAAGTGAACGACTGCCTTCAGAACAGTGAAGAACTGAAAATCACTATCCCAGCAGATATGCCCAAGGTGGAAAAATGGCCACTGTGAATTTGTGTGATAAGGGCTTTTTGTCAATGACTTTGCTATTGGTTTGCACAGAGTTAGAATGGAGTGATTTTAAAAACCAATGAATATATCACTGAAGTCAATTACTGCTTTAACTCAATTCAGAGAGCTGACAGCAGATGGTGTGTGCTCAGGTACCTCTGACAAAATAGTACTGGTTTAGGCATCGTTACAGCTAGATATGAAATAAACTAAACCCTAATCACATTAAGGCAACAATTAGATCATAAGTAATGGAGGGCACAGAGCAAGGCAATCTGGACAGTCATCATTAATGTCAATCAGCTGAATTCAGCCTCCATAATCATGCTCAAAACCAAAAAATATCCCAAGATAGTCCAGTGAGGTGCAGACTCAAACACTATCTTTACATATAAAATGTAAGTATTTCAAAGAATATGCTAAGCCTGTTGAAAAATGATCAGCTCCCAGCCTGTATCCTTCCACTGATTGGGTGATACACAGCGGAGGCTGACAAGGCATGATATCACAGAATTTCACTACTCTGTCTTCTTCATATTGCTAAAGACCTTTTCATGTATAACATTTACTGAGAAGTTTTAGACTTCATAGATGCTTTCTTTATCTTTGATATTGTAAAAAATTTCACTTCCTCTTCCATACTGTGTGGTTGATACTACTGACACAGGATCACTCTTTCTTAAAGAAGGATGAATGTTAATAAAAGAGAACTAATTAGCTACCAAAGAAATCCTCCCTGTATGTAAAAGACAAGTACTTTGGCTTCAGAAATGGACAAGATGTGTAAGACAAAGTAGAATTTGGCTACTCTGTTTGACATAGTCAAAATTTTCTATGGTTTGCACAGGTTTGTTCAGCCTCTTTCATTTGAACAAAATTAGGATCCCCACTTTGTTCTCTGTCTCTGTTTCTTATACATACAGAACAAATGAAAAGATATAAACCATTCAGGTACATACAATATATATATTTTAAAAGCTTCTGATGCAATTGTTGCTACATGGAACAGTAGTAATATTTTAAAGTTTAGTTATTTGTAGTTATTTTCTTTGTGAATCAATAGAACTCTAGTGTCATGTAAGTTAAAATGAGAAGAGTTAGAATTTTCCTAGACCAAAATATGAGTATTTCAGTTTTAATGGCACTATTTCTATTTAACCTATACTCTGATTTTGATGTTGATTTCTAACTGACCTGACTAACTATGGGAAAAGCCTTTGCAGAGAAGGGACCCATATAAAAGAAAAAATTTTTAACACAGTTGAAATTTTCAAATTTTGCATATAGTGAAAAATCAGGAGATGAGTATTGTATTGCTTTCTGGAAGAACTGATTTTCAGGCCTAGATTTATCTCCTGCATGGAAGAAATTTTACAGTAATTTTATCATGAAAGATATTGTAGGATGGTGTTGCAGTATCTAAGGAACCAATTTTAGTAACACAAAAACAAATGTTGGAGGCATAACAGGACTGAAATATCAAAACAATTTTTTAGGCATGGTAATAATTTCTGCCAGAGTGTGCTATAATTTGAAAAGTTATTATTATTATTATTATTATTATTATTATTATTATTACTATTATTAATTGTTGTATTTTAGTATGAATTGATAAAGAACTGAGTTGCTATTGCTTGGGTCAAGCTATAGGTATCATGAAATCTTAGTCCAAGTACAAAGTGTGGACACCTTACAAAATAAAATGGCAATATTATCTCATCCAAGCTTTGCTTTTAAACCTGCAGAGAACATTCCTGGGGCATTCAAAATAAATTACACAGTAATTTACCATTTTTCAAACATTCAGAATGTGTGTAGCCAAAGATTACTCCTGTGTCTTCGTAGGTGTTCATTCAAACCACTGGTTTCCAGTGAAAGATCTTTTAGTACAATGATTGTGTTACACTTGTGAGATGACTGTGGAATTCTCAAAAGCAGTTTTCCCTTACCTATTTTGTGTAAGATTCCTATCATTGTATCTGAATGCTTCACAGTCTTCAGCATATAGTAGAACAATAAAATAAAAAAGATTTTAAAAAGTCTTAAGATGTCACTTAAACCACTCCGTGATATTTCTGAGATGTTTCTGATGGATCTTCCTCATCCTTCCTATGTCAATGATTCAACTGTTTAACTACCTTTAGACCAAAAGTGATTTCTTATTTCCTAACCTAAAAGTACTTCATGGCAATATAAATTTAGTTTTTCTTGTAAAACAATTTCATTTTTCACTATTTTCCTTAGTGATTATAGAAAAACCCCATTTTGTTCCTCTTTGTGCCAGCTTTTTATGTAGTTGAAGGCAGTTATTTTTTTCCCTAGACTGATTCAGTTCTTTCATGCAGTCCATAGACCATGTTCTGCAGCCCTGTGTTCAGACTTATTTCTCTTCTCTGGACTAGAGCAATATCTTGAATTAAATTCAGCTGAGGTCTGCCCCAAGACAGAATGAATGAGTTCATGTATCTGAGTATCTGACATTATATAAACCTCAATAGTAGCCTTTTTCCTTTTTTTTTTTTTTTAATTGCAATATGGTGTTACAGCCACTAGCCCACAGACATTGTTGCCTCCCACACCTTTATTAAATAAGCTGCATCAATGTGCAAAGGATTTAAAGAATCTGGAGTACAGGGGAAGAGAAATCAAGAGGATCCCCTCACTCTGCGTACTGGTGGAAAAAGATCTCCCTAATGACAAGAGTCACCATAAAGTCTACAAAGTTGAATACCTTTCTCCTGCTCACACACATGTAATTGAACTATAGAATTTCATTCCTTTTGCCCACACTTCTTGCTTCCTCGCTTCAGGAGTATGTTGGGAACTTGGAGGAAGACAAGTAGTAGCACACACTGTTACCAGAATACAACATATGTAGCAGACCTAAAACAAACTGTGAAGTATATGGCTTTTAAAATGTCGATCCTTATGTTTTTGTCTCTTTCCAGAACAAAGGAATATTTAATTTTTGATTCATTTGTTCCCCCATATTAAACAATAAATGTTGAACTCTGTTTATAGTGGAATGGGACCATGTCTTGAGTTGTTAGAACAATATATAATAACAAAACTGATGGAAGAATGTGATTTCAAAATGATTGTTTATTTCGAAGGACATAATTCTAATTGCAAATATGTTGGCTTCTATTTCCTTTAAATGGGACACAGCTGTTTTATGCTATTCAAACCTTTCTTAGGAACATAGAAAATGAGAGAAAACAAAGAATTACTGCCTGAAGGAGACTAACTTTACTTTTAAACTTAGCTAGAGGGCATGACTACAATTTCAAGCCTTTACCAAGAAAGTTCAATTTGGATGAAGCACGTGTTTCAGTCCTGATATGCTCTCAGGTACTCTGTCTATGTAGCATATATACATGCAAGAATAGGGAAATTTTCTTAACTGATCCCAAATGAAAGATAACTTTGAAAAAGAAGATGAAATAGAAGTGTCAAATTACTCATTTGGAAGAGACTTCAGAGGAAGACTTCTTTGATCTCAGAGAAAAGTAATTGCATTGGACTAATCAATTGCAAATGATTTACAAATTGGTAAAAATAATTACACATCCAGAAGCATCATGGAAATCTCATCAAATACCTGTATAGATCCTAGCTGCACAGATACCTTGCTGAATTACATTTAGGGAATAAGGAGTAATAAACCACAGCATGTTTATTAGATCAGTGGTATTGTAATAAACTTTTGCTGTCAGAGCTAGGTGATTACCATAAATCGTTTGAAACCTGTCTGAAGTTGCTATGATTATGATCTGGATTATCCAAACATAGAAGTGTATTGTCTTGTATACAGGGAAACAAGAAGAAGCTACAAAAGAATGGGAACAGATGAACAAATTACTGAATGACAGAAAACACAAGGTTCACAGGGGAAGTTCCAAATCTTCTGTTTTTATAAAAACATTGCATCACTGATTAGAAATGAATGTTATGTTCCAGTTCTGTTATATCTGTTTGTGTACGAAAATGGAATGAAGAGAGTTCCTCACTGCACAAGTTTTACATCTAGGGAAAGAAAGAAAAAATTTATAACACTGAGCTTGTTCTACCTGAATTCTTTAAAGATAAAGGAAATTTAATTTGCTAACACAGTATTTAGAAAGATAATATATGATCTAAAAGAAACTAAATAAAGTTATGCTCATATGAGGTGAGATGTGTGAACAAGTAGTTGAACAGTGGATAAGAGGAAGCAAAGGACTGAAAATTAAGAAGATAGCAGTTGCCAGTTTCATCAAGAAATGCTTTTGCTCATATTTTTGACCTTATTTTTCATATTTGGATTCCTTTTCCTTTTAACAATTCAGTCACTTGCTATTTTTAAAGTTAAATTTTAAAAAGAAAGAAAAGAGAAGGAAAAAATTCCCAGCAAGTGTTCTTTCACTTACTTTTCTCTTTTTATCTTTTTTGCCATATATTTTGTGGGTTTGTTTTTGTACTACTGAAGCAGTTCTGAATTTAAATGATAAAGCACTTGGCTTGAACCCAACATGTGCAATAACAGGCTTAGTTACTCAGTACTTGTCCAGAATCTCTGAGAATTTCAAACCTTAACACATTTGGAAGCAGTGCATATCTTATTATGATAGAAAAATAAAGAAAAGAAAAATAAAGTGCATGCCAGAACATGGATGGTGTAACTTGATTTGAAAACCCTTAAAGCAGGATAGACCAATTTTTTTTTTAAAAAACCAAAACCAAAATAAGTTGAAGAGTAAAAAAGGAAAGAGAAGTTTTATCAGAAAGTAATGTGTCTGCCTAATACACCAGATGGGTGTGCTGCCATTCAAAGGGACATCAAGAAGCTGGATAAAGGGGCCAGCAAGAACACCATGAAGTTCAATACAGGGAAATGCCAAGTCATCCTCCTAGTGAGGAATAAGCCCAGGCTCCAGGGCAGCCTAAGGATTGCTGGCTAGAAAGCAGCTCTGCAGTGAAGAATGCAGGGTCACAGTGGACAAGCTGAGCTTGATCCAGCAATGTGTCCTTGCTGTAAAAAAGGAAAATGGCATCCTGCCCCCAGCACACATTGGTACCTGGGGTTGTTCCTCCCCACGTGCAGGACTTTGCACTTCCCCTTGTTGGACTTCAAGAGGTTCTGTCAGGTCATTTTTCCAGCCTGACCGGCTCCCCCTCCTGAGGCAGCACAACTCTCTCATGTATCGTTTCATCCAGTAACCAAAGCAGGGACCTGCATTCTGAAATCATGCCAGCTCCTGAATCTCAAGGACCTGAAGGCACGCGAGGTTACAAGCAGCACTCTGTGCAACACTTTCCTCTAGCTAGCTCTAAAGCAGATTATTTTCATGTCAGACATGCTCTGTGGAATGTTAGATTATGTGCAGAGATTAGATGTTTTCCCATTCAGTGGGAGAGGTAACACTTCAGAAGCTAGGAGAAACTGCATTTGATCTGTAGGAGATTAAGTTCCTTTAAGTCACTGGCAATGACTTCTTAGCCAAAAGAGAAAAGCAGTTTCTATGACTGGAGGCAAAATGTGAACCAATTCAGGAAAGTCTTTTTATCTCCATCTGTTGACCGACCAGCTTCCTTGAAAAATTCCTTCAGCCCATATAGCAAAGCAGGTGGAATTAAGAAATTCACCTGGAGGCAATCCCCATCTGTCTGCACCCAGACCATATCCTGCCATAACCTACACCTAGTTACAAGCCGGAAAGTTAGCCAGGGTGTGAGACTTGGCCACTACCTCTCCCCAACAATTTAAAATCAAGTACACTCAGTAGCATGATGCTCTTGATCCTCTGCACAATAAGCAGAACCTTTCATAAACTCTGAGTTACTAAAACAATGTTGTATAAAAAGCAGTGCAAGGATTACAAACAACAGTGCCAATGCTAATTAGGGTTAGCCAAGCTTTTCTCATTCATACAGCTAAGGGAACATATGGGAAATGTCATGTTGTCATAGCAGATTCTTTGCTTCAAAAAGTTGTGTGAAACATCAAAGCCAAGTAAAATAATAGCTGCATGCAACAAATACGAGGTACAAGAGCTTCAGATAATATATCTTTTTTCACTGTCTGACAGGTGCTGCAGTAAGAATGCATGCAAAAATGAGATCTACTGTGATGCCTATTGTCAAGCTGTTACTCTGACTCTCCTTCAGAGACGTTTCTCTAATTTTTATGTGAAAGCATTTAAAATATGATTTTTAAATAAAACTGCTTTTATTCAAACAGCACAGAAAGCCCTGGAATCGAAAATATCATTAACTGAAAAAAATTCATGCCTTGCAAAAGCTTGAAACATTTCCTTTTCATACAGACATAGCTCTTCTTTCTTCCTATAGTCTGTAGGATTGAACTAGAAGAGAGGCAACAATTCTGATTGCGTTAAATGTTAACTGATCCAAATTTTAAAGCCATTTCTTAAAAATATTACTATTTGCATATAGATCTCTTTTCAGTGTGGTGATTCTGTACAAATAATAGAAGAGGCATTTAACCTTTTTTGTTGGGACTCACCTAGGAAGAAAACCTTTTCAGATGTTGCTCCAAGTGGTCATGTGTATGTATGCCCTAAACATAACACTCATAACTTCAGTGGCTCCTGGCGTTTTTGAGAAACACTGAAGTAATTCTGAGCAGACAAACAGAAGCTGATGGGAGGGACTCATAGACTGAGATTAACATCTGCTTGCCAGGAGAATGTGTAACAGAGTTTTACTATTCCTCTAAGAGAAGAAGTAGAAAGTATGCTAGATTCAAGATGTGAACAAGCTGTTTATTTGTTTAGTCTTAATTTTCCTCTTGTATTTTGCATTAGGAATGCTATTGCATTCACTGTTTGCAGATTCCCAAAGAAAGGAATCACAAGTAGCTGAAATGTAGACATTGCCAGAAGTTTTGTGTCTATTCCTGTCTACTTCCAAAACACGGAAAGAGTAACATTTTGCAAGAGCATACATTTTCTCCTTGTATTCTTGGTTACCCCATACCAGATGATGCAGCCCATTGGGTTTCTGTTTTTCAGACATTTCTTTCTTAATTTTTAATTTCCTTTCGGGTTCATGTGTGTGTGTTTTGGTCTTTTTTTGTTTTGTTTTGTTTTGGTTGGTTGGTTGGTTGGTTAGTTGGGGTTTTTTTTGTTTGTTTCCCATTTAATCTTACATTATAGAGGTAAGCACATCAGTCAGCTTTAACAAGGTCTGTGGTTGCTCAGTCATGCTCACTGGCAAGCCTAACAGGATGGCAAAGGTCAGTCTTAAACTGTGTGTGGACCTTCAGATGTTCAAGCCATCTGCCAGATTGTGCCATCTGGCTAATGGGAAAGCTGAGCCAACATGGGAACTTCTGGGTAATCTGAATGTCTGACTTTGGGGAAGCAAATCAGTAGGCTATGTTAAAACTGACAATCCCCAAGTGTGTGGAGCAGTGGGACCTATTGGGAGCTGTTGTGCTCTTTTGTGAACCACAGTTTGAGCTCTCTTCTTCTCTCAGCTCTCCAGAATATGTGATGTCTATCTTGTGGCCCTTGGCCATTTGAAGGTTTGATGGCTGGTTGCTGGGATCAGAAAGGTTGGACATATACACATTATTGGAATATCAACCATTGCAGACCAAAAGCTTACTAGTGATTTTAAGGACTGAATATAATACAATTTTTTAATGCAATATTCAGGACTGCTCAATTAAACCTTGTTTTTACACTATCTTACTCCTTAACTTGATGCCATAGCTTGAGTTGATAAATACTACAAGAAAAGCAATCTACACATTGTTCCTGGCAGAGATTACTAGAAAAATGTTGAGAAAATTCATTATGTAGAATCATAGTGTAGAGATTTGTTTTAGTTACTTATGATTTGACTCTGCTATGGAAGGGTTTGTTGTGGTTTGTTGTTTTTTTTTCTACTGACCCTTTCTTTTAGTTATCTGGCAGAATATGGAAGACAGGGTCACCAAGAGAAACTGGGACTGTTTAGGGCCTGTAGATGGCATTATGACATTACTGCATTTCTGTTGACTACCTCTGAACACATTAAAAATGATAAAGTACCAAGAGGTCATAAAGGTGTATAGCAGCTGTGTCACAGCTGATGAAGTTACATGACTGCCAACTAGTATCATTTAAATCCCTTAAAAGTATCAAGCGTAATGTTTAGCTGCAGTGCAGTGTGGAAAGTGAATACCATATAACCTATGAGTAATGTACTGAGTAATGCAATCTAACTGCTTCTCATGAGAATTTGGCTGTGGTTTTAGTCAACTAAGATTAGCAACTGGCAAATCAAAACTGGAAGTCTTTGTGTAGTCTACAGTGGAAAAGGCCAAGATGTGCCTTAGGGCCTTCATTGTACTGGCATATAGAATGCAACGTGACCCAACTACATTACACTATTGATATTATATCTTTGAATTACTGAAGATACATCTCTTGAAAGGAATATTATTGCATTTTTTTTCTTCTCAGAATCCAAGACAAAAAAAGAAGATGTGGCTAAAAGTGAAAACATACACTTAAGGAAGTGTAGGATTCAGTTAGCATGCTCTCCTTCCTTCTCTGAATTAAGTTTCAGGTCAGTAGTCTGTAACAAATCCTCTGTTCCAGGGGGAGACAAGCTAGTGCGTTACAACACAGAAACCACGCTACCTTTAAAAATGCTTGTGAAAATAAGATTATATCTACCCGGATACATAAAAGTATTTGACACATTAAAGCAATAATATTTTTCTGAGATTAACAAATCCTTTTCTTTTTTAAAGGACATATTCTTTCAGCAGAGATCAGCTACACTAAAATTACCCTCAGTAAGAACACTAAATTCTGAGGTAATCATTATGATCTGAGATGAAAGTTGTTCTACAGTGCTTATTCAAAACATAAAGGTTTCTTGTATGTTTATATTTTGCTAGTATTCCTTACCATAGTGTTAAAAGTTGAAATTGTAAGCGGCATTATATTATGTATGTCAAGTATGGCTGGGGAGTAATGGAATTGCTTACCATAAGGAATTCAAAGAAGGATATCAAAGTGACTGTTTTTCAGCTGTAATTTGGAGGTTGCTTACATTGAATAGGCGTTGTTTTGCACCAACCACAGTCATTTTTCTATAATGCAGAGCAGGTGCCATGATCTAATTTTCTACCAGAAAAAGTCCTATTTCTATGCTTTTTGATCAGGTCAGTGATATTGCATCACAGGAATTAAATGGTTCTGTTGATTCAGAAACTGAGCAAAACACAACAGTTAATGATAGTAATGTCATTAGTATTCTGCTGTGGAAGAAAAAAACATCTCACATAAGTTAGGTGACTGTTAATCAGAAGCTGCATCCATATTGCAAATAGATATTTCTCTGTGTGAAATAAGCATATCTTCAATGGTTTTCACATAAGATTTTGACAAGGTTAAATTTACCTCAGATGACTTTTTTCCTGGTATCCTTTAAGCCATGTCTTCCAGCTGACAAGAGGCTCCTGAAAGTTTTAGAGCTTTCTGCCTTTGAAACATGGACTTGCATTCCTGGTTAACACACAGAGAACTGAAGCAATGAACTCTGTAGGAGTATGAATCTGTAAGGATGGAGCAAATAGCTGTTGGGAGAGAATACAGAAACACATCTCTATACAACAGTAAGCACAATCCATCCTCCATTCACTACAGTAGTTCCCTGTGGAGTGCTGAATAGGTAGAGCAGAACTTGCATCTGCCTATCTTAGCAGCTCCATTGACTTTTTCATACTCAGCTATCTGTCTTGCATATGAGATGAAACAGTGTCCTATAAGCAAAGTCATGAATCTTGGACAAAATTACCATAGTTAAATTCAATGTGGATTCTTTTCCCAGCTAATAGGTTAGTAATATATTTATTCATTAAAAGTATGGGATAAAACTACGGTGAAGGGAAATGAATACTCAAAACCATTGTGTTTGATTTTGCGGGTATCGATTCTATATTTGACTCTAATATCCTTTAAAAGACTGCTTTGGATACTACTCATTTTATGCATTTTAAAAAAAAAAACTGTTTTGAAATGTGCAGTGCAATTTTCTTCCCAGACAGAAGGTTAGTAAATGTTTTGCTGTGAGAAATGGAGTTTGTCTGCATGATAGATAGTGTCTTTGTGCCTGAGCATAGTGATTGTGTCTTAATGTTACGTTTCTTGTGGTGCTACTTGGCTGAAATACAACTGAGGTTTGAGATCCAGATCTGGCACTGAACAACACTGCTTCTCTGCTGTCTATGAATCTGTGCAATTTAATCACCAGAGGATAAACCTTGCAAGTTCAAATCCGGTTAAATCAAGAAGCCCTTTTCCTATGTCAAATACAACTGTAAAAATTAAATAGTATGTACAGAACAGTATATAACAGTTCTTGCATACTCATACATGCTCTAGCTGACTTCAGTGTTGAGTGCTTTGAGCATCCACTGCTCAATTTGTTTCAAATAGATTCTGATGCTAATTTTATTACCCCTCTAAGAGTGTGTTTTCATTTAGAACAATGAAGCAGGCATTCATGAATGAGTCATAATTAGGCTGAGATATTTAGGCTCTGCTTCTAATAAGAGACATAGCAAATAAGGTGTTTACTAGTAATTATAGGGAAACAATCTAAACAGTTCCTCTATCATGTTGAAAACCATTGAGAAATTGAGAACAGGTCCGTCTTAAATTACTAGTCCTACTTTGAGTGCTGTATTACTTTAATTATTAGCAAGATCTCAGAGGTTCTGTCATTCTTCAGATTTTATCAGTTTTTTCTTCCCCTAGGGCTGTCTGTAGCTTAGGGATCAACGTGGTAGGGGAAACCTTCAGCTCGTGCCAGTCAATGTTGGTAGTTCAAATGAATGGCAGTATCCCTACTGCCTGGAATGAATGACATTTGTCTTCAGAAGTGGATGGTTGCAACCATGCAACTCATTTGTTAAAAGTCTTTCTTGGGGTTTCCCCAGTCCTGGAACTGTTTCGATGTTTTCTACTACTTTCTGATGCCACTATGGTCATCTGAGCCCAGTTTGACCCACTATAATGATTACTGTGTTTCTTCTTCAAAGCACTTCTCCATAATCATAATCAGGCAGTGTTGTACAGAGTCTTTAAAGATGCTCTGCTGTACAGTCTCTATAAATCAGACAACATCATTAGCTGCCTCCTTCTCTCCCCCGCCACACTTCACGTATGGTATGTGGGCCCCACTTCAGAAAGCAACCCTCAGATCTGCAAATGCACCAAGCAGCAAAAAAATGCGAGTTAAAGAAATAGTATCTAAAGAGAAAAAGATTACAATTTTATGTGCAGAGAAAAAAAAAATTTTAAAAAATCCCAGACATATATTGGCTCCCCTCAGCCAGCACGTGCTTGCAGGTACCTAGGGTAAGACAAAAGTTCTGGGAATTGCTAGTGACACCAGCACAACACAGGTTCTGGTGCACCTCTTGAGCATGGTCCCATTTAATGTCATGGCCCCATTAAAACCATTGACTGTTGAACACAGCAAGGAAAAGCCTGGAGGCTTCTAAGGAAGTGTTAATTTTCAAGGCATGAGTTGAGCTTTTTTCTCTCAAAGTGTTGACCGCAAACTCCAGACTTGCCTGAAACTCATACCTAAGGTGTAGAACCTTGAACAAGAGTTGGTGCAACACCTTCAGTATTCTTCTCAGATTCTAATAAAAATTGAGAATCACTAAGTGGTTGAAGTTGAAAGTAACCTCTGAAAGTCATCTGGTCCACCTCTCCTGCTCAAGCAGAGCCACCTAGAGCAGGTTGCTCAGGACCATGTTCAAATGGCTTTTGAATATCTCTAGGATGTAGCATCCACTGTCTCTGAGCAACCTGTGTCAGTGCTTGGTCACCTTCACAGCAAAAAAAAATGTTTCTTGATGTTCAGAATTTTCTCCTGTATCTACCGTACTTTCTTCAGAGACATTTGCATTTTGTAAGAAGACAGGCATATTTTCTTTGCAAATATAGACAGAGGCAAATATAGACTGTGAAATGATAGATGGCTACAGAAATGATCACTACAGACTTTGCCATTAGCTGCTGAAGCAGGTACACTTGTAATTTAAAAGAAGACATTGTTAGAGAGCAGATTTGTATCTCAGTGAGTTGTTTGATGGATGGGTTGAATCAACCATCTTGTCTGTTTGTGTAGGGGGTAAGGGGGCCAAGCCTGTCCACATGGTAAGGCCTGCAGCCACCATGGCTGTGTCCCCAGAAGGCACACAGCATGGGACCCACCTGGGGCACCTGTCAATCAAAAAGGCCCAGGTGGTAGCCCACTCACACCACATCCCTGTAGCCTCTGACTGGCTGTGGTGCCCCTCACTGTGTCTAGGAGGGCACAAAGTGGTTAGTGATCCAGATGTCCTGCCTGGGGGAAGCAGCCAGGACAGCCAAACCATATAAAAAAGAGGCACACAAAGCCTGTGTTTTGAGTCTGGACTTCTCTCCTGGAACCTGTAGCATGTGACATCTTGGCAGTAACTATTTCTCTCTTCTCTCTATTCTTCTCTTAATCTCTTTATTCTTCCTTTGCTCTTTTCTTCCTCTTGTGGATGACTTAAAACCAACTGAGTCGTATTTCGGTTAAGTTATGGATCGGTTTTTGCTGGATGTAAAGCGGGTTCTCTACTCCACAGTGATGTCTGCTGGCTTGTAAAACCCCTGGGGGCTAGAGAAGCAGAGCTCTGAATTCTGTTTGGAGAGAGGCAGGGAAATCCTTTTGTTCCTAGTAACCTGTTATTCAGTGTAATGCTCTTGTGGAATCTTTGTTAAATGTTACTTCTGTAAACCCTTTTGCCAAAGCACCTATTTTCTCACTGAATTAAGGGAAACCTCTTGGGGAAAAACATGTCACTTTTATTTTAGATGTGAATTCAAGGTATCAGATAACTAGAACTCTTCAAAAGTTTCCTGTGGGAACTACTGAGAGGCTAAATTAAAGTACAACATCTGGCCATATGTGGTCAAGACCAGGGCAAAACAGGCATGCCTCGTTCTCTGGATCTCTCCACAAGGCTGGTCTTCAAAAACTTCAGGTAAATAGCCTCCCAGGACAGAGAAGAGTCTGTGTAGCTCCACTTCCTTGTCTAGTACCAAGACTAAACAGAGCTGATTTCTCCTTGTCTTTCTTACAGGTTCCGTGGTCATTGCAATCTCTTGCTTTCCACTCAGGAATGGCTAGAGAAGGGAAGGACACTTGACTGAGCTACTGCAGACATAACAGCCGTTTGACAGCTTTTAACTGGTCATAAAAAAACAATCACGCTTACTGACATATTATTCAGCTTCATAGGTTTTTAAATACTACTTCATGACAGTAACCATCCTCCTTTTGGTATTTTTGTGAAATTAGTTAACTGCCTGCCAGCAAAATCCCACTTCCTTCCCCCACCAACTTAGAAAAAAGAATGAAGTTGCTAAAGCAGATCTGTAGGCTGCTCTTCAGGCACAAGGTAAAGTACAAGATATGCTATCTGAATATAAGAAGAAAACCCTTTTTTTCACTGTGAGGGTGGTGAAAAACTAGAGACAGGTAGAGAATATCTTTGGAGATATTGAAAGTGTGACTGGACATGGTCTTGGGGGAACTTGCTGAATATCTGTTCACTTCCACATGAGAGTCTGGGCTTTCAGGTCCAGTTGGAAACTCTTCTAAATACAGTCTTTCCCCTACAATTTTATGCAGCACCTAATAGAGTACAATCTTGATTTTTTTTTCAGGGCTCTGGGCTCTACTATAATACCAGTGTTATTGATGACTGAATTTCTTAAATGCCATGTTCACTTTTAAGTGATCAATTGTAATTTTCTTTTTTTTTTTTTGGCAGGGGCAAGGTAGCACAAATCGCAGCGACTCCAAATGAATCCTGTTTATGGTAAATAACTGCATTAGTTATATAGAATACCAAATTATATTTATTCTTAATGTAGTTTGTACCCTTCTTTCTAAAGAGGCTTCCTAAATTTTTATTAACATCACTATCATTATATGTTTAAGACTGAAATATAGCATATTTTTCTCAAGCCAGGAGTCTTTTGTCATTGCTGGGGCATTTGGAGTGGGAGAGGGTGGGGGAGTTGTGTGTGTGGGGTTGTTTTGTGTTCTTTTTTGGTTTTGGGGTGTTTGTTGTTGGGTTTTTTGTGTGTGTGTGTGTGTGTGGTTTGTTGGGGTTTTTTAGTGAACAATATGTAGAAATAGAGAAAGCAAGGATAATACCTTTGTAATAATTTTTAAAAAATCAAATTTGTCTAGTAGTCATCAAATTCCTGTCTCAAGGAACTTCTCCAGTACTAATTTGGCAAGGGCTATGGTCTAATTAGCGAGGTGATGATGGATCAAAGGTCAGACCCAATGATCTTGGAGGTCTTTTCCAACCTAAATGATTCTATGATTCTATAAAAATGAACATCCAAAGAGAGTAGACTTGGAGTCTAAGAGAATGACATAAAGCTAGACTGGATACCACCATTATTTGCTGAAGCAGGAAACACAGTAGAATTGAAAAAAATGTTTCTGCCACATTGTGCACATAATGCTTCTTCCTGTCCTTGTCTTTGGTGGTATCACAGTGGGAAAAACATATCCATATCACTGGTTGAGAGAATAGGCAGGAGACAGGCAGGCAAGAAGGAACCTCTCTATGTTAGTCACTCTAATCTGTCTTTACAAACTGAGAAGAGAAACTGACACTGTTATGAATTAATCTGATTTAAATTTAAGTTAAAAAATTGAAATAGTATGAATGTTTCTTAGAATATTTCTCAATGATTTCAAGAACATAGATGACTTTTTACCATTCATTGTTAAAGCTCTGGCTGCTCTTGCAGCCAGAATAGTCTTGTAAATTAAAGAACAACAGCAAATGCTAGATATTCACTGTTGCAACATGAATAACAATTCATGGAGAAGGAAATTGTCCTAGTTTATTTCTATTGATGTTTATTTTTTAAAGGAAAAAAAAGCCAATATACATAGACTATAAAGGATTAAATAATCCTAATTAATTTTCTTTCTTTTACTTCAGCAGACCTGAGAGGTGAAAGAAATTGTAACAGAGATGGATATATTATGAGCCAAAAGAAAGGTAGCATGGGCAATTTTTAATTAGCTGAAATCACGTTCTATCTTCTTGCTTCAGCATGTATTATATTTTATGGGTTTACATGTATTTTATTTTACACAGATTATAAACAATATAAATATAAATGGTATGTAATGTATAAATTTTAATTGTTGTATATATATACATATAAATAGTATGCAATTTTTAAATTATAATTGGTTGTATATGTATTCACTGACATTGTCTCACTAATGGTAGTCATTTGTCAGTATTTGACAATAGAATTAGAAAACCATCCAAAAGCACTGCAATTCACAAAGCAGATTGTTACATAGAACCTTACTACTTATCAGTAGTAAGGAAAAAGTTTTCCTGCCTTTACTAGCTAGTTAAAATGAAAATAAATTCCTCTGGTGAAATATGAGGTTCTGAAAGTACATGATGGCAGCAGAGCTAGCATTAGATTGCTCTTACCTCCTGCTAGTTAGGACACTGAGTAACAGTGTCACTGTCATGCAAAATCTCTGACTTTATTTGCAGTTCAACAGAAGATCAAGGCAATTCCACCCAAGCAGTAAATCCAAAAAAAACAGGGAACTGAACTTTTTTAGGCTCTGGAAGCAATACTTTCCAGCCATCCAGACAATTTTTTTTTCCCTCTACTTGATCAACTTTGTTCACTTTCATCTCTGTTTCCTCTGATGTTACACTCCCTTTCCAAACAGTGTATGTGTAACTCCTGCCCTCCTTTAGGGCTGGAACTCTATTTAAAACCACAAGGTGACCTGATTCCTAGCACCTTAAGTGTTATTTTCTTTCACAGTGACAGCCATTCCTCCAGGTTGTGGATGGATCTGTGGTGCTTGGGTGCAGTAAAAACACTTCTGATATCCACTAATTCAGCGTTCTTTTCTGCCACTCATATGTTACTTTACTGGATGGGCATTCCCAGTATTCCTCCCAAATCTCATCCATCTTGTCTAGTTGGAATGCGTGGTCTTGGAGCCGGAACTGTCCTGCTCAGGATGTACAACATCCATCACAACATGTCTGTTATCTCAGATGGAACTGTTATGTGGGAACAAACCAGATTTATTTTGTTTAGATTGAAGAACATTCTACAGATACAATATAGGATTACTCAATCCCTGGTTATTCCTCAGGATCACATCTGTATCAAGTATCTTCAGTTAGCAAAGCTGTCTTAAAATAACTTCTAATTCTACAAACTGAGCTACTTAATAAATATTTTGCAAAAATATATTTCAGAGTCACAATTAACATTACACATTCATAGCATAAGAATTTGCTGTTGATTTGTCAAAGTGTACTCAACATATAGATACATTTATACTCAAATATATGAGCATACTCAAATATATGTTTTTGTGTAGGGCATACAGGGACAATAAGAATTTATGGAATCTTTTGTAGTGCCTATGGATTATTTTGTCCATTCATTTCATAGCTAGCTTAACTGTTGCTTTAGCAACAGAAAATCCAGTTTGGACAGCTCTCAGATCAGATAGAATGATTCAGCTCAGTTCAAGTCCAACAGATATGACATCATCACCACTTCTTTCACTATTTGTAGGCTTATACAAACAGAACATTCATTTTGCTTTCAGTAATGATGTAAAAATACAGTACTCATTGTACCGAGGTTATTGCTCCAATCCTTCACTCCCCTTACCTGTGCACTGAAAGTCATAGGTCATGCTTTTTGAGGCTGGTAATATCTGAGTGTATGTTCACACTATCTGCATCACTGCAGGTACACAACTATTTTCAGTTGTACATACCTGCTTCTGTGAAGCTATCTATCTGTGGTGTTTTGGTTAAAACAGATAAAAATGTACAGTACATATTTAGGAAATATATAGAAACTGAAATGTCATTACAATCAGTCTAGCCCCTTGATTGGCATTGGAGTAGGAGATGAACAAGGGTATGCTTCCCAATATAGTTTGAAAATGTTTTGTTATGATAAAGAGGTGAAAGGTCTGTTGTCTCTGCATAGGACAAGAATTAATAGAACATGTTTCTTAGAGCCACATCTGCAGATCATAATCCATTCTTGAAAAGGATATTTGAGCAAACTCAGATACATTTAATGAGAAGTAGACGTGTACTTTTAAAACTAGTTGCCCTAAGTGTCTGCTTTAGTAAACAAGAAAGGAGTTTATCTTATTCTAAATATCATATCTAAATAGGTCAAATGACTTAGTTGAGAAGACAGGAAAATAAGAATAACTATTGAGCTAAAGGGCAAAAGCTCACCAAGCCAGCATATTCTCTCTGGCTTTCTTGTTGGGTGAGACACAATCTCCAGGAAGGTGATATCCCCAGAGTGAGGCTCAACTCCTGCACAGTGGGTGTGCTGGCTCTTCTGACCTCATCAAATGGAGGAAATTTAGCTGCATAGACTCCGTTATCCTAAAAAAAAAAAAAAAAAAAAAAAGAATTAACAAATGCTGTCCAAACGTGTATGGTAGTAAAAAAGCATATGTTGAGCCTGTTGTAGTTTAACCTCAGCCAGCCACCAGCACCAGCTTGTTCATTCCCCCACCAGTAAGACCTGGGAGAAAATAGGACGAATAAAAGGCAGAAAATGCATGGGTTGAGATAGACAGTTTAATAGAGGAAGCAAAAGTCATGGACACAAGCAAACCAAAACAAGAAATTAATTCGCTGTTTCCCATGGGCAGGAGGCACCATCTCCAGAAAATAGGGCACCATCATGTACAACATAGAAGACAAAGACCATCCCAAATGTTCCCCCTTCCTTCTTCTTTCCCCCACCTTTATATACTGAGCATGATGTCATATGATAAGGAATATCTCTTTGGTCATTTTAGGTCACTTGTCCCAGCTGTGTCTACTCCCAACCTCCCATGTACTCCCAAGCTCCCTGCCAGTGTGCAAGTACAAAAAGTGGAAAAGGCCTCAGATCTGTGTAAGCACTAACATTTCTCAGCAATAACAAAAACATCTCTATATGATCAACACTGTGTTCAGCACAAATCCAAAACACAGCCCCAGACCAGCCACTGTGAAGAAAATTAACTCTACCCTAGCCAAATCCAGTACACTCCAACTGCACATTTTTTGGGGCAAAGTTCTGTGGCATTGTTTTGATGGCAAAAATGGGTTTAGGCAAGAATTTGACTAAACTATTACAGTGATCACCCTTAGCTCTAGAAATCTTGATTGCATGAGAATTAATGAATATATGGAATATACATAAGGAATCTTTCAATTTTATAAAACGTGTTTCATTAACAGTAGTTGCAGAGTAACTAGAAAATATTACTACTCATAGCTCACTGAGTAACTTTTTTTACTTTCTCTGGTTTTGAGAAAGTCATCATAACACTGAAATAAGAATAAAATTGTAGACATTAAAGGAATGATGTGAGTTGTGAAATAAGCAGAGAAGCACTAATTTGCAAAGGTTCAATAATACTGGCCCATGGATGACCCCCTGCCAGACCAGGTGGATACCTGAATGAGGCTGTGACCCCATGAGTAGCCAGCACTCAAGCAGGCTTCTGACCAGACTGGAGGACCCATGAAAAGAGTAGCCCACATTGGAGCAGGTTTGCTGGCAGGTTTTGTGATCCTGTGTGGGACCATGTTGGAGCAGCCTGTTCCTGAAGGACTGCACCCCTGGAAGGGACTCACGGTGGGGCAGTTCTTGAGGAACATTATCCCATGGGAAGGACCTATGTTGGAGAATTTCATGGAGGACTGTCTCATCTGGGAGAGTGTCCATGCTGGAGCAGAAGAAGACTGTGAGGAGCCCTCCCTCTGAGAAAGAAGGAGAGGCAGAGACAGTGTGATGAACTGCAGCAAATGATCTTTCTCTCTTCTTTTCTCAAGCAATGAGCTTTATGGTATATTTTCCCTCCCTCTGTCCAGCTGAGAAGAATAGTGATGGAGCAAATTTGGTGTGCACTGGTCTTCAGCAAGGGTCAACCCACACAGATATTCATATGTAGATACATACATGGAAAGGTATCCTGTAACTTAATGCTTCTGCTCCAGAGACCGTCAGTTTCTTCTTCAGAGCCCTGAGTGCATCGACCCTTCCTCCTGACATTTGGTTGCTTGAGCTCAAGTACAGCTACAGAAAGTACAGCCAGTGGGTCTGGATGTGAAATTTTTGTGTGAAGAAAGCTAGAAGCCTTTGTGTGGATGGTACTCCTTCTCACAGGAGATGCTGTTATGCTAAGACTCTAGCCCTTGGCTCCTGGCTGTTCCTGGCTATGCACTTGATGATGCAGACCCTGAGCCAGATCCACAGGCTGACTTCCCAGCTTCAGCTCAGACCTGCCTTGTCATCATAGATTTGCCTGGTTACTGCTGAGCTGTGTCTGATCCTAGTTATAATCACCAGACTTGATCCTGACCCTAACTTTCTGGCATGACTTCATGGCTTGGCCTCAGATCTGCAACACCACTACAGATTTAGCTGGTGATCTGGGCTCCAGGCTGACTTCAACTGTCCTGTCAGACATGACACTGTGCTTGGCACCTGGCCCCTTAGGGAGCAGCTGGCCTTCACCTCTCCCTGACAGTCTGTTCTTCAGACCTAATCTTCCTTTTGTTTCCCAGTCCTATAAATTGTCTTGAAGAGGTTTGGCTTATGAATAGTGGAATGGCTTATTGACAGGTTGAAATAAAACCTCACTGCTGTTCTTCCAGGCTCATCGGTCAGATGCTTGTGGTTGAAAGACTGATTGCTCTCTGGTTGGTGGTGAGTTATTCAGCATCCCTGAGGAGACATGTCATGCTATTAGAGGCTCAGACATGAGCTCTCTGCAAAGGGGTTTCTAAAATCTGAGTTTTCAAGACAAGAGTGCCTAACAGTAATAAGAACAAGACACTGCTTCGAAGCACATTTGCAAACCTGCTGGGCAACTCTGGCAACTACTATTTTCAAATCTTCTGGATATATTCATGCCCGCATGTGCAATTCTTCCAGAGAAGGAGGGTACTGTAGAATTCTTCCTTTGGTCCAGTTGACAGTCCTTTTTGTTAGCTCCTAGTGGTGCTACCAGGCCAGGTGGAGTCGTGAAGGCCAAATTTTTGAAGAGCCTATCAAATGCAGTGGTAACTGCAGAGTAACGAGGCACAGCTGTCTTTTTTTACATTGTCACATAGAAATACTGATCAACCTGAAACAGTTCCAGGGGCAAAAAATGTGCATAACTTGTGAGAGTTTGTGGAGTATCTCAGACCTTGAACTTTGTCTCCTGGCTCCTGTGTGTAGCTCAGAGAACAGCATCGAATCTTAATTTTCCTTGTATTATTTCCCCACACCAACTGAAATTGTTTTATAGTTTTGAAATAGCATTTTATTGAAATTTTGGCAAATGAACAGAAACAGGAAGAACTTTTAAAATCTCTGATAAATAACTCCCTGTGTGGCAATGGGGAGAAGCAGTGTTGGATCACTTCTATATTGACAGAAATATCAAGATTACTTTAATTCAGAACTGGCCACTGAAGGAGACAATTGAAATGAAAATACACTTTTATTATTTTGCAGTCTAAAAGAGAAGGTACAAAGATGTTCACTGCTTAAAAAGAGTGCCTCACTCCTGCATTATAAAAGGTCTTTTACCTCTCTATATTTATGTGTTTTGGGAGGAGAGGGAAAGATAGCAAGAAAACCACTGAAATAGGCAAAATCTGTCATGGTATTAGTTTTCCAAAAACTACTTCCAACAGAGAAGGCACATAAAGGCACATAAAGCCTCTGACTGTGTCCCATAATCATCATGATTATTTGCATTCTTAAATAAACATTTACAAGATTCAGCCATGGTTTTATGACTGGTTTTATTTTTTATAATTATTTTTTCTTTTAATTACAGTCTGTTCCATAAAGCTGGTGAAATCTATAAACATTTCTCCTTATTTACTAGTGGCTGTGTTTCTTTCTGTTATCATACTCCTTTTTTTTTAACATGGATTGTCTGCCACCTCCACACAGGATGCAGGTTACTTTCTACCCTCTCTTGCCTGGTAAGTGTTAGATGTTTTACCTTGATGTTACACAAAACAAAGCTTCTGTTCAATTAAGAGTGTATGACAAGATACACTTTTCATTTGCCATATTTAGTAGGGGACTTTCAGCATTATATTCACCATAGTACAGTCAGATTTCATTTGTCAGTTATGGTACTGCAGTTATTCTGGGGAAGTCCGCCAGAGAAGCAATGATAAGAAATAATAAACCATGTCAAACTCATACAGAAAAAGGTCTAATCAAATGTGACTTAAAAGAGTTTATATAGAATCTATTTTCACCTGGAGCTTGATGGGCTGACAGTAATGATTACACGTACTTGAGTGAAGAAAGGTTCCAAAGGGTATACTGTTATTCCATCTTGCCGTTTGAAATACCATCAGAAGGAAGAAAAGATCACATATTTATGGATTTGTAAACAAAGTGAATACTTTCTTATTACGAGTTTAGTCTTTTTCTCCAAATAACCCATGATCTTCATTGTAAAACTGAAATTTGATGTTGTTGCAAAACAGAAGGCTTTTTGTACATAATGACTGCCAAATTCAGTGCAGTGCTATCTGCGTTTTGACAATCCCGGCTCTGCAAATAAAGTTATATGTGAAATTGCATGCAAAACCTCACCTTTAAATATTTTCTCCTTTTGGACTCAGGAGCAGGACTCTTGCCTCAATCTGCTTATACTTGAGAGATTATAGTTGCAGAAGAGGTTGTGGTTAAGAAAGAGAAATGTGTCTCCATATCACAGCAGAAGTTTGCTTGGGTTCCAGTACTCCTAATGTGACAGACAGAGAAGTCTGTGAAATAGTATTTTATTCTGGCAGCCTCCAGAAATAAGTTTCATAGAGATAAATACAAAAGTACTAAATAAAATCTGTAAAATCTGAGGATTATTAAAACCTAATATTCAGATTTTGCCATTTGCTTCCAACTTTTCTTTTATTGATTCCAGTGGAACTTCTCACACTGGAAACTCACTATATATATATCTAAAACATTATGGACTAAGTTCTGCCTTAGGTGATGTATTTATGGTAGAGCAGAAGAGTTTCTTCACACAGTGAACAAGAATGTTTCAGGTCGCAGCACTAGTTTGTCTGTCAGGTATGTGTGATTAGTCTCCATTGTCAACTGGAGGGAAGGTTGGCTGGAGGAAATTCAAGAGCTGTCTCTTTTCAAAGCAAGTAAAAACTAGTGATGTTTCTGGGTTATGTGTACACAAGAGATGTGGGATACAAGACAGAAACATTTCTGTGGTTGCCAAGAGGGTAGATTTAGAGAAACTGAAAAGGAGAGAGAGCCCTGAAAAGGAAGTTCTGAAATCCATAATTTGTAAGTTATGATTAAGACTTCATTCTACCTCTGCTGTGACAGCTAGATATATATGATGGAAAAGTCTGAATAATCTAGACTAAGGAGGAGAGGATCAGCTTCAATCACTCAGGAAAGGAGAGTTCACCTGTGTCAGCACTGATAGTTGAAAGGTACAGCAGAAGCAGAAAATTCAGTGTCTTGTGCTCTGGAGGAGATTTTTCTTCTTCCCTCCTTCTACTCTTCCTTCAGTTGCATATATATTTATCATGGTTCCCATCTGATGCACAGACTCTCCCTACCTCCTCCTTAAAAATCCTGACAAGCTGCTAGAACATCTTCTGCCCATGCTGCATTATACTTGTGGAAATTTGTCATGTAGAGGGGAGCTGTAAATGTTCAGATTGTTACTTCAGTTTTTTATTTTTCCTGGAAAGAGGAAGGATCTTTTTTTGGCTGAAGGCCAAAGCTGAAGAACTTTCCATCCCTGAGCAGGACTTTTTTAGAATGGTGGGAAAGAAGCAGTGGCAGATTGAAACTACTCTTGCCTGTGCATGCTCCTTATTATTCTCAATAGACTCTCCAAATGAGAAGTCCTGCAGCAACAAATGAGGTTACGTGATCATCAACTTCCTTCTCGGTTGAACATTTTTCTATTATTTTTGAGCATTTCCTTTACCTATCTAAGGAAAAAACAAAGTTAATTTCTCTTTCTTTTAAAAACACCTTTATTTTTGCAGGACAAGTAATATTGTTAAGGGTTCATTACTATCTTTTTAAAGGAATTATAGCTGTGATTTGCTTTTTTTTTGTTAATTATAAATCTCAGTGTCTTATAGTAACGTGCATCCCTGAATCTAGCATGTCATTATAGTGTTCTGATTTGTCCACTGAACTTTTCACTGGGCTAGCTTTCATTCCTCATAAATATCTACTTGTTTCATGATGTTATATGTTTGCCTGTCTGTGCTTTTGAGAGCCCATGGTAAAACCACAATGTCCTGGAATTACCTTTGCTCCTTCTTATGAGGGGGGCAGTTGCAAGGACTTCAGGTTGCCTGTCTCAAATACTGTCAAGGCCACAAAAGGGACTTGCCATAAGATAAACCACCAGGAACTTGAGACAAGCATAGAAAGAAGGAATTTGTGACAGGAAGGTGTTAATTTCAGGCCTGTCAGAGGCAAGATCTGGTTAGTACCTCCTGGCTAACCCGTAACAGTCTGTAAAATAAAGACAAGAGATCTTTGGGGAAATGGTGTCACTACTGATGCTGGCACCAATTAACTATAGCAGTTTGTAACTGTGTCTTCCAGGCTTTACCTCTCACAGCTCAACCAGTTAAAAATAGGATAACCATCTAGGCTGGCAATGGATCAATGGGGGGGAGGAAACACAGACATGACCTTAAAGGGCCCAAGCACAATATTATCTCTTACGTCTTTCTAATTTGTTCCAGGCTTTTTCATGTTGAGGAATGTAAGGCAAAGTGCAGAAAAAGAGCTCCTTAAATCAAACTTTAGTGACCAAAACACAACTTAAATTCGTGCTCATACAATCCTTTGTTACTGAGTTTTTATTTGTCTCCCAGCATCAGCCCACAACACTTCATTTAATCACCATATCCATCTCTCAAATTAAAAGATGAAGAAGCTAGACTCATCCCTTTACTTTGCTAAGAATATCTTTTGGACCACACTTCAGACTTAGGGCAGATGCCATTTTCACTTTATTTAAAACCAGCAGGAAGCTGAAGGCCACACTTTCCTTCCTGACCTTCTGCTGAAAAAGGTTGTTTTCCAGGGGACTTGGGAGACAAAGGCAGAGATGTTCAAGACATCTCTCAGTATCAGCAGAGCTATAATATTAAATATGATACCTCACAATAACTTGGTAAAGCCTGGCAATATATACCTTTTAATGTTCACTTATATTTCTAGTTTGTCATTCTGTATCTGTAATGTTTAAGAATGTAAGCTCTGTTTTCAGCTGACATTTCATAATTCCACGTGTGTATGAACATCTGAAATTCCAAAAGAAAAGAAAGAGATTAGAAAAACATTAAATGAAATTCCAGTGGGCCTGAGGTAATATTTATTCAGACTCCATGACCTTAACACTTTATACAATGCCTTCCACTATTATCTCTGCTCTGCACTTCACATTTAAGAGCCAGAGGATGAGCTCCAGTTTGCTTGTGGCAAATACTGGCATAGTGACAAGGTATATATGATATCTGGCTTATCAACAGGCAGCAGGCAGGGCCAGAATTGACACCTACAAATATGTCCCACAGTATCAAGAAAAGTAATACTTGATAATATTTTCAAAGATGGTTTCAAATGAGTACTGTCAATCTTTCTCTGAGAGAATAAACCATAGATCTTAAATGTTTACAACAAGTTGCATTTAAAAAAATTGAAAGCTAGTAAGCTCAAAGCATACAGACAGAATAAAAGTGCAGCTGACTGAATGTTCATGCACTAGTGGTATAAGAGAACCTATTGTATTTACTTATACTGGACATAAGTTACTAAAGTCAGCAAAAAGAATTTGTAAATCAAAAGACACTGCTTGATGTAGAGAAAATATATTTGGTACTTTAGATTACTTCTGTGGGATATTACTCACATATTACATGGTTTAAAAGTCCTCTTTTTTCATCTGAAGTGGTTCCTATGAAAAAATGAACATTTGCCCACAGATGAAGCAGGTTGCAGTGACTCACTTCAATAAATTTTCTCTTTGGGTCGGAAAAGAAAAAATTTTCAGCATCTTGCAGCTTCCAGATTGGTACCTTTGATAATTGGTGATGGGGTCAAATTTGTGGATTTCATACTGAAATCGAAATAGTGTATGTTCCCTGACCATCTGTCCCATACTTTACTGATTTTTTTTTTTTAATTTTCTCAGCATTAAATATAAAACCTGATTTTTTTATATTGATATTGCTTACATCTACCATGTTTGCTTTATTCCCTTGTTTGGTTCTCACAACTTATCTTTGCTCCTTCACTCTTTTTCTCAAACAAAATACAAGTATCTCCTTTTCACACATATCCATATTTAAAAGTCTTTGCTGTACCGCTGACTGTCTTTACAATTGGAAATATTAGACAATTTTCTTGCCTGAGCTAGTGATAAAGTCACTAGCTAGATATCTTTTTTTTTTTTCCTTTTTTATCTCTCTATGTCAGATTTCTCTGTGGAGTAATAGGGTTTATGAATAATTGCTCCTGGATCAGGCTCCTGGATCATAGCTGTTGATATTCATGGCCAGTTGCTGAAGTATGGTTGACAGATTAGAGAACAGGGCTGTTAATTCCATGCCTTAGATTTTTCTCCTTTTTTTTCAACTTCATCTGAAAGCAAGAGCAAAATGGATGAGTAGGGTAGTAGAAATGAACATAAATGGATGGCATTTCAAACAAAATATAATGTGGGTAGAACTGAATTTCCTCCCTGGATTACCCACAGACTTCCATGACCTCCCTGAGCATCTTTTGAAATATCTCTGTTTCCCATCACTTGGTGTTTAAGGACATTTACCTGGAACACAAGAAGCATTATGGCACTGAATTTTACTGTGTTTTGCCCTTTAAAAGGAAGATCTACACAAGCATAAATGAACATAAAACTTTTATTCATCTCAAAAGAAAATAGAGAGTGATCAGTAAAGTATACTGCTCCGATTTTCCACATTTGTGTTGTATAGGCTTTATTGGATATAAAGACATTATCAGATATATGTGAGCCCAGACAACATTTTGGAGGTTACCTGATCCTAAAAGAGAGAAAATTTTAAAATATTTGATAATTAACATAAATTAACATAACTGATTCTTTTAATGCCACTAGTTTAAACTATTTAAGGGTGTATATGAGGCTGGAGAAGGAGGTACTCTGATTACAAGTTCAGTTCTCCTATTCCTTCTCTTCCTCCTCCTCCTTGTTCTTCTAATTTTTTTTATCATTATGCTTTAGCATTGATATCTCTCAATTTCTTTTGAATGAGATAGAACAGTATAATTTTACTGGCATCTTTTTTGTTCCTTATTTCCTGCACAGTGTTGAAGCGAAACATACAGAGAAATGTGATTTTTCCCCCTTAATAACATTACATCACTTGTGATTAATTGCTGATATTTATTTCAGTGATATTTTAGCAATGTTACTGTTGAATGTCAAAAGGCAGTAAAATCTGAGTCATACATTATATGGTAAGTAGTTCTTCTATAGCTCTGTTATCCACAATGAATTTATGCCTTAATATCTCTATCGTTTCAGCAGTGGAATTTTTTTCTCAGTAAATACAAGATCATTAAGTAGTCAGATATCTGCAATCTAATAACTCTAATGGAATTAAAGATCCCACATTTTCACTATAGTAACAATAAATAACTTATTCAATTTTACAGTAGGATGGATGGGTGCCTTTCAATGGAAGACTTGAACTGGGCTGAAATCTAGATATCTTTTGTATACTGAAGAGTATGTCTTATTCCTTTGAAATATTAAATGTCTGTTTTGTTATCAGGATAATTTTTTGTTATATCTCTGAATGGAGACAGCCACAAAGACTAGCTGTTTGTTTCTATTTTGTCTCTGCTTACAAATTAAAGCAGTTTGTTAGGAGAAACTGCTCAGAGTATCCCAATGAGAAAAAATAGGCTGGTTTTCATCCCTGAGTTGCTCATTGAATTGTCCTGTAACTGTAGACAAAGCAGTGAGGAGGATCCCACTGCAATGCTGAGAGGTGGTGCTCTGTTGACATGAGGAGGAAAACTGGTACTCAGGAGTTCTCAGGCCTAACTAGAGGTCAAGTAGAAATAGCACACCATAGAGCAAGGAAGTAATTTTCTCCTTTAGAACAATGTGAATCTTAGGCAAAGTTCGGGACAAATGGAGATGTGCATTGTGAGGTAAAGCCATTCGGATTCAAATTCACTGTATAACAGTTACAAGGTGCTCCCTTCAGCGTGAATGAGTTACATTATATTAGAACAACAATTATAACTGGATCTGGTGTCATCTGATATCCACATAAATACTACTCAAAGAGAATTTAGAAGCAGGACTCTCTTTTTTCTCTATTTCTTTCTTTGGCTCTGTTAATTACTTAGCAACCAAGCTTGTGGCATTGCAGAAAATGAGGTCAGGAAGAAAACATCCTGTACTTATTTATAAATGTTGCTTTTTAATATTCACTTAAAAACTTCCTTCCCCACTTTCCCTCCCTCCCCCCCAAAAAGTACATATTTAGCCCCTACGTGTTTCTTTAGAAGTTCAGTAGGATCAATGTCCTCTAATTCCTCCTTATCACCCTTTTGTTCCTGATTCTGTTCCACTGCACTTGTACATACCTCCAGCCTTACTGTGGACCAAAGACAGTATGTAAACCTGTAATATAAACACAAACCTGAAGCGCTTTATAAACAGGTATTGTTGTCAAAAAATCCTGAGCTTAGCAACTCGTATTTTGATTTTCTACACACTGTCATGGTTGAAGTCTTTGAGATACTAGTAATGAGGTAGTGTCTTACCTGTGACTCAAAATCTCAACTGTAAATGGTCCTGGGTGGAAAGAACAACTGAGCTGTAGCCTTTTTTGCCCTCTTGTCAATATTTGTTGCAGAGAAACAGTGCTAAATGAGAAAGTCTGCTTCAGGTGACCTAATTGTGGCCTTCCAGTACCTGAAAGGAGCCTACAAGAAAGATGGAAAGAGACTTTACAAGAGCATGTAGTGATGGAAAAAGGAGTAATGGCTTCAGACTAAAAGACAGTAGGTTTAGATTAGATACCAGGAAAAAATTCTTTTCTTTAAGGTTGGTGAAGCACTGGAACAGAACCTGTGGATGCCTCATCCCTGAAAGTATTTAAGATGAGGTTGGATATAGCTCTTAGCAATCTGGTCTAGTGGAAGGTGTCCCTAATCCTAACCCTGCCCATGGCAAGGGAGTTGAAATTAGATGATCTTTTAGGTCACTTCCAGCTCAGAGCATTCTATGATTCCATGATGTTGTGATTCTGATACAGCAATGAATCTGCTGCTTGGTGTTAGGAAAGAGCTTTGCAGAAAAGACTACTTCTCCTTCTAAATTCACTCCTCTTGCCTGTGGCTGCTGCTGCTGCTGCCAAGTATCACAGCCTGGCATCCATACTACTAAATAACACAGGACAGAGTCATGAGAGCCTATTGAATGGACAATCTGATGTTCACGAAGCTGCTGCTTCTGCTCTTCCAAAAAATAATAACTGTGTCCAATTGCCCTTTGGGAATGGGGTCTGTTAGGTATTATCCATTGGGCATTACCTAGCAGAGTGCTAATTTCCACAAAACAAATGGGTGTGAGAGACCAGACTAACAAAGGAGTGCAAATTGCCAGTCAATTGCCTAGCTTTTAATGTGGACATGTTTAATTTCCTGGTATAAATGTATCCATCTTGTCTTCCATGCTGGGTGCAGAACAGTAACAAAACCTTCTTCTACATAAAATATATCTCATCCTAAGCTTTAATTCAAATTGCACAGAAACCTTAAGTTCGTCGATTTATGTTGGATAGGTTGTTTTAAAAGTATGTGCGTTTCTGTGAACACATGTGATGCATAACTCTATAATCTCACCAGCATCCTTGAAAATTCAATTTGGTTCTAATAGACAAGATGTGCTGTTTTCTTATCAATCATCATTACTACTGATATGAAATGATAGGTTAGAAAAGTTTCATATCCTTTGCCTAACAGGAACCAGGGGATGGCAATTGCAGAGGGAGGTGTAAAAAAGTTTAAAAATAAAAAATAAGATCCTACAAGCCAAATGATTTCCATAGTTACACCTCAGAGCATTCAGTAAGATTTCACAGCTGTCATCAAGAACTAAAATTGGCCCGTATGATCTTTCTTATGGTTGTGATGGAAAGGAGTGAAGGAAAGTACTCTTATTCTCAAGATTTGTGGATTTTACAGTGGTAGCCGTTCTTAAACTCGATTAAAAAAGGAAAAATATGACATGAATACTCTCTCTAAACATGAAAATCTACCATGATGTAGAGGTATGATTTATAATCTCTCTATTATGACTCTTTAAGTCATAATTCAGTGTGCTGGGAGGCCTCTTCTTTTGTGCAGATTTACCTCGATTTTGTACTTGGAGTCATGCCATATACATATAATCAAGTCAAACTCTAGTCCTTCCTGGTTTACACTGCATCAGTTGCTAAGGTGAACAAACATATTTAGTCACGATCTAGAAAAAGGATTGCATTTTCTTCAGTCTCTTTCTGCTGTTACTTTAAGACAAGAATGTGAAACTGATGGGGCAGCATATGGACAATATATTAAAGTTCATCACACTCATGAATATGATGAAGATGTGTTCCATAAAAACTAGAAAGTAACTGCATAAGTGGTTTTCATCTCATCTAACCTTAACCATATGCTTTCATCTATACTTTTGCATACTTGTTATAGGCAACGGGGACATAATACACTGTACCATGGAAAATTATATATCCGCATTAATCACCTTCTGGATGCATATAATTCTCTTCACTGAACTTGAAGGCAGGTTAGAAGCTGGATTTGTCTTTCCTAATGCACATCCTGTTGTCATATGGACGTGTCTACATCTCAGCCAGGTTTTCTATATAGTCAAAAGGGATAAATGAATGTTTCTTCAGGTGATTCGTCAAACACTAAAGTGGAGACACAGCAAGGGGAATGAATTTTTCTTTTCATATAAGTACACTGGAAGGTTATGATGTTCTACACAGTTGAGAAAGCTCCATTATAGACATGCAAAGACAGGTGAAATAGGAATTTTGGTGAAGTGGAAAGGACGACTTGTTTAGATGGAAGACTTTACTTCCACAGGAGATCAATTCTGTATGATGTCTTTAAATTCCAGTCCACAGTTCATATTCCATGCATAACCAGCTTAATAATGTATAGTAGTAAAACCTTATTTCAACTCTTTTCACAGTGTTAGTCTCTCTTCAGAAATGTTTATTACCAGCAGAACAGAGAGGTCTGAAAATACTTTAGAGAATATTTATGGAAAGAAAATCCTATGTTTGACTATCTGTAGTAGAAAAATAATACAATTAGGGAAGGATATTTGAAGGTCCAACCAAGAAGGGAGGTGGAGAGTCTTACTTCTTCCTATTGTGTCCAAGCATGGGACCATGAAACATAGACCTCCTGCTTTCCTTATTGGATACAATCAAAAGGGGGCACATGGTCTTTTATATAAGATGGACATAGTAAATACTACAGGTTTGGGCTTACTATTAGGATCGCTTTTAAAATGAGAAATAAACTCCTAATGCATTGGGTTCTGGCTAGTTAAAACTGGAGAGAATGGAGAGGTGTCTAGGCTTTATGTGTTTTACTTCTTCTGAGCAGGATAAGCAACTTTCTCAATTATTAGAAGTCATCTCCTCTCCACATTGTCAAAACAGCCCCTAGGCATAACCCTGATGTATTTATTAGAGCCTAAGCAAAGAGCATCACCAGCAACAGTCATCAGGTTTAAAAGCTAAAGATAGATAGTAAGAGTATATGGGCAATTTAATGACTGGATTTACCTCTAATAAAGTTCAACCAAATTCTCTTTTCAAAGAGCAGATTTCATTGAGTCAAGACTTTGTCCCCATAGTCTACTTTTAGTAATCCTTTCCTGAGGAAAAAAAAAGATATATAACCCTCCAGTTTGTTCAAAATGCTGATCAGTGGCTTTCTCTTCATGTACAGAACTGGGTTAGATTTGTGGAGACATTTATGGAGCTTTTGGCAGATGTATTACAGACCATGAGATTCCTGTCTTACATGTCCTTTGAACCATTTATTTGTACACTATATTCTTCCCACTCAACATAAAGAGGACACTTTCTCTCAAATTTATTCTTCCTAACATAACTTCCTCAAGATTTAGGAAATAACACTGTCCACTGCCTGAAAACTATGCAAAATGAAATGTCTCTGGACACTGGGACAGGTTTTGTTGTTCTTCTGGGCTTTCATGTCAAAGGTACTATTCTGACCAATTTTGTATATGAAAAATGCTTGACAAGGGACTTGTCTGAGTTCATTTCATTAGCAAATATATTACTTACATGACTTTGGCAGAAAGAAGTATTCCATTTAGATCAGACTATATTTCTCAGCATCTAACTAACAACTACCATGGCTGCCAGCAATGTATGCATGAAATATTAACGTAATGGACTTGTTTCAGAGGAATCCATAGCAGAATTAAAGGATCCATAGCTTGGACATGAAGAAATATCTTTACACTTAACACAGGAGATTCGTATTTTTCTAGGGGTTTCCATTACTATAATGACTCAATATGTAGTTTAGAACATTTTTAAAATTAGCAGAAATTTGCAACTTCCATGTGAAGCAATTAAATAAGTTACTTCGTTGGAAACAGGGCTAATGAACTGAAGCTACCTGGAGAGCTGTGGCCATTTTTCCTTCTACAGTAACTCCTGCTGCATCTCTGCAGAAGCACTGAGGAAGGTTGTGGAGGGCAGCATCTTGTCTGGAAGTTGCTGATCTCTGTTTCTTACTAGCAACGGCCTAATATGTATTTGCCAGTTACATTTGTTTCAAAATCCATGGTCATCTCCTTCAGGCAAAGAAAGAGTGACACAGCATGGAGCTGGGTTGTCTGTTTCTTGGAGGAAGTAAATGTCATCCTGAGACAAATGAAACAATGGTGGAGGAAATGGTGGATTTGGCCCATTATGGGCCAAATCTTTAGTCAGTCAGAGGTGCACTTGTGACCAGAGATAGTTTTAGGAGGGCACTTCATGATGAAAGAGGTAGGAACACCCCCAAAGGGGCTGTGGCTATGGGTGGCTCACGCTGTGTTAAAGACACAAAGGGATAAAGCATCAAAACCCATTAAAAACAAAGCAACAAGAAACATACTATGTAGAGGGAGCAGAAATCATTGCACTACTCAAACTCCTGTGCTGTCCATCACCTCCTCAGAGTGCAAACCATGGCAAAAAAACCATGAAAGTTGACATGAGGAGAAGGGGAGGCAGTGCAAGTGTTTGCCTATTTGCTTGTGCTCTTTTACTTAATATGCAAATCGATTATGGAAGGTTTGTCCTGTTCACAATAAAACAAGAAAAATGATCTGACTTTAGGATCTTTTGCCTTCAAAGAGTGTTTAAGAATATCTCAACAATGATTTGAGTAAATATGCTTCTTCTTATAACAATATTTGAGATTAAAATACATTTATACAATATCGAGAGCTTCCAATGATTTACTGAAAATTAAGAAAAACTTTGTGCTGGAATCTATTACGGAATGGAATATTCTTTAGTACCTTTAGATTCTCTGGAGTTACTGCTTTCACCATAATGCCTAAAATCAAAACATTTTTACTATCATCAGGGGAAAAAGTAAAGGCACACAGTGTTATTTAAACATCAGTAAGACTGGTGCAAGGCTGAAGGGCTAGCTGCAAGTCTGAGTTTAAAGAATTCAAGTTGAGGATGATACTGGGTTTATGGATGTTAATAGAGACAGTCATGTGTGTCTCATGGATTGCCACAAGTCAGAAATGCTTATGAAGTGTTTATGACATGCTGACTGAAGGTGGAGAAAACAAGATAATAAAATAAATATGGGCTCCGGTTTCAAAGTCCTGACTAATGAAACCAATGGAGCTCTGCCATCCTACAGTGAAACTAAAACCAGATGCAACTTAAGTGCTGAGAAACATGCTGCCCCTGACTGCTGTTCTCATGGCTGCTGCTGCCATGAAAAGATGCTTCACTCAAAGATTCTGCAGCTCAGTGTCTGCATGAGAAGCAAGCACTTTAGCAGTCCCTATAAATGGAAAAAAAATTATTGTTACACCAAAATCATTGTCTTCTCTTACAGAAATATTTACTTCATTTTGTTTTGCTCAAATTGAACTCATATTTTAGAATGTAAAAAACTTTGCCTAAGCACAGAGCACTGAGGTAAGACACAATCTAGAAGAAGACAGTGGAGTCATATAAGTGGAAAAAAGAATTCTTTACTGAAATTTGGTAGATTTTCATATATACAATCAGTCCTCGGTCCTTTGCAGAAAAGTATATAGAGACTGAAATTTATATATCTTTAAATCATATAAAGTCAGACAACTGTAGTATGATAGATCACAGCATAAAACATCACATCATATTTTTCTTTAAGGCAGAACCTTTTTTAGGTGCAAAACCGATTAGAAGAATTGTTTGGAAGAAAATTGTTAAAATTCTTTCTTTTTCAACTTTTCCCCAAAAACGATTGAAAATTTCAGTTTAACTGTTATTGTAATTCCTTTTGAAGTTTTCTACAATTTGTCAAAATTGAAAAGTGTATTCCATATTTTATTGATATCTCATTAATAATGACATCTCTGTAGCTCTGCTTGCATTTGGTAGTTCACTACTTATATGTCTGAGAATCATTTTCCTGGCAATTCATTATGAAATTATTATTTACCACACACATACACACACACACACATATATATATGGTCCTTTCCAGAGAAACTGAATTCCAGAGCACAGCCCTCATTTACTTAAGAGACTTACATTCCTTACTTCTAGATTCGTGTTCTTTCATATCACTCATGATTCCACCTTGCCAAATGATCCAATCAGTCTGACATAGTCCCGTGGCTATCAGGGACTCTACCATATTTTGAAGTTATTGGAAAGTTTTACAAGTAGCAATTATATATTTAATGCTGGTCTTACTGATTTATTGTGCTTTTCAACTTAAAATTTCTGCATATATCATATAAATAATAAACCATCTCATATGAAATAATAGTAATATTAAAAAAAATTAAAATAACAGAGTCATAGACTGCTTTAGGTTGAAGTGGACCTCTAGTGCCTACTTGACCTTTCTCTTTTCACAAACTGAGGTCATACAAGACCAGGTTCCACAGGAGAATGTTCTGTAAGAAAATTCATAGCTGCTCTGGGCAAGTTATTCCAGTATGTGACTACTTGCATTGTGAGAAAATTTATCCTAATATCTTCTAGAAAATTTTCCCCTTTGCACCTTTCATCTGTTGGGGTTTTTTATTCACTATATACACATATGAGAATAATCCAGTTCTTATTAGCTAGCTAAAGACAGCAGCAGTTATGAACAACAATTAAAATATCATATTTACACATTATGTAAGGCTCTAAGTGGTTTAATATTTAAGCAAGTGTACTATCACATAGTCTGATGCTTCCATTTTGAAACTGGAATTGTGTAGAGGACAAAGTCAAATGCTAGAGAACTCAACTGCAGCCAAATCTGAGATCTCATGAAAATATCATCTGTCCTTTACAAGTTTAATTGCCATAAAATCCTATTACTTTGTATAGATTTTTTGTCCTGGATTTTAATTCCAGAGGCAAATCATTCTTCTATTATCCTACTTCAGTAATTCCATAAGAGGGTTGCAAAATACTGTCTGAATGAGAGACATTGAAATTATTCAGGACTTGGAGATTCTCACATAGCAGGATATCTGTGGAAATCTGATGCACTAGATTTAAGGTACTGAAATTTAAGGTACTAATTATGTCCTGTAAAACCTTACATGGCTTGGGACCACTCTTACTGCCACTGATGTGTGTGGCCAAAATGCTCTAGCTGTTTCCCCCTCCTTATAAAGGAAAAGTATACATCCATCTGAACAATGCCTGCAGTGTTTCCTAGATGCTCAGATTTTCTTCAGAGTTCTTTCTGCAACAGCTACATTTTCACTCTGTAGAAAACTGAATATAGTTAGGAGATACAGAGAGACAGCAGTTTGCCTGCTTTGGGAACTGATTTAAATGATGATGAGGTGTAATTTAGTCATATTTAGTATATAATTAAATATTAGATCACCTAGAGCCATGTTACATGTTTTTATTGTATTAAACTGAAATAAGTAAAAACCACAATCAACACCATTACTAATTTATTGGTGATTTATTGAGGTAATATGCAATACCACAGATGCAGACACAGCACAGTGGGCTTTATGTTCAGATCTGGAAGATCTGTTTAGGTTGGGAAATATGCTGCACAATTGTAGCCCTATTGACTATGTCCGTGGTGCTAAGGGAAAACAACTGGGGACTGATAACTGCAATGGTCAAGTGTGGTGCCTAGCTTTTGTCCATAAGAAATTAGGTACTTGTTCTGAAGTAGAAAAAGCTGGATCATCCAAACCCAGAGAGTGAGCAAGAAGTTTATTTAGCTGATGAGAGTCTATTATTTCAATTCAGTCACAGGCCTTTTTTTATTTAACAGTATAGGTATATTTCTCTGGAGACGTTAAATACTTGATTAAGCAAGTCTCCAAAAAACCTGATGCAACTGGATCTACCCTGAGCAAAGCTGGATTAGGTCATCTATAAAAGTTTTGTATAGTTTATATCATTACAAGATTCAATGGATGATTATTTGTAATGACAATCTGGTCCTACCTAAACTAGTTAGTCATATGCATGTTTGCTCTTGAGTGTTGAGGTCAATTGTAACAGAACACTCTGTACCTAAAATCACCTAAAACCCTCTCAATTTCCTACCTGTTGAAAGTGAACCCTTACTCATGCTAGACTCTGTGCTCTGCCTGAGAATTATTGTGTGATTCTGTGGAAGAGTATGAACTGGATCAAAAAAAGCCTACCAGGGACAATTTGAACAATTTGACTGTGTGAATGATCAAGTTCCTATACCTGGAAATGTTCCCTAGCTCTATTTACTTGACTTGTACAGAAATAGCACTTGAGTATGAAAGCAGTTTAGGTAGTCCAGACAAGTCTTGCAGGTTTGAGCAGTCTTCTTGCCAGGTGTTGTATGTTTGGTCTTCTCCCTTCTGTGAGATCTTCCCATTCTTTCAGGATACTGGCTGCATTGTCTTGGTTTCAGGTGAACTCACAGCCCATATTTTGAAAACTAAATCAGACCAAGCACTGTGATTAGCTACAGCTATGCTGTTGTTTTATGGTGTCAGTATGATTTTAGCCTGGACCACCTCATGCTATACAAAGCCAAGGCACCACTTTGGATAGCTCTGGACAAGGTCTGCTTCTGATGGGCAGTAAGCACAAGATGATTTTACTTGAAAGACAGGAGAGAGTTTAATCATGCAGACTGGTGCTATCGTGTGCTACTTGCCTTCAGAGTGGTCCCAGCCCACTTTGTTTACTAACATAGACATAATACTGATATAATTTGCTCAGAACTCAGGAATGTTCAGCAAGATCCACACTCATCTGCTTCTCCTCATGGAAAATTTTGCAACATAAATAGAAACACTGAGTTTTCATAAAGTTTTCTATTTCTTGGGATGATTAGTACAAAAGCTGGAGGGTGAAAAGGATAAGTTTGGGTCTTGTATAGATGTATATCTCAAATTGCAAGTATTACCTAAAAGATGACTATGTAGTTCCAGACTTGCAGTATTCCAGAACACTTGCTGCTTCTGAGATGACTCTTTCCCTAAAATATTTTTCCTAAATTTTCTTACAGGTTAAGCTTGATGATTTGTAAAAAAACTGATGTCATTTATGTCATAAACCGCATGGCTTCTTTAAATCCTCTGTAATGCTATAGTGGGTTATCTAGGTTTTTTCTTTTGGACTTCCTCATTAAACTGTGTGTTTTCAATCTTAAAATTACTTTACATTGTTCATAATTCATTCAGGAACTGGAATACTTAGCATTTCCAAACAATTTTTGTTTTATATTTTTGGACCAAGGTGTTAGAGATTATTACGAAGTAAAGTGCAATATGCCTTAAAATTTTCAAAAAACTTCCGCTGCAGAATCTTGAGTTGTGTTATCTGTCCTCCTAAACATGCTATTTGGAACCCCAGAATAGCAGCAGTACATTTTGTTCCACTTGGCAGCTGGGTGAACAACATAAGCAGAGAGCAGACACTAAAAGAGGACTCAGGACTGAAAATAGGCTTTTTTAATTTTTCCTTCTTATTTGCTGCCAGATGGTTTCCAATAGAATTCCTCAAGTGTTTCCTACTATATTGCAGGCAAGTAAGAATTTGAAGTGCCCTGAGACCAATCTTTGTTCAGTGTAGTGATGTATTCAAATAGCAGGTATGAAATATCCAAATAACTCTGAAAATATATTTACAGGAATCAACAGCATTGTTGGTTGTTCATCATAATAATTTTGATCACTTTGGTGTTTATTTGTAATGCGCTTTTTTTTTTTTTTGTAAAGGAGCAAAAAGTCAATGAATAGGTTTTGGGGTTTTTTTGGTATGTGGTTAGCTGGGAATGAATCTTCATTTGCAAAGTATTTTACGGGTAAAATAGTGGAAGAAAATACAATGTTTGTTTACTTATATTTTCATTTAGTTGGACATGGTAAGTAATTTGAAATAAAAAATGTGCAAGACACTGATTGCTGATCACAGCTGAGATCACTGCACTATTTTTGGACAACCAAAATACAACTCAAGCAATCAAGATCTAAACTTCAGATTAATCACCTGCCAAATATACTTTGATAATAGATTTCCATAGAGCTCATTGAACCTGATATGAGTTATGACAGTAAAAAGAACTGTCATGGCATTGAAACTGAATGGAGAGATATCTGTAGAAACATAACTCCTGAACTGTAGTAACTTGCCATCAATGATAATGACATTTCAAGACAGGAATTATAATGCTGGTAGAATTTAATTTCAACCCACTTTTTCAGTATAATGGGATTTTCCTAAGCCCTTATATATAGTGATAATTTAAGTTAATTGAAAATATTTGTTCTTTTTTTTTTTTTTAGTTCATTGCATTTGTACTTAATATTCTTTGAGGTACAATAAAGTCCTTTTTCAAAATAATTTATAGGGTCTTGAAGCACTGTCATATCTGAGGGCAGCAAGTTTTAAAATATATAGTAGGTCTCTAAGTATTAATAAAAAACACCAATACTTTAAAATTTCAAGTAAATCTTAGAATCATAGAATAGTTTGGGTTGGAAATGATCTTTAAAAATCATGCAGTCCAACCCCCATGCCATAGGCAGGGAGCTCCTCAACTGGATCAGGTTGCTCACAAAGCCCAATCCAACATGACCTTGAATGTTTCCAGGAATGTGGCATCCACTACTTCTCTGGGTAACCTGTTCTAGTGTCTCACCACCTTCACTGTAAAAAACATCTTCCTATATCTAGTCTGGATCTACCCTCTTTTAGTTTAAAACCATTACAGCTTGTCCTGTCGCAACAGGACCTACTAAAAGCCTGTCCCCAACTATCTTACAGCCCTCTTTAGGTACTAAAAGGCTGCTAGAAGGTCTTCCCAAAACCTTCTCTTCTGCAGGTTGAACAGCTCCAGTTCTCCCAGCCTTCCCTCATAGGAGAGGTGCTACAGTCTTCTGATCATCTTTGTGGTCTTTCTTAGGACTTGCTCCAACAAGGCCACATCCTTCTTAAGTTGAGGATGCCAGAACTGAATGCAGCATTCCCTCGACCTGCTGGCCATTCTTCTTTTGATGTTTTCCTAAAATTCTAGATCCTGGCTTTATTTTTCCCCTAACCTGTATTCTTGCGAACTTCTCAAATGCGAAAGACAGGAAGTGAAAGAAATTGTTTGATGCACACGTATACAGATGAAATGCAAATATATGCTTACAAAACCAAAAAAAATTAGAAAAGAAGGTACATGTTTCACAAATCTGAGATTTTGACAGTTAAATGAGAGACATAGTAGTTTACAATGTATGTGAATAACTGGAGGCATTCTGGCTCCAACAAGGTGAACTACAAAAAATTAGTGACTCAAACTTTAAATCCTGGGCTCATAAAAACAGTTTTTGATGAGACTCTTCAATTAATTGTAGGTATTTTAATTTTCAGTTACTTGGAAGTCTGAACGAAGAATTATACTTGTGTTTAGCTGTTGTGTCTAATACCTTTGATTCATACAATTGACATGGATGGTTTTCTCAGTTTCTAGAATCCTAGGTAGTAAAATGTTGGTCCTTTAGATATAACTGAATAAGACTATGGAGAAATTAGATCTTTGTTTGTGAATGCCTTCAGCAACTACAATTTAGGCCCTCCAGAACAAAAATTTGCTATTAGTAAGAGCAGAGAGTTGATGAACTGATGCTTTCCTGTACAGAGAGGTGCATCAGTTACACTAACAGTGTGAGACAAACCTGAAGTGAGACAGCGCAATGTGAAAAGACATGGTTTTCAGGTTTCACAGTAGTACAATAGGAACAGCTTTCAACTAAATCAAAGCCATAAATTTTGAAGCCAGAAGCAGAAATGAAACAGTGTCACACCAGCTTAAAGAAATAACTGTATACACACTGATAGACAGAATTTAACATACAAAAGTTGGTTTGTTTGCAATACTAAAGCAATTAGAAAATTCTTCAACATGAGAGTAGGAGACTGATTTTTCAGCTATGCAGGTTCCTTCATTTGTCTGGGAAAAAACCAGATACCTAATCTCCTGCTGATCAACTGGCTTTTCAGCATTGAATTCAATGAAAAGAGGAGTCTGATGTCTGCTGTATGTAGTATTGCAGCTGTATAAATGTCTATGAAGAATTGGTAGCTAAAGGAAAGGTCTTGATGATTTAAAATAACACTGTGGAGTTCAAATTAGTGCTTTCTAGTGTCTTCAGCCAGTACCAGTCTTTATAAGGTTAAATACCTAGATTTAAGAGACATAATTATAAACCTTCTGTTAAAGAGTAAAATCAAAATTTCCCTCTAACATCATTGTTACAAGACTTGAATTCCTTATTTACATGACATCAGTGATACAGTGCTAAAACTATCTGGTAAATAAAATGACCAACTCCAAATGAGACAGAAGGCATAAGGCATTTTTAAAACAGATTAACATTCATTTTCTCAGAGAATGTTCTCTGACTTTTGCTTGAAATTAGGCCATGATTTCTTCATTCTGCAATCAGCCAATATAAGCACCAGTTATAAGTCAGAGAGAGACATAATGTGAGCAGGTGTAAGTTCATCTGACTAAATTATTTGAACATAAGACCTTAAGAAGACAAAGCTTTACAAAACTCCACTGAAGCATATGGTAATGTACATGTAGAAGGATATTAACCTGTCATCTCCTCATGCCTTGTGATGACAATGCTGACTCTTGTTAAAATCTTACACATTTTTACTAATGGATCTCCAGGTGCTGCAAGGTTTAAAAATACGAATTAATCTGAAAACAATTCTTTTTTGCTTTGTATCAATATACAGAAAAGTTAGGTCAAATTGCTGCCCTTTTTAAACACACTTATATGGGTTGTGTAAACTTTCCACCTCCTCCTACCCACTCAAGTTTTCGAACATTTTCAGTAATGGCAATAGCCAAAATTTTCAAAATTGATGTATTTTTCCATATGGATTTAATTTATATGCAAGTGTGAGAGAGTTTATAGTTTTTCTTCATTCCACCTGTCTACTAAAGCAAGACATTTAATAAATTTAAATTCTTATAGAAGAGCAATGATGAACTTTTTCAGCAGGTCAGTTACACTCAGTTGTGGATCACTTTTGCATAATGAGGTCTGATATACAATGGTATTTTTTAAAAAAATCTAAAACAAACGTAAAACTAAGCAAAATTATGCAACTGACTGCAATAAATAAGTTGAAAGATTGGTTAAGAAATGTAATAAAATATATTGATTTAAAAAATTAGAAAAGAATATTTAAAATGGATTTAGGATTTTATGTCATCTCTTCTCCAATAATTTGCCACAGAGGAACTTGGTGATCAAACACAGGGACTGATTCACAGGCCTTGATAAATCTAATGCCTTTGGCCCACACACCTTGCATCAAATTTCTTTACAGTATTCTGTTGTGAAAGTTAATTGATTAGTTTGGATGTGGCTATGCCAGGGAAACAGAAAAAAATTGCAATAATTATTTTGTTGACTAAATTTAGCAAAAGAACAGTAACTAAAATTAGTGAAAAATAAAAATTAAGGAACATTTAGTACAAAACCTTTGCAGTCTCTCACAGGTTAAAATTCTTCCGTATAGGAAAGTTAAGAAAAGTGACGCTTGTTCCATCCAAAAAATTAGAGATTTCTTTACTTATATAAACATTACCTAATAATCTAACTACAAACTTTTCTAAAAATTCTATTTTACCAAGACTAACAGAATGAAACACCTTTTGATTTTTGCATCGCTTTATTTTAATATATATATATATATATATGTATATTATGTAAACTATCATGGAAAGAATGCTAAAAATACTGTTAAAAAAATTCCAAAGGACAATGTAAATAAACAGTAGAAGTTGCATATGAGAGGAGAAAATGATCTTGAAACTGCTCTTACTAGAATTTTTTTTTTAATCCCATGTTAATGCCCAGTTTCACAATGTGTGCTGTAATAATAGATTTATAGTCTTTAGGGAAAGTATAATCAGTATTTTCTTGTTTTATGATTAAGGCTAATATTTTAAGTTTAATTTTTGCACAGCAGCCCATAGATTTTGAAAATATCTAATAAAATCTAATGACTTCCTGTTATAATACACTTGCAACACTGAATAAAGGTATGCAAATCTTATGCTTAAATGCTATGGTATGCTTAAATAAGCTTCCCAAAGCACACAAAACCAGTGAAGAGGCTGCTTTGTTTCCCAAGCATCTTGCTGCAAGGTGAATCTCGGATGTCTCTGTCTGGCCATGATCCTATGTTTTTAAAGCTCTTCAAAGGATGCAAGTGTCAATACATAATCCTTTTAAGTATGACAGAAAAAGCAATGCAGGAATGTTCTGATTTTAACTTAATTCCCACCACCAACAGAGTATCATATCACGAGGCCATAGGGCACCATAGGGGATGGCATCATTCGCCCTGTGGTAGCTGTGCTATGTGGGGACAGGAGCACGTAATTGGAGTCTGAAAAAGAGGAATGGGGAGGAAGGTTCTGTGGCCCACTGGTTCTGCTACTGCTCTGTGAGAGGGCAGATACAGCTTCTTTTTTAATATATATATACTGGGGTTTTTTTCCCCCCACTGTATATTTGTAATACTTCCACTACATATTTCTACTTTTAATTGGTAGATACCAGGAAGAACTCAGTAAGGAGACACCATAAGCTCCAGAGCAAGAACCTGAACAGAGTGTAGGCATCATTGCCATAAAGCTGCATTCAAAGCAGAGATATTTTATGAATTACTAGCTTGAATTTAAGGACCCATATTTTACCCTCATCCTATTTACTGACCCAAATCCTTCTCTCTGGATCTTAATCTCTGTAATAACGTATCCCACCTCTGTGAAAGGCAAAGAACATATTTTCCCTGCAGCTTTTAAATTCTTTGGAGTAAATTCAGTTGAGTACAAAGGGGTCCAGATTGAAGATAATTTGAATGTTAATAGTACAAATTGTATTGTTTACTTGCAGTATGTTGATATAATATTATTATGCAAAACATAAGCTAAAGAAAAAAAGAGCAGAGTAGTACAAAAAACAAGTGACAGAACTGTGTAAAATCTTCATTAATTTTCAATTAATTGATTGTTTCAGCTTCAGCATCAGTTTTTCAGTAGACTTGGAAAAGGAGTAAACAAAGATTTTCAATCATATGATTCTGTCAGGTAGAGTGTGAAGACTTTTTAAATTACATGCCTCCCTCTGTCTTAACTCAAAGTAGAAAATGACAAAGTCTGTTTTCATGAACTGAAATGTGTTTCTCTCCCATACCATTGACTGTATAGCATCTACAGTACAAACTTCACGCTACTTGAATACCCAGTTTTCAGTGTCAAAAGAAAATGAATTATGTGTTATTAAGAAAATCCCTTAAATTGTCTTCAGCAGTGAGGCAGTGCAATCAGGGATGCTGTAATTATGTAAATAATAATTTATATTCAATATTGCCCAAGTACCACTGAGCTATCATATCTGCATGCCTGCAGATATATCTGCATATATATCTGCATGCTACTCATTCATAATCAGAATATGTATTGGATCAGTTGAAGTGAGCTTTTGGAAGGCAAATGCCTTATTTATTGGTAATGAAATGAAGGTCTTAGAGTAAGCTAATAGAATCTATCTAACATAAAAGCTTTCTTACACATCCATGTGCCCCCAGAACTCCTGGTGAGCTGTATAGTCCAGATGATCATACAGTGTTAAACTGGCATTGACTTACATAGTTGTGATTCTTCCCACATGCTTGATTTTCTTCTGTCTGTTGAGTGTTAGCCCTTCTCAGAGCCACAGACCTGTGGGAGTTCTTTTTCACTAACATCTTATTGCAAAATAAGAAATGAATGTCTTTTGTTCTTGTAGAGGAAATTTTACACTTTATCTTCAATAGCATTTGAGAAATGCTTTAGGCAACCTTGTATTACATGGTATGTTCTTGGCTGTGGACATATAATACAGAATTCAGTTGGAAATTAGAATATCTAAATGTTGGTATTAACCTGTATGTGTCTATGTGGTAGTATCAGATTCGTGTGGACAGTTTCTGGTAGAGGGGGAGAAGCAGCGGTGGCTTCTGTGACAAGACACCAGAAGATGCTCCCATGTGTGACAGAGCCAATTCAAGCCAGCTCCAAGATGAACCCGCCACTGGCCAATGCTGAGCCCATTCAGTGATGGTGCTGGTGCCTCTGAGATAACATAGTTAAGAATGGGAAAAAAATATTGCACAACAGGAGGTGTGCGAGAGGAGTGAAAATACGTGAGAGAAACAGCCCTGCAAGAACCAAGGTCAGTGAAGAAGGAGGGGCAGAAGGTGGTCCAGGAGCCAGAGCCGAGATTCCCCTGCAGCCTGCAGCATTGACCATGGTGAGGCAGCCAATGGAGGTGTCCATGGGGGAGCAGATATCCACCCGCAGCCCGTGGAGGACTCCACACTGGAGCAGATGGATGTACTCTGAAGAAAGCTGTGACTCTGTGAAAAGTTCATCCTGGAGCAAGCTTCTGTAAAGTTAGGTGGACCCAAGCACAGAGGAATGCATTCTGGAGCATGTTTTCTGGCAGGTTCTGTGATTCCATGGGGGTCCCATGCTGGAACAGACTGTTCCTGAAGGACTGTACCCTGTGGGAGTCCCCATGTTGGAGCAGTTTGTGAAGGACTGCAGCCTGTAGAAAGGAATCACATTGGAGAAGTTCATGGAAGACTGTCTCACATGGGAGGAACCCCACACTGAAGGAGAGTAGGAGTGTAAGGAGCAAGGAACATCAGAGACAAAGTGTTATCTCTTTGCACTGCTTACAATAAGAGCTAGAAAAATCAGGAGTAAAGGAAGTTGAGCATGGTGAGAAGTGAGTGTGGACAAAATGTGTTTTAAAATATGTTCTTTTTTCCTCATTATCTTACTCTGATTAATTGGCAATAAATTAAATTCATTTTCCTAATTCAAATCTGTTTTTCCCATGATGGTAATAGCTGAGTGATCTCTCTATAGTTATGTTGTCCCCATGAACTTCTAATTGTGCTTTTCTCCCCCTGTCCTGGGGAGGAAAGGGAGCAATAAAGTGGCTGGGTGGGCATTCAGCAGCCAGTCAGGGTCGATCCCTTGTCTCTTTTCCATTATTCCATATTGCAGCAGACACTTTGCAGTGGGATTTTTGATAGGGAATATGATAATAAAATATATATATAGAAGTAAATTTTCCCCATCAATGTTAATTTTAATGTTAATTAACATTTTAATGTTAATTTTAATTTTAATTAGAGTATTAGATTTATAACACTCTAAAAATAATTCCTACTGTTTTTTTGTATGTGTAGTTATTTTTACCTTTTACCGTGCTTTTACTCTGTACAATGGTTCCTTTTTTTATGACCAATTTCCCTGCTCTCTTCTACTAGTCAACTATTCCATCATGTATGTTGGACAGTTAGAGAACTATTTCTTCATACTACTCTGTGGGACTTCACCAAAATTAACACCATTCAGGTTACAAAGATCAGTAGTTGTAGTCTCTTTTGTCTTCCAGGTGTACCAGTCTAGAAGTATGGTGCCAACAAGGACCTTATTCACAGTGAATAAATTATTTTTTACACATTTACTATTGCTATGGTAGAAATATTAAATTGTCAGAATGGATAATCTGGAGGTGGAGATGAAATGCTTTGCCTAAAACTGTGAGCCATGAGTTTTTCAGTCAGATTTCAGCCCTGTTCCTGTCCTGCTGATTTGAATTTCTGCCTTGACCTCGGCCCTTTCTCATCACTATAGATGCACCTGACAGGATGGACCATGTCTGACTCCGGTCACTGTTGCTAGCCTTCTCTGCTCTTTGAGGCTCAAGTGCTGTGACTTTGTGCCCTTGGCAGAGAGGGCTCTGCCTATCCTCACAGAGCAGTGAATCCTTGCTGCTCCCCAAAAAAGGCAATAGCTGTGCCTCTAATCCTGCAAGGTCATTGTCTTTCATATCATTGAATAAACATGGAAAATTCCTTGTAACAGCTGTGTGCATGTTCCCAGCATTATGATCTGCTTATTAAAATTATTAAAAAAGTCCCTGCCCCAATTAAGGTGCAAAGAGGACCATATGATGAAGTCAATAATGTGGATTTTATTTAACAGTAAGTATGAGGCAGAGAGAGAGAGAGAAATTGAAAAAAGGAGGGACAAGGGAAGAAAGAGAGTGACAGAGAGAGACTAAATATAAAATGTATCACCTTTCTGTGGAACCTGTGGATCCAACTCTTCTAGTCTTCTCAGTGGCAAAGGTCCAATAAAACACAGAGTCCAATGGATTGCTACACATTCAGGAGATGTCCAGGCACCTCCTCTGCAGGGGGAAGCTTTGCAATCTCTTGCAACAGGCTCTGGATTTGTTGCATCACTTGGATCACATGCAGTACTCTGGTGGTAGAAGGGCTCAGGAATGAGTTGGGGCATGCTTTGGGGTCTTTGGTCGTTTGTGACCCTTCTCAGCTGCCTCTCATGTGAATACGCTGTGTTTATGTGGCCTTCCTGGAGGGGGAGGGTTACTCCTTTTGTTTGGAGAGATTTTGCCATCACAGCCTAGAAACCCTCCTTCTCCACTGGCTGAGGCCAGCTCAGGCTGATTCTTAACACAGGTACATTCTTCTTCTCTGAGCCTTGTTTACTTGTCCTCAGACCTGAGATAACTGGACAAGTCTTATCTTAAGTTCTCGTTACAGTCCAAATTCCATTCAGGAGGCATATTTGGGAAAGGAAGGGTGTGCTTCCATGGTGACAGATGGGCAGTTGCTTCTTTGCAGTTTGACAAAAAGTATTTCTATGATTTTAACAGTATTTAAGACATTAATAACCCTTCAGTCTCTCACATTTTGTCATATTCTTGATAGCCAGAAAGTAATAATATTTTTAAGGATTGCAGTTATCCAAATGACCAAGTGACAGGGAACTGATTAACGTCTTCAGACTATGTCTGGATAGAAAATACAGGGACCACAATACTTTGTGAGAAACATAGCCACAAAATTAATGTCATTGTTCAGTGTGGAAAGGAACACAAGTGACTGCTAAGTTGAGGAAAAAAGGGAAAACAGTTCTGTAGGATAGCTTCCTAGTTTCAGCAGATTTTCTGAGTTGACCCAGTGAAAATATGCTCTATACAAGACTATGTCTTTTCAAGCAGCAAGGTTCTGGGCCTTGTGTGCTGTCCTTCAAAACAAATAATTTATAACGGGGACAAAAAAATTATTACCATTATGAGCAACCTTGTTTAATGCTAACCACTTTAAGACCCACAGGGAAAAGGGAAACATTTTTTCTTCTCATGCACCTCAAGCATTAATGTATAGCTTCAAGACAGTTAATCTTTTCCTTTTTTTGTTCCTGTCAGCCCCACAATCTTTCTAGGGAAAGATGTATTGCAACATCAGCCAAGAAAAATGAGTAAGTTATTTCTTTTCCATGCAAGAGGAATGAGCAATCTCTCTGGATAGGCTCAAGAAACAAAGATGAATAATGAAATGAATAGTTAATTCACTAAAAAGTTCAGTGTTGAGGTGACTGAAATGTCACTGTTACTTGAAATGATTTTTTAATACAGATTGTTTTGAAAAGCTCACATTTTTTGATCTTTTAAAACAGCACTTTCCAGCTTTTTATTTTTTTATATTTATTTTCTCAGTTTTTCCTATAAATGCGAGAACTGATTATAAAAAATGCTTCACATTAAATTAAATTATTTTTTAATTTCCAAATTATTTAAGAAATAATCAAAAAAGTTTACTAATGGCCAGAAGTGCTGCTGAATGCAACTCAAATAAAAGTATATGTGTAAGTATTATCTCATCAAGAAATACTCTAACAGTTAAATGTATAATACACTAAAAAGTTTTCATTTCTCTAAAATACTGACAACTTAATGTAGGAAAATAATGACTAAAATGGACACATGCAAACAAATAACAATGTAAAGAATAAATTACTTTGGTTCTATCGTACTAATTTTCTCATTTAGTTTTTATTTCAAATTATGAGCAGATAAAGACTATTAATTCAGCAGTAAAATGTTAGTACAATGATATCTTCAGCGATAAGACCTTAAAGAAAAAATTCTTATTTGCATATACAACACTTTCAGAAGGCTGATGCATGTGTGAAAATTTAGCTGATATTTCTGAAATCTAATGGGAAGATTTCCTTAGAGTGTTTAAATCGCCAGGTTTAATTCCATTTAATACGGGTCAAATGTACGAGAGGGTCAACACATTTTTACCAGGACAAGTTGGATGTAAATGATTTTGTTGGCCTTGAGAGTAGTCTTCTAACTAAGAAAAGAGAAGGTTAGGCAGTCTGCTGTCAGCCAAAGAAAGACAAAGTAGAACAGAGAGAATGAGACAAATGGTCAAGAATGTCTAAAATTACACAGGAGCTGTAAATGGAAACATACTGTAGTTCTTTTCTCTTTCACTATTAATAGCAAAATAATTTCTCTGAATTATTAGTGATAGTTTTCTAATAACATTACAAGTGAGTAAGTTCTAGGCTAGTCATCTTTTTTTTTTTTTTTTCTTCTTTTAAAGGTATTGAAGAACTGATTCAAGCCTAAAAATTAATGGTGATTACTGCAAGTCATCATGATTTGATTATGCTTCTGTGGAAACCAATAACACATTCTCTGGTGCATACCAGGAGCTAGTTTCACAGGCATACAGATAATTATGGGCTTAGTCAGCTAGTAAATAGAAACTAAACAGAAAAATGTGAATAATTATTTGGAACTACTTAAGAACACTTACCAGTTCCTTAAAATACACAGTAGCCTAAAGCCTTGTGGATTATTTATGATTATTTTCAGAGAATGAACATCTGTACATATATTCCAATCAAAATACTCAATTATTCACTCTAGTAATATCCTTGAACTTCAGTCTAAATTTTTCCACCCTCAGCTTTCACACTTTCATAGTACTTAGAGTGGAAAGTCCACTATCATGTGTCTCTTCCCTATATAATGTGATGTAATTACCCATTTTGTGTTCTTCTTCTTGAACTAATCTGTTGAGCTCCTCAGGTTTTTTATTCTGTTTTTTTCAACCCTTTATTATGCCTTGTTACCCTCCTCTGAGTCCTCCAGTCTACCAAGCTGTTTCATATGAGATATGTAATTCCCTTGTTTGCCAGTAATAACAATAACAACATGCAGGGATCACATTAACCCTTTAGGCTGTGACACCAGAGTGGACACTCATTTTCAAACAATGATCCATTAGTATTTTTAGGTCTTTTCAACTGTCACTACTTTCCTATGAATTTTTTCTGTCTGCTGCTATGAGAGATATTCCAATATTTGACTATATTGAAACTCATAAATCTATAAATATGCATATATGCACATGAAATTAATTAGTTGGTTTTTAAATCTCTAGTTTTCCGTATTTGTCTCAATTCCTCCTACCTAAAAAAAAATTTTTGATGTAATCTGTGGACGGCAAAAAACCCCCATTTTTTTGACAATGACTTTGCTTTTTCAACAATAGCTGACATAAGCTTTAAATTATAGTCTGAATAGCTTTTATTCCTTCATAGGGTGTCCACAGTTCCCTTACTTGGTCAAGATTTATTATTTAAAATCTGTCTTGGAATATACTGTTTCACTAATGTTTAATCCTTATGGTATGCAGCACACTAGTTTTGTGTCACTCAAGTTTCCTGACCCTAAGGTTTGTGATACAAAATGCATTACAGAGTTCTATTGCATTGTCACTTGTGCATCTGTCAGATTAACTCATATTCACATAGAACTGAAATTAGTTTGGCAATACTTATTCCTCAGAACTATGTGGGAAATAACATTCATTATATTAACATCTTATTAACAGCCAGATGCTCAGTTTCTGAAGTAGCACAACAATCACTGACATCCTCAAATTCAATGAATAAACAGGAATTGGGAGCTCATTTTTGGAAGTGTTGTCTCCTGGTAGATGTGAAGCTAGATTAGATGACTGCAGTTAGTCTTTACTTGCTTAAAAAAATCGGATTAAGAACAGTTGCTTAGATGAAACAGTCTATGAAATGGTTTTAAAATCTCTGAGTGGACAAAAAACCCAAAACCAAACCTCTACATCAGGATACACCGAGCATAGAAATTATCATTCCTGGATCTCGTCAGTAGTAAGTGACCACAAGCAAAAGACTCCTTTAGGCAACTGAAGAGCTTTAAAAAAAAATATAATAATCACAGCTGATTTTCAGTGGGTCTTGTATGTTGATTGTACTGTACATTAATTGTGTTAGAGTCAAATTAAGTGATGCTTATTAAGAACAAGGAACTTTAACAGAAGAGCAAAAGTCCTGTCCCATGAAAATCCTCTGGATTTTCCCATGGCAAGATACACTGACCACAAGCTTAAAACAAGGTTAATTTCACCAGCAATCAGAGTGATTTCTATGCATTTGTCCATCTGATGCATTCTAATGCAGTGCTATGCTTTGGTGAATATTAAACCTAATATTTTAATGCAAATTTTAATTTTCCCAAGAAAAAGCATCTTCTATGTAACCTAAAAGCAACAGGCTTTCTATTCAAACCATTCATTTGAACCTTTGATTCCATAAAACATTTAAACACACTTTTCAATCCATTTTTAAAGTTAAATTATACTTTTTGAACACATTTCTGCCTTAAAAGTTTTTTTTTCCCTGACTACATCTGTCGGGCAGATTCACTCTTTTCGGGCTGCTTAGTCTTTGAATCCTTGTCTATCAACAAGCAGGAGAGTGTCTCTTGGATTTTCTTTAATTCCACTTTCTTACTGAATTCTTTCTTTCTTATCTTTCCAGAGCTGGCTAAATCTTGATGTGAGGTGAATATATACTGGTATAAGAAATTAGTCACTTTCCTCTATATATTCTTCTTGATGCATTTGACTTTGATCCTATCAAGACTTTCAAAGCTTTAACATTAGTTAAAGATATTCTGAAGAAAGCAATCTGAAATTACGTATTAAGGAAAATTATTAGACCTTTTCCTAATTATGGTTTGAGGCTCATTAAAAAGGTATCAGGGGAATGAAACATTTTAAATGAGAGGAATTATAGCACTTAAAGGCTGTATTTCTGCCTGCTAGAGATTCAGTTATGGTTTCAGTGAGCTCTTGTGCTAAGTTACACGATGTTGTGTGCTATCAAAGGGACAAAGACCCCAGACTAAACACCTGGGAGCAAAGCCTGTAGGAGGAATTGTGTACATGGCATAAGGATGTGCTCTGCCATTTAGTGCATGGTCAATTAAAAAAAGAAAAACAAAACAAAAAACCAAATGAAAACAAAAACCAAGTTCCTTATCTAACCTGAGATTCTTTAAGGAACAACATCTTCAGAAATGAGACATATCTCTGGAAGGTCAGTTATGTGATATACAGTGCCAAAAGCTGCAGCACTAGTATCTGTAGGTGCCTGAGAGAATCATGATGGAAATATATAGCATTACCATGTGAATTTCTTTCTTTTTTTTTTTTTTTTTTTTTTAAAACACATTTTTTCACACACACACACAAAATTATAATTTGTGATTGACACTTCATGACTCTATCTATTTCGGTATGTTAGAGGCTGGTGTCCAGTGCTAGTCGTTATTAAAATCTAAACATAATTTTGACATAAAGACTGGCTTACATCTCTGATCCTGAAGCTACATAGAGGGAGTCTAGGTAAAAATATATTGATTTTATTTATTTTCTTGGATACAGAGGAATGCTTAAGGTATTTTAATAGTATGCTGTATTTTCAATATTATTTTCTTTCATCATCTTGTTTTCTCCGGCATGAAAATTCTTTTTGTTGTTGAATTTTGGTTTTTTCACTGTATAAAACTTCATTTCCATCTTTTCCTGAGTTACTGTTTTTCCTGACCTCAACTATGCCTTTCTTTCTCACATAGAGTTTGTAGTTTGCAATCTCAGACTGTCTTCAAAAAGAAAGTTTCAAATGGAGATGACTCTTAACTAAAGTGGCATTCTAGTATAATATTTTTGCTTATCTTCTTTAAAACCTGTGGAAATAATAATGATGGTATTGGAATGGACCTGGGAAAAGGAGAAATACAGAAGTCTCCACCCACTTGGAAAGAAAGAATGGATATTTGAGAACAAGCAGAACACATACATAAAAAAAATATCCAGGATAATTTGTGGCAATTATTTTTTTCCTGTCTTAATCACATGTAATAAATTTTCAGTCATTTCCTTATCCTAAAAGTCCTTAAAATTAAGTTTTATTGCAGAAAAAGAGAATTACTTACCTTAGCTCTTTTCCTTAGTATTCAGCTGCATTTCTTTAATTTTCTAATATGTAAGGCTTATTCCAATCTCTGCAGCTGTTAGTCTAATTGGTTGATTTCCTGTTTGAAATGCAGAATAATTTAAAGTGACTAGCAGTTGTTCAGGGTTTCTCCCTTTCTAGAACATAACTTAATCTGACATATTCAATGCTCATCAGAGATTCAACATCTTTTCAAACTGATTACTGCTTCCTCCATCACACTCCAAGTTCTTTGACTTCCAGTTAAGTGCTACAATTTAGATTTTGATTATTCAAATGAAACTAAGAGGAAAAATCAAGGTAGGTTTTTTTGGTGTGGTGTTTTGTTGTGGGTTTTTTTGTTTTGTTTTGTTTTGTTGGAGTTTTTTGTTTTGGCAGGTTGTGGGTTTTTTTGTTTTGTTTTGGATTGGGTTGTTTTTTTTAGTTTGGTGGGATATTTTTTGTTTTGTTTTGGCAGGTTGTGGGTTTTTTTGTTTTGTTTTGGATTGGGTTGTTGTTTTTTTAGTTTGGTGGGATATTTTTTTGTTTTGTTTTGTGTTCGTTGCTTTGGTTTTTTTTTAATTGTACTTCCTCAAAATGTATATTGAATGCAGTCATCTACGGTATTTGCTGGATTCCTCATCTTCTGTGTTGCAAGAGCAAGTTCTGTATTTAGGGTTTTCCCTTTGATGAGATTAAGAACGATGACATTGGAGAAGTTCATATTGCATATGATTAATATCATCAGAATCTACCTTGTGGTACAAAGTTTAATTTTTTATAAAACTGGGACAACAGTTTAGAGTCATGAATTTCATTAAGATGTGAGCTTTGTAAGAAGTGCAAATAATCAAGAAATGGTATTTCTTTGTACAACCTTGAAACGCAGAAGTCTGTGTCTAATTTAATAGGCCCAAAACTTCATGTTAGTCAGGTGCTTGTGAAATCTTACAGTGTTGAATGTGTGAGAGAGAATATTCCTCTTACTAAGACCATTATGCAGGCATGTGGCTCTCCAAGGAAACTAATGACATCTGCCTCCTGACAGAATACGTCTTACCATTTGACTTGCCTGCTTGTTTTGCTTCATTTTTGTCCAGTTTTGTGTCTAGTTGTTTTTATTCTCTCACTGTATTGTGCATGCCTATAACATTTCCCTCCCTCTTGGTAGGATAAAGACACCATGTTTTGTCTACATTTCCTTGAAAACACGAAAATTTTTCTCAAGTAGTTCATTAATGTTAACAAAGAGTTACTTGGCTTAAAACCTATACCTGCAGAACAGGCTCTTGAATGGTAGGTAGAGGAAAAAATGTTTGCTACCAGTCTATGTAATAGGCTTCAAAGGAGGCAATGAGGTTTCTTCCGTGTGGAAAAATCTTGGAAGGCATTTACTGAGCCATAATGAGAATGGTTCACTTGAGGTTTCATCTGGAAACTTTTGTCATTTGTAAAAATGTCTGGGACAGGAGCAGCTCACTTAAAAAAAATGACTCAGAAGACAGAGGAGACAAATAAAATTTCTTATGTTGTACACTGAGTCTCGTAAAGTAAAAAAAAATGAAACACATGAAAAAATAAAAAAAAAAATAAATACATTCTAATGCAAAGCTTGCACATGTGTTCATGGTGAAGGAAACACCTGTCCAAGGATACTTTTCTGGCTGTTAATGCTTTCTAGCTGCCAGCTTGGCAGACTTACGATGAAAAGTGGCAATCCTCTCTTGTTTCAAGTTGTCATTCCCGTTTAACCATACATTGCTATGAGGCAAGTTTTTCCTCAGAGGTAGAAATGAAAAAGGAGTTCAAAAGTTGAAGATAAAAGCTGCCTAGGGTATAAATTATTAAGGATGATTTTCTTCTTTGTTTCTGAAGGATACAACATATTTCAACTCTGGGTCATCAGTGGACAAGTATATAAATCAATGTTCTTTGATACTCTGCTCAATTCTCTTCTCATCACATCTGAAATTAAGAAAATTTCAGAAGAACTGTATTGACAATCTTATTGATGACTGGGGCAGGTATTTTGCCTTTCAATTTTGGCAAAGGAGATAAATGGCATTTTCTTAGGAAAAATTCTTATAAAAGAATTAGCTTTTAAAAATTTTCACCAGTGTCTTTTGAACCTCAGATATTTTTATGAAACATATTACAGAAGTGATTGTGTATGGAAAAATCAGTCAGAAGACATTTTGAGCTAGTAAATGAGCACTGCTTTAGAAAGTTTTTATTTAGCAAAATTAGATGGCATTGCTTTAATCTGTTTAAAGGACCTATTATCTTGCATCGAGCGTCCAATAATTTATCTTACATAAGCAATTAGAGTTAGTAGGGATCTCAATATAGCAGTTTGACAGAAGAGTTAAATATAGGTATCATCCACATGCACTGGAAATGGTGATTGTTTCTTCTAAGAATACAGTCCAAAAGCGAACAAAAATGAAAGAGGAAAGTTTCCAGCATGCCTCCTTGGCTCAAATCATAACAAATATGTTAATTAGATCTTTGTTTTTCACTGCCTGCAATTGCCTTTCAACAGTCAGTACAAAAATTAGCAGAGCCTAAGCATTCATGTGACAAGAATAACTCCCTTAAGACTGGGAGCTGAGACTGACCTTCTGAGAAGAGGACGTTGCACAAGTGCAAATGTAGGTACTTGGGGAAGGCTTATAGCATGGTTGTTTTAGTAAAGGACTACAGGTATTTGTGTCCAGTTCTCATGGAGAAGTACTTGATTTGTTTCTGTACACCTTGCAGTCTGAAACGGAAGAAAGAATATTTCTGAGTTATTGGATGACTGCCGCATATTTTTACCTGTGCAACACTGTCTCAGACCAGTTTTATTGTTTTGTTCAATTTCCTTGATATTATCAGAAATCCCTGACCTTACAGATTGCTGGCCTCTCTGTTGTGAGAACACACAAACTAATCAGAGCAGAGTGACATGAATCAGTGCTCCACAAAAGAGAGAATTAGAGTGGTGAGGAATGTTTTGGTGGAGCTCCTTGTTTGTCTCTAAGATATTGTATGGATTTTATAATAGCATAAATATATTAAAATACAGTTGCTCTGCCAAATCAGGATGAGGACAACACTGATTCTGAACTGGCTGCTGTCAATAAACTTGTGAATGCCTTTAGCAAGGCATACTTATGTACTGTAATGCATCTTAGTGCCTGAAATGAAAATTTAAAAATCCATAGCAAATAAAACAAAATGAATTTGCAAGATAATATAAAAAACATATTCAGAAATGTTTTAATAAAATTAAAAAGGCATAGATAGCAAGCTAGATAAAAATGAGGCATAGATGATTATGTTTTAACAAATAAGCCTGAAATCCCTCTTTTGAATGTGATGGAAGCATTTCAAATTTCAATAATAAATCCCCTGTTCCTTTTGTATGTGTAGTTCCAGGTAGGAACTTTTTTCTCAGTGAAGAGCTAGGCATTCAATCTAAAGAAAGTAAGATAACAGATAAATAAGAAAAACTACTCTACAATCTGAAGAGCAGGTTTTCAAAGTGAAAGGCAGTAGAAGTAGAAAACCTGAACAAAGGAGGACAATAAAAGAAGACATAAGGTGTTGTGGATGAAGTAGACAGCAACATTTAACCAATTAAAGCAGTTATTAAAATAAGTGAAAAACAAACCCCACAACTTTTTTTTTTTTTTCCTGAAGAAAAACTCCAAGAACCTTATTAATTAATACTCAAGGAAAGAAGATAGGTTTACAAAAAACCCTTGTGGTAATTTGGAGATCTTCACTTCATACACTGAGTAATGTCAAAACTATGTAGTGTCCTGTTGATAATCCTTACCCTTAATATAAATAGTGCCTGGCTATTCTTAGGTGAAAACCAAAAACATGCTGAAAAGCAGTCCCTGAAGGTCACCTCTGCAAGAAAGATAATCTCTTCTGCCTGAAACATATTACAGACTAAATTGAAGATCAGGAAGACTCTTACAGCAATAAGAGCTGAAGAGCACGTCTCTGGATCAGCTTTCTCTGAGCCACTTTCCCAATTAACACCATAAATTTTATAAATCAGCACAAAATTAAATATTTGGGATTTTTTCCTTTTTCTTATTAATGATCCAAATTTTTTTTCTTTTTTCACACTAAGATATTAGAATATGATAACAGTAACCTCTTTCTTTTAACAAAATCAATTATGTTAATACCTCCTAATTAGAACAGAATATATATTAATTTTCTTGAAGTTTGAAATCTTCATTTGTCTTTGACTAAAGTTGCGGGTTTTTTTTCCCTAACAGACTTCTCTTGGTTTGTCATTTGCAGACTTTCACTAGAAATGTGCCCCTTAGAATTTCTCTGAAGACACTACTGAAGGTTCCCATGACAGTTTGCAACCACAGGATCTTCTTTTGGTCTCTGTTTGTGGTATTATTAACTGCATTATTACTCAGGAAATGGAGTTATGGTTAGAAATTACTGGAATATGACAGCTCTTGTGACAATTTCTGAAACTTTAAAATGCATTTGTTGAACTTCAGAGTGAGAAGAAATAATCCTGTTTTTTTCTGGGAAAATGATTCATGTAAAAATGTTTATTTTTCTTTCAAATTTTCATATTGACTTCTCGTTGTCTCCCCAGAAATGATCAGAGAATCTTCCTTGAAAGGAATAAGCCTTTCTATGGCTAACATCACCAAAATCTGTGTGTCTAAGAAAATGCAGTCTTTGCAACCTTTATTTTTGACAATGAAGAGGGGAAAAAAAAAAAAGAAAAGCCTTAGCAAAAATAACAATTCTTATCAACTCTTTCGCAGTTTACTATTCTTTTGCTGGAAAGCAGATTGCTTTCAAAACTTTACAAAAATTTCTCTGCAAAAAAGGTGGCTTGTCGTTTCATTGAGTAAAATCAAATAATAAAATAACAAGATGGAAGTGTCTATTGCACATGTAGTTGATCCCCACATGCCTGTGGGGGTTGAACATAAATCAAGCAATGTATACTAAAGGCAAAAATATTCTAAATCATTTGCATGAGGAATGTCTCAGCACACACGAAAGGAAATCTTTCTAGGATAATTTGCAAGAGTTCTTCCCAACAAAAATACAGAAAATTAATTCTTTATGTTATTCTTAAGAATGGGGAGCATCCCTGCAAACTCTTTACAAGTCAATAGATTTAGGCTCCAGTTTGATCATAGAATAAATCTATCTTTAAGTCCTGTGCTATGAGATCAAAAGAAAATCCCATGAAGCAAAGTAAGAAGCCAATTTAAACTCATTCTGTATGGTCAGTTTTGCTCAAAAGATGTTTCTGTGCTGACTTTGAAGTCTCAGGCTTTCTTCTGGAATATGTTTCAGTGTATTATCTCTTTTCCTACATGCCTGAAAAAAAAAAAAAAGGTTTAAATACTGTATTGTATGCTTCAATGCTCATTTGAAGAAATGCCAGCAAGCCTTTCTTCCTGACCTTCCCTGCCCTCAGTCGGGATAAAATTTGTGTTTTGAGTTATCTAGTAGCACACAGATACATTATCAATGGTTATTGAAGCATGGGAAAAAAGTATAAAAATTACTATTCTTGCTATATGCTCCAACTTTTTGTAAACAGAACTAAGCAAATGCCTGTTTATGAGATTGGGGAACTAGAGGTAATAACACTCTATTGCCAATTTTTTTACAGTGCAGCTTGCTTTGCACTCGTGACTCCTGTAACTACTTTGAATCTTGTTTGCTTATTAAAGAAAGCTGGGATAAGAATTTGTCCAGCCTATCGATGTATTTTTTGTTAGTGCTACAGTCTGTTGACTGAAAACAGGTGCTGTGCATACCTTCAGCATACTGTAGAAAGGGATAGGTAATGAGAAATGGCCAGCAAATGAAGAAAGAGAGCATAAGCACTGCTGTGAAGCTGGCTTCACACATACACAAAAAATATCTCTTTTAAAAACTGAGTAAGGAGAAAAGTGGTACAAGTGCTACAGCTGGGGTTGTCAGAGAAAACCCACTTCAGAACCTAAAACATACTGCAGAGATAAGGCTTTTTTTTCATTAACTCATCAGAAGGAGCTCCAAAAAGAAAATGCAGACCTCACCAAATACATTGTCAAAAAAAGAGTGAGAACCATCTGTTGTATCCTTTTTCCATCCTCTAGGGGGAAGGGAAGACCTTCATAATCTGAGTCGGACACCTACAAATAGGAGACGTATGGAAGGGACTTTTTCCTACTACAGCTTGGAGAATTTAAAGAAGAATGGGAAGAAAAGGTCTAAAGGTAGAGGGAGGGAATGAAAGCATGAGAAAACAATGAGAATTTCAGAAATATTTTAGTAATTTTTTTACAAGTATTTGAAAATGCTATTTATAGAGAACAGTACTTGCAAACTACTGTCGAAAAACAGATATTAGTAGATGCATCCATTAATGCAAATTTCACAGGAAAACCTATAATTTTGCTAAAAAATACATATAACCATGGGTCTATTAGTTTACAGTAAACTGATGTTATCAAAGGGTGGATTTCTGCTGAGAAAACACATTACTTGAAAGATCAGAAGACATTTAAAGATGGTGTTAACATTATGCCGTTGTTGTCTTGAACATTCTTTAAAGATAAGGATAATACGTATTTTCTGGAAGTAGTAGTCATGAAAAAGGGTAATATTACAGAAGAATCAAACAATCAAGCAATGAACACTGCTGTGTGAATGTAACCTCCATTTCACCTTGAGGTTCCTGTAGACTGAGTTTCAGAACACAATGAGATTAAATATTTCTCTTGAGGAGTTCTCAGCTTATGTCCCAGAACTATGACCAGGTTCTACAGGGTGACCTGGTTTGAAGTTAATGGAACCGTGCATGGATGCCAAGGTCAGTCTTTGCCAAGCCTCTGGGAGAAACTCAGCCTGTGGCAGGTCTGACAACAGGAGTGCTGACAGTAGACCAAGTAACCCTGAGGCAAAGTCTGAATCAAAATCAGGTCACATGTAAAGGAATCATTAGGGTTGCACTTTTTTGCATCAGCTGAGAATCTAGTCCTCAGGGAAAGAAGGTTAGTGGCAGATGGTGGAGGTTCTGCAGATAGACTTCAGAAAGGGCAGCAAGGCCACATAACCATGATGAAGATCTTTGGAGTCAGAATGACAGGAAGTGAAATACTAGATCTTGACTTGCCACTCTTTATTCATACTCTTCTTCATCCCTTTGTGCAAACCTTCTATTTTTTTAATTTTTTTTTTGCTATTTTTCACTTTAAGATCTATTTAAACAGAAATACTTGGATCACTGTTATGAAAATGTGATGTCTTTCACATCGAGCTCAATAAATATGTAAAGCCTTTCAAATGGTACTGCCAAAACAGTATAGGGAAAAATAGAAGCTTCTGCAAAATGACAACTCTGCAATGTGTCAAAATCTGTGATAAACTGAAGGTTAAAAAGTGGTAAATAGGATCTACCTTTTCCCAGAGTAGACTTGCTGAATATAATCTCTCCAATCCTTACAAAGTACTAAACTAATGGTATTCAATTAAAGTCAAATCCTCTTGAAGCATAGATGACTAATTGACAAGACTCATGACCAAGCACCTATCTTCTGCTGCAGATCTGGATACCGTCATCCAAAACCTAAACTTGAATACTTGTTAAAAAAAAAAAAAGTCCAGTATTTCAGATTATATCAGTAGGAAGATAACAAGGACACTGGCAAGGGCATGGAGCACCACACAGCCAGGGAATCCAGTAGGTGGAACGACACTGAGTTGCTTCCTGACAATAAGCTTATACCAGACAAATCAAAGGGTCAATACAACTGAAACCAAACTGCCTTCCCTATCAAATTTTTGCTCTGAAGAATAAAAATAAAAAATAGAAGAGGAAAACAATTTGAGGCCTGTATGTCATCCCTTATCAATGAAGGGTTTTCAGATTCATCTGGACAGTACTAAATTAATGATAATCAACAACAGCTATTTAATGGTGTGGCTAAGACTGTTACCAGAGGCATCAATGTAAGTGGGTTTTGTGTTCTTAAGACTACATTCAGCTAGAACAATGACCATTTTCTCTTCTGGGATATGCTATACAAGGCGTCTGAAGCACATGAAAAGAATAGTAACATACCTTTGCAGGCACCACAAGATGCCTCTTTGTCAAGAGCAAACTATATGCAATCATACAACTATATCATACACTATATGAAATCAAGTCTTGAATGAAAAATGTAGGTCTGCCTCAGGTAAAACTATGGTACCAAAAATCCCATTGTGAACATTGGAAGCCAGGACAGAATTACAATTAACCAAAAAACTGTCAGGTAAGATCTTCCCTTTTATACATTTTTTTTTCTCCCTCATATTAAGTCTTTATCTTTCCCTTGTGAGATTTAAACTTTAAAAGCTCTTGCTTAGAGTCTGCTTTCCACACTAATTACAGACACTAAGCATCTGTCGGAATGTCCTCTGGTTACCACTGGAATTTAAACTACCATAATTCCCCACAGTTAAATCTTAGTGTTTTAAGTCTATCTTCCCATGTACTTAGTATGCAGTGAAACAGTAGATATAGATGAAATATACTGCTAAATTCTAACACACTCGGATAATGATGGAGATAAAGCAATCATTTCCGTGTCTTTTCAAATGAAATACTTCTATTTTCCTATTCAGATATGCAATTTCTGATTACTGTTTGTCTGAGAATTGTCCATACAATACGAAGTTCTCTTCAGCCTTTGATTTACAAAGGTAAAACTGAAAGAGAAATTACAAATCTCCCTTCAGCACTGCAGCTTCATTCTTCACATCTGTTTGATAGTCTCTGAAAGTTGTTTGCTTTCCTTTTGGAACTGCACAGTGATTAAAAAAAGCCAATTTGCTCAGAAAACTCACTGGTTTGTCTTTCTGATATCTCTGCAAATTTTATTCTGCTTGTAGAAGAGGGAAATCTCAAAATATTCAATCTTGGCTTTTCTGTTTTATTCAGATAGGGAAACAATCAGAGCTCTATTAGTTTGCTCAATTCCAATTCTATTCGTCAGAGTTTATCTGCTTTACCTGAGCATGCAATCTTTCAAAATAAGTGTTCCCGGCTACCAAACCTATCAGGCATTAGACACTGCATTTTGGATTTGTTGTTCAGTTCTCCAGCTCCTCTCACATCAACTTTTATTCATTTTTTCTGCCTTAAGACTCATTCAGGTCTAGCCATCTCACTAGCCCTTTCAAGTACACTGATATGAAATGTTGTGGTCTCTTAGTTCAATGTTGTGTGGAAGCTTGACTATTACAGTGATCCTCTTCTTCTTTGCTTCTTGCAAGACATGTATTTTGAGTACAATATTTTGACCAAAGTAATTTTAGGAGGGTGAAATAGTATTTCCAACAGTGACTTCACGAACAATTCACCTCACTGCATTCCCAAATTTCTGTCTTGATGGGTTATCTTCATCTTAGCTACACAGGTTCTTGGACAAAATGGGGCTTAGGTGTTCTAAATTGGATATTGAAATTTTCCTACCTGAATCCGAAATGAAGATTCCCCAAGCTGACACCTCAATTCATTGACCTGATACTGGGACCTGATCCTGGGACCACCATGCTTGCATGAATATTGCACTTTTTAACCTTCATATATTTTACAATATGCTGAAATTGTCTTATCCTAAAAATGGATAAGACTGCCCTATCTCAGTTAAACCGTCTGCAAAAGCAACAACAACAAAAGACTGTTATATAGCTAGAGGAACTTGATTGCTCTGGCATCTTCAGTTCACAAGCACTGAACTCAAGCCCGTGCAGGCACAGCTAACACCTTGTTTGTGCACTAATTAATATCCATTTTTACCTTGGATCTAAGCAGTGAGGTTCAATAGTCTCTTCTCCCTTATGATCTTTTGGCAATTTCTAACTCTCACAACAGATAATCCATAGGAAGCTGTAAGATATCTGGGGTTAGAGAAAGAGAAGCAATTAGGTTGAAGAGAAAACACTTTTCACATTATCTTTAATATAGGGGTTCTGTCACTCTGCTGGGTAGGGAAAGCACTGATACAATGTGGTACTGATTAACCAGCTTTGAATCCTGTGCAGTAAGAGGAGCTAGTGAGTGAACTAGAATTCTCCCTTGCTCCCAATTAAAATGCAGCTAGTAAGCTGTCTCTTCAGGTATACGAACTTCAGCTGACAAGTGATTTATGACGGACAAAGTGAAATAAAAACTTTACCTTCAATTCTGTCTTTCATCTAATCCTGTCTATTCAACTTGTTCAGGGGCTTTGCTTTTTGATCTGACACTCCATGAGCACCTATGATTCTGTTTCTACAAAGACAAGATTTGCCTTTCTGAGGACTTACATCCTTATTTTCTGCCTTACTCAATTAGAAACTCTTGGAATGCTGATCTATTACTTTTGAGGGGCTAACTCAGAGGTCATGCTACTGCCATCCACATCCAGGATATGCTCTTATAACACTACTCAAAACTTAAAGGGCACCTACAGCAAAGATAGAGTCTTTATCAGGGAATGTAGCTTCCTTGTAGGACAAGGAAGAATGATTTTAAACCAAAATAGGGTAGATTTAAATTAGATATTGTGAAGAAATTCCTTACAGTGAGGATGGTGAGGCACTGGAATAGGTTGTCCACAAATGTTGCAGCTGCACCATCCCTGGAAGTGTTCAAGACCAGGTTGGACAGGGGTCTGAGCGAGTAGGTGTAGTGGAAGGTGTACTGCCCATGGCAGGGGGCCGGACTAGGCAAGAACCCAAGCAATTAAATTATACTATTATTGATGTCTTCATTCTTGGTTTGACTCCAGCTCACATTTACTTCACAGAAGAGTGCATGAGCGGCTAGTCTACGCTGTGTTCTGGGGACTACCCCTATTGTTGAAGCCAGTCCACTGCGCAATATAAAATATGAGAATGATAGATCCAGAATTGCAGCCATCAACTCTGTCAGGTCCAGTCCTCATATATGTGATGTGTTCTGCATTGGACATAGAGCAAACAGGTGGTAGATCACCTTTGTGTTTCGCATATGATGGTCATTATCTGGAATTTTTTGGATACTGTCTAGTGAGTCAATTCCCAAAGCAGTAAGGTGATAGAATACAGTTTATAGCAGCATGTTACCACCCAGATTAGAGGATATGGTGGTTCAGCAGAAAATGGAGTGGCCTAGGAACTAGGGGTTCAGCCAGGAAGGGAAAAATCTGACATCCATTATTTAATTTCTCAGAATTTTTTCCTTAGTAGTGTTTTCCCCCAGCAAAAGATTCTGAAAGTGAAAACAATTGTCATACCTATGCCTTTACATAAAGCAAATATCTATATTTAATTGCTGTGAGGGAGTACAAAGTAGTTCAGAATGAAGCCCTAGAATTAAATGATTTTAGGTATCTGAGATAACATTTTAGGATTGTTATAAAATTGATACACTCTTCAAACAAGGAGTCCCAAACAGCAGAATGTGAGCATCCTGGATACATAACCTTAATCCTCCCAACCTGCCCATGGCAGGGGAGATGAAACTAGATGAACTTTAAAGTCCCTTCCAACTCAAAACATTCCATGATTCTATGATAACCTCTCTTGCTTTCTTAAAATTGTCGTCTGACCCTGAAACAAGGTAAAGGTCTCTTTCTCTCCAGAGCCATCATACCCTTGCCTTCAGGGCCTCATCTGCTTGGTGCTCCCAAAGCAAGTCTAAGAACTCTGCTCTGTCCAAAATGTGTCTGCACACATGCCCATCTGCCAATCTTGCTGTATCTAGGGCACTACTGAGGTTAAGGACATCTTAGATTCAGGCAGCTCCTTTGCTTGAAAGCTTCTTTTACCCAGGCCTTTCATCTTTTTTCAGGTTTTTTTATCCCTGAACTGTTTGGTAAGTGTTGGAAATCTTTCTACTATGGAGGAAATATCTAAATATTCATCAGACCCAAGAGAAAATAAGCATAAAAGTAACTGTAATAAAGTGTTTGGAACACATATGAGGAGGAAGGAAAAAAAAGGAGCTGAGCAGTAATTTCATTGAAGGGGACTAAGAAACTTTCCCTCAGTTCATTCCTCAAGATATCTTACTAGAATAGGTTAGGTCAGGATGTCTTAATGTTTATGTTTTTCTTGTGGAGTAAGAGATATGTGTTCAAACACTATTCATACTCTGCTGTAACTGTAGAGAGATTGTAGCTTCCAATGAGATTTTTTTAAATTTCTTTTCTGTGTGTCAGAAATTTCCAAGTTATTTTATAGCAAAGGTAAAGATCAAAGAAACAGAACAATCCAGCGGAAGCAGACACAATGCAAGTGGTCCCTGAAGGAGGGAGGGGCATCTCAATCTATCTCCTGCATTCCTTTCTCTTATACTGCAGTTCTTTGTCTTGTTTTCCATCAGAGATTTCACAAACTCCTACTCCACAAAGATCAGGAAAAATAGTCCCTAGAATAGGAAAAGCATAGCCACTATTCCTTATATGCTTTTTCTCTCCTAAGTACAGAAATCCAATTCAAATCCTAGAGAACATCTATCAGAGCTGCAGCATCACAATCTGCCATTTTGCTGTTCGCTTCTGGCTCAGGCTTCCTGGCTAAAACCTGTTCTGCCCATGTTTTCTAAACCCCTTAATTCTATGTAGCCCCCATGTGTTTAGGACATTTCCTCTCAGAGTTGTAATGACACCTTGGTGTGGCTGCAATTCACAGTGGTACGAATCTCCTATTAGTGGGGCCAAACTGGCATTTTGTGATCCTTGATTTTATCTTATTAGGGAGGAGTGTGAACTCATTCCACAGCAAATTTTTTATTCAGCCAGGACTTAACTCTTCATAAAAGTTAGAGGGGTGTGTACAGCATATTTTGCATTTGTCTCTTTTTATTGATTTGTTTCTTAGATTTTTCATTTTTCACATATACACAGCATGATAGAAATCATAGTTTTGTGAACATGCCTTTAACAAATAGCTGTGGTTCAGTCATCGTACAACAGCATTAAACCTCACTGATAGCTCAGCTCTCATTAAATCACCAGCTACATCACTGGTATTGAGAGTATAACAATCATTTTCCATAAATGTAAGGTAGCCGAAAGAAAGATTTTCCTCTGTTCTATTAAATTTTATTATAACAAAAGATAATACATTTAACAGACAGAAGTATTCTATCAAATGTTTTATTACGCCATTAAACCTTAAATATCTTCCAGCTTTCAAGAAAGGAGAACAGAATATGCAATTACAAGACATCATAAACAAAGCTTGAAATTCATTCAACAATTAAGAAACTAAAGGAAAAAACTTTATTTTCACATATTTTTCCCATGGGTTCTTTTTTTGCACCCACTTACATGTGAAATAATAGGAATCATTATAAGTGTATATAAAGGGAAAGAAATATAACTTGGGCTCCCCTATGTAGGCTAGGATTCATTCACAGATATAGTCATTCATTATCCAAAGGCCAACACTGGAAAAAGAAGCTCTGGCTGTAAAGAACAGGAAGTGGGAACAAGAAAGCACAACTAAACCTACAGTTGTATCACAAAGTTAGAATGTAGTTGAGCAATACCCTATCAAAGTTAGCTTCAGTGAAGCATTATTTTTCATTTTTTAAGAGCCACTTTTGAGTGGCTGTAAGATTAACAAGTGCAAATTTTAGCTTTCAAAATGCAGGTCACTACATTGTTGAGGAGATTAATTAACTTTCAAAAACACTTCAAGAAATTTTTAATTAATTCATCTTTCTGATGGCTCCAGAAAGGGCTGTTAAGAGCAGGATGTAATTGGGGATCACCACCCAAGGCTTAAGTAAACAAATACGTTGCTAAAAGCAGTCACTTCTCACGAACAAATTCCCCCTCATTCTGTGCTGGTCGAGTGCAGCGCAAGGAGCACATGCCTGCACCCAGGCACCAAGCACAGGCAGAGATCTGCAGTGCTGGCAGGCAGAGTGTGTCTGGGATTCCACCTGGGATGGGATGACATGTAAGGCAGATGGTCATCCTTGAACAGTTACAGTCACATATGCTGAAAATGAGGTAGAAATTATTGCCAGAAGGCACTGAAGAGCTAAAAACACTCTTGAGCTCTGGTTGAAAAAGGGACTAGATAAATGCATGGAGAATGGGTCCATTTGTGCCTATTGAAGTTCGTGAGCCAGGTGCAGTCCCAGCTCAGGTGGTGAGAGTTTGCTGACTGCCAGACACCTTGCCAGAGTCTGGAGGGCACCAGTAGCCCTAACAGCCCTGCCTGGCCTCCTCCACCGCTGCCTACAGACCAGGACCCCATGACTGCTCCCAAGGGCTGTCAGATCTCACCCCAGCAAAGCCCCAGCAGGGATGGCCTCCAGCTTCCATATCCCTTCTCTGCTCAGCCATTGGCACCCACCCTGAGCCAAGCCCAGCCTATCCCTATCCCTATCCCTATCCCTATCCCTATCCCTATCCCTATCCCTATCCCTATCCCTATCCCTATCCCTATCCCTATCCCTATCCCTATCCCTATCCCTTCCCTACCCCTATACCCAGGGTCAGTGCTGAGGGCTGGGGATGTGCAGGCTGCTCCCAGATGTCCTGTTTGGTGTCTGGGGTGGCAGGATTGGCCCTGACTGCCAGGCCCTGCCCTTTGTCCTCAGGGAGCACCAGCCCCTGCGGTGCCCTGAGAAGACCTTCTGCAGATTCCTTTAGTTGTTCCTGGAGGCTTAAGTGTGACAAGACAAAAAGTAAGGGATGGTGACTTCTGTGACTTCACAGCAACACATAAGCATAAACATAAAGCAATAAGGTAATGGACTTTCTATGAGTGATGGGTCGGTGTGTTTACTGTTAAATTGACTGCCTTCATTTCAACAAGGAACTATCAAGGTGTGATAGAAAATCTTTTCTTTAAAGAGGTCGACACAGAAGTGATCATAATTTGCACTGAAGTTAAATTTTCAAGTAATAAGTTGCCTGCAAGTATCCTTAGAGTTTATTCTAACACTGACAAACTGAAAGTCCACGAAAATAATAGAAAAATAGAAAGTCTGTAAGTCGACTTCTGTTCAAATGGTACAAATTAGAAAGGGTACATAGGTTCTTATTTCTCTGAAGCTGCTGCAGAAAAACTCTAGGAGAAACATTCCACAGAACAAGCAAGGCATCACTAGGATTATGTGAGCAACACAGGAGAAAAAATATTGTGTTACAAGATAAGAGGTCATAGCAATAATTAAAGTGGTGATAGAAAATTGGCTCAGACAACCATGCTGTAACATACTGGATTCTTCTTCAGCAAAGCCATGTAGAAAGGCTAACAGATTTTTAAGTATCTTCTGAAAGTTAACTTCATTGGAAAAAAAAAAAAAAGTGTCAGCTTGTCTAATGCTGGAATACCAATTGCCAGGATTTGCAGAATATGATCTGAGCCCCACACGAGACAGAAAAATACCTAGGCAAACAACATAACACGTCATGGTACTTATTGTTAGATAGCTTGGAGGAAAAAAAATACAAAAACTGAAAAATAGTAAAACACCTCTTGAAAAAATTATTTGGGAGCCTGGAAAATTACCTGAGACTAGAATGCAGTCTCTGACGATTTCTCGTAGTAACTACTATTTCTCTGCATTTTGGGACTGATGAAATTTGGCCTAAGGTATTCTCTCTTTTCTGTTATCTTGGACATTATAAAGGCTTAGTATCTGAAGGATCTTTCCCCTACCCAACATCCCATTGTATCTTAAGATCTTTGAGACTCCTACCCTCTTCATATTTTGACCAAATCTGAAGAAAGGAAATAGAATAATCTAGAAAGAATCATGTTTGAGGGAACATAAAGAAGAAAAGGTAGTGGTAGAATTGCAGTCACAGTATTTCTGCCTCTCCTTATAAGCTCATGCTTATCAGATAAAGACATTGGGAAGCTTTCTGCTTTTGGACTGAGGTGCTAGTTGAGATTACCATGTGTTAAATACACCTTCTGTACAATAACAGAAACATTTTACAACATGAATGTAACGATATTTGTAATCCTCAAGATCATCAGATAAATAGCATTCAAATCTCTGACACACTTGAACTCAAAAATGGGTAAGAATTAGTGAACTCGCCTCTCGGGTGTTAGTGTTAAGTGCCAGTAACAGAAAGGAGCATAGTAATGTTATGAACTGGAGAGCACTCAGCATTGTGTGGCTTCCCACAGCTAGGCAAAAGCCACAGGACAGGAAGAAAACAGTTTGTGAGCTTTTCATGCATTGTCTGTAATACTTTGCCTTAGAGAATAAAGAAGTCAAATCTTCAACAAAATCTCTGATGATGACTACCAAATAAGACTTTATTCATAAATGTTTGCCATTTTAGAGTGCCTTATAGGACAAAAAACCTTAAATAAATAAGAAAAAGCTGTTTTCTATGTGTTAAGAGGGGAATTTAGGTTTGAGAAATTTGCTGCTCTACTAACTACAGACTCCTCTTACAATTTTAAGAAGAGAACTTTCTCCTATTGGTACCTAATCCTGCCAACATCATATATAGAAAATAAAAGTTTAATATGTGTGTGGCCCGAGTGAATTCAGTTAAGATTATAAGGATTTTAAGGTGTTGTTTTGTTTAACAAAAGATTTTTAAAATTACCTGTTTGTGATCTTTCGTTCATTGATAGCATTTTAAGGAAACAAAGCCTTTCTTGAGAAAAAGTCAGACTGATTGAAATTAAACATAAAAACTTAAGTGTCCATAAATTCTTCTGCATTCGGAATCAAGGGAAGTAACCTTTGTTGCTAGGATACTGTGACTAGAAGGTATCAGAAGAGACTGTTTTATTTTAAAGATTAGAATCTGTAATCAAAATACTTAGCAGGTAATAAAATAGCTATACATATGAGTTCAGTGCAGACCAGGTGACATTGTAGGCAAGTGCTAGAAAGCTTATGAAAAGTGCAAATCTTCGAAAACTCTTCAGCTATCAAGACATAATGGCCTGATGATAAAAGTAGCTCATTATTTGCTTGCTTACAATTAGAACATCAATTCAGTTGGGATATGAATTACGTAATAAATATTGATGCATCTGTCAAGAAGGGGCTGTGATTTAATTTACTTTCGGTATTTACTGGTACTAATTTGTAGGTCTCTGGAAGTTTATAAATGAATAGTAGTAAAACATGTTGAAGCTACAGAGAAAGCAAGCTTGTTGTAGAGAAGATATTAAATTATTTTTAAAATTTGGAAGAAGTTAAGCTTTTCCTAACCATCTAAAAAGAATAGCTTTATAATATTTATAAAAAGTTTTGGCTTTGTAGAAATTTAAAATAAAAGTAATCAATTTAAAAAATAAAATTAATTGAGAAGTAAATATATTTAATTTTGTATTTAAAAAATCAGCTTAAGGCATTGGAGGATTTCTTTTTGTGTGGAAAAAAGATGTTATTCTAGTCAGAAAGGTTCAGCTCTTCTACTTCAGTGTGACTCAATCAGTGGAGAGACAGAGTTTTCATGGGATACATGTATTAACACAGAATTAATTAAAAACTCCTTAGTTTGGTAGCTGCGTGTGGTGGGTTGACCTTGGCTGGACTCCAGGTACCCACCAAGTCACTCTATCACTTCCCTTCCCAGCCAGACAGTGGAGAGAGAGTAAAATGGATCTCAAAGGCTGAGATACGGCAGTTTACTAAAAAGCAAAAAGCAGAAGCAAAAGTTTGCGTGCATCCAAGTGGAGAGAAAAATAGCAAGGTTTATCCTTTACTTCCCATCAGCGAATGATGTCCAGCCACTGGAGGTGGGAGGTGAGAAAGGACTGTTGAGAGACAGCACTGATGCTGTGCCAAGTGCTACTCAGCAGTGGCCAAAACACTGGTGTGTTATCAACACCTTTCTAGCTACCAGTGCAAAGTACGGCATTGTGAGACCTGCTATGGGGAAATGAATTCCATCTCAGCCAGACCTAATACCCTGTGAAACATGTCTTGCTGGTGTTCATATAGCTTCATGGCAGGAGCGTGCAGATATCCAGACCTGATGGATATGTGTGGGAACCTTGGATACAGGCTGTATGTAATTAATTAATTCTAAAGTTGAAACATTTTGAATTTTTAAAATATGATCAAAATTTAATGCAAAGTTGTTTTTTAAAGAAAAATGTATTGTTCCTGAAATGTTAGAACAAATATTTTGCCTAATTGTAATTAGGTACTATTTTCTCACTCCTACTTCATTCTCATTTTCCATCTAACATTTCAGATCTTTCACTGGGTGATATTATGGAGATGTTTGTTATAAAGAAGATACTGTCAGAAAACTTGTTCATATATGAAAACACCCTTCAAAGAGTAAAATAAAATCTCAGTGGGGCATATGACTTCCCTCGTGCAGTCATTCTAAAGAACCAGGATGGTTAATCATATTTTCTGGTGGGAGGACACCCTTCTGCAATATTTCTTCAGTGCCAAGCCAGCTTGTTCAACACATAAGCCAGCCAGCTACAGTTAGGCCCCCTCATGTAAGAGTCACCTAGAGATTTTAATTTTGCAGTGTCAAGCTCTTGTTCACAGCAAGCCAGATGATTTTCCAGCACCACATGGTGGTCTGGTAGCTCATTTTCAGTTGTGTTGTTGTACAGGGTGAAATCTTAGCTTTTTTTTGATTCGTTGTACTTACATACGCATCTACTTTTTGGAAAAGACTTTGGGGTTCTCACTAGCTTGAATAACTGAGATAATTTAAGCCTATTGGGATTTACTCTCGGTGTTCTTTAATCCCTTTATATTATCAGGGACATTATTTTTCAAATGTTAGTGATTAAGAAATATCAGAATTTATGAAATAAAAACTAACAGATTTACGTGTCCAATTACACTTATCTGACTACTGGAGTGCTAAACTATTCTATGATTCTATGAGGTCTTCACTCTTCTGCTATTTGAAGGTATTCATCAGGAGGACACACATGCTCAATAAATTGTGCAAAGTCCAGAATCACTCAGGTGCTTTGTCTTAGAGTTAATTTGCACAGACTTGCTGCAGAGTAGCAACAGGTCTTATAGCAAAGTGCAGCACCTGCATTCTAGAGGAGGATGAAATGATTGAAAATTATTATTTTTTAGTTTAAGGTGGTGTTTCAGTTGATGCAACTGGCAAAATGGAATCATTGTTAAGGTTATGAATTTTCTGAATGACATGTCATATATTCAAGTGTATCTTGACATAAGGACAGTCTGGCAATTTGCAGATATATGTACCATTAAAGAGAAACTATATTACTATAAGCAATCCCAGTTTGGGTCAGGAAAACAATTTATTAAAATTGATTTAGAAATTTATTTCCTAAAAATTTGAACATGTTCAAACAAGTATAATGGTTGAACTGTTTCATGTTGAAAATCCATTTGTATAAAAAATGAAAGAATGCTTATCTTAGGAGCAGACATGAGAAAAAGCAAACAACTGTAAAAACAACATAGTTATCCTCAATTTCTATGCAGAAAATAAGGCACAAGCACACAGGTGCAGGGCTCATTTAAACAGTTGTAGTTGTTCATGGTGTAGGTATCCACATGTAAACCAATGACTTTAGGGTCCCTTTAAAACCAGGATTGAAAAAACACCACTTCCAGGCTATAATTCTCCTCAACATCCACTAAGCATCTAAGATCAGAGAAATCACACAGTAAAACTGTCTTTTTCTCTCCACTGACTCTAAAGACAGGTTGATGTCTTTATCTCTGTTAACAATGCTTCTTCACAGTTAGGTTTGGTCCTAATTGCTTCTGAATGACTAAAGTCGCACAATAAAGGTATGACAGACTTGGAGATTGAGTCAACCTCCTTGGAAATCCTTATCACGTCTGTATCAAACTCCTCTTTTTCTTTGCAAATGATTCCTGATCATTTGAAAGGGAAGTTTGGATGCAATGGGTAAATTCCTGTAAATTTCATCTTTCAAAAACTCACACAATTTGTACTAATTTATTACCATTTAATTTTGATCTTCATCAGTAGGTAGCTACCAAGGCAAAGATCACTCTTCCTGAGAAAAACAAACAGATTTTCTAGATTCATTGTGTTTGGTAGAAATATTTCATGCTCTCTCCTAAACGCTGTTGGGCACTCAAAATGAGTGCATGTATTGCATATCATATATATATATATACTACAATATGTTTTTCAGAAATTGCAACTAGACATATATCTACAATACAGTTTGCTTTAAAAGTATTTACCTGAGAGGACATACTATATATATATATTCAATTGCTACCATACAAGGCAAAATTTTCTGTCATTTTAATTTTCCATTGCCTTTGGTGAGGACTCTAGCATTTTGGGAAAGAAATAGATCCATTAACCTGTGTAGACCTATACCAGGAGTGGGTTTTGGGTCTCCCTGAAATGTGACACTCATCAGAAATCTTTCTATCTTAGCCATGAAGGCATTATGCTGTGATCAGAGGATAAAGCCACCCTCTAATAGACAAGACAGTCTCAGACTGTTAGTGTTAGTGTCATATATACATTTTGAGTCTGTATGAGGACAAGTGCAACAGCTAGAAGGACAGCCTAACTTGTATTTTTTTTGTTTTTGTTTCTGTTTTTGCTTTCCAAGCAACCTGAATTAGAGCCCACCAAACAATCAGATATCTTTAATAGTTAGCAGGAACTTAAAAAGTTCACTAATTCTTCTCAGTCACTTTCAGGGGGAAATAGTGCCAGAGCAATTATGAGTTTGTAGGAGAGAATTTGCTTCATTACCTGTGATAAGCCTTTATGTCAAGAAGGTAATCTACAGTAAATGAACTTACATGAAATTCCTACCAGACCGGAACTGACTCCAAATGTTGCCAAAGCAACATTGTGCCTATCTGTGAAAGGCAGAGTGTGTATACCAAGAGAGGTTTTCTTACTTCCTGAATAGAGAAAATGATTGTTTTCGTTTGCTTCTTCATTTTGTTATTTGTTTAGGCAAGCATAAGAATGCTTTTTGATTAAAAAAAAAAAAAAAAGAGAGAAAAGAGTGGACTCCACTCCAGCTATCGATCATATCATTAAAAAAAACCTACCAGTATTATTGCCATAACTGATTGATACTAATAGTCAGAAGTTATGAGAGCACAGTGTGCACACTGCTGGTTTTGTAAAACATGCTATTAATGGCCCCAGGACAAGGATATATGCGTTACTACACTGAGCTAATAAAATATCAGTTGTATGAACTGAAAGCAGCATGGAGGCTGCTCTAAGAAAGATTACAATGGGCACTGAAAACACAGGATTTTAAGGCCTTGAAAGTACAAGCACAGGATAATAACAAAGGCCACAGAGCTGTAAATGTAAGTCACAGATGATTGGTCATTCCCTGATTATTAAAGTAATGCAACCTGGAAACTGGGTAAAGCTGGGTTTAGGGATAATCAATCAAAAAAGAACAAGTTAAGGTGATTTTTGCAAAAATATAAAAGAATACTTGAAGCAGGCTCAGGATCTAAAATTAAGAAAACATCGATATCACACTTCTTTAAAGAGTGAGGCAAGAACTTGGGCCAGAGATGTCTCACCCCCACTCCAGTTCTTGAGGAAAATCTTTTTTCAAAATTATGATCTGATGCAGAAATGAAAGGCTGAGCATAGTGTCAGAGAAATGGGGACAGCAGGAAGTCTGTTTCTATCAATTTATACTAAATTATTATTGAGATAGAGAGGTGATAATCAGATAATCGGAATGGTAAATTTTATTGTCATTATAATCAGACTTATTATTTTATAGATTGTTTGGATATGAATTAAACTAAGAACAAATTCTTGCCTTCATGTCTAAGATTTATTACCCTAGCCCATATAAATTGTATGAAGTATTTATTAGGGTACCCTATCCTTGAGGACTGACTGTTAAATCTGATTGCAGAAATACATAGAGAACATAAGTGATCCAGGCTTTAATTTGTTTGTAACAGCTGGTGGAGGATATGGGCATCTTCAGCTGATGAAGTTTGGATGACTATCAGGAAGAATCTCTCTTTGGCCCGGTGCTAATCAAGTACCTTACTGGAAGCAAACATAAAACTGTAATGAAGTTTGCAGATGAGTGAAACTGGTTGAAAGAAAAGAAATAATCGTGTAAAAATTGGTTTCTGAGAGCTCCTTGATGTGCTTTTCTCATTTAAAGCCAAATATAAGTCCATATGGCTATGAACCACAAATACAGGTCATACTGGCCGGGTATGCACTTTCCCCAGTTGTGGCTGAGGTAATAGGTGATGTAGAAGGAGAAGGTTAGGTACAGACTTACCAAGCCAATTACTGTGCAGTGTAAACTGATTAAGTCAATGTTACAACAGCCCTACAAAAGGAGGTTGGAACAGAGGAGGAAAAATAAATCCCAAATTTTTTAAAATCCTTATAGAATTTCCCTCTATTTAATTTGATTTATCAAAGAAGAGACTTAGTGATCATGAAATGATGACTGTAGTACTGGGGGAAGAGTTCTTATTGCAGAGAGCTATCTGATAAAGGCATACTGACATCCAAAGGCTGACAGAGAATGCTAGGTAAGTTCAGTGCAGAAATCAACCACATCTATGGAACAATCAGTGTGATTAACTACTAGAACTACTACAAGGGGTTCAGACAGAGTATCTGCCACTAAAGTTTAAAGTAAAGCTGTTTTTCTTTTTAGAACAAGAGCATTAGCTCATTCAGAGATCAGGAAATTACTGGGTGAAAAGATACGGTCTGTGCAATGTAGGCGATCACAATAGATTGTATAATAGGTTCCTTTGTCCTTAAGATCCATGATTTATCAGATTTTTCATTATCTGTGATCAGTGTGTTAATAGACTTGTATTCTGTGTGCCTAGATTCTAAGGTCTTTGGTTCCTTTTATAAATTTTCATGAGAGTTTTGCATGACTGCAAATCCCTTTGGACATATACTTTTGAATGAAAGTTTTGGCATGCAATTTGACCTATAAAAAAAAGTAAATGTAAGGTACTGCATGCCAAAGAGACATATAATCTCCCAAAGATTTTAGCAGTAGTCAGGATTAAAGACTATGAATTTCACAGAGGACACACCCATCACATCACATTTAGAACAGACTTCTTTCAATTACCAGAAATAGTTAACCATTAGCTGCCCATATCCCCTTGTCTTTGTGTTTACTTGGCCAGAATTGTGCTGAAGTTCCATATTAGTGGCCTAACAATGCAAGCCAGCAATCATTCATGTAATACACATTAGAGTTTTGCTACCAAACTAGGGAAAATTTTTTGAATGCTTAAAGTTGCATGTGAAAAATTTTCTAGACAAAGGTTTGAAACAAAACTGTAGTGATAATAGTCAGGAGGTAGAAAGATTATGGAGAGATTCATGGGAAAAAGAAGTGAGTTAAATTCTGTGTAGAAAGTAGCGATTATCCTACAAAGTTTCTAGTTATTTAAATGAAAAGTAATGCAACATAAATGTACCTCTACTTAGTATGACATTATATCATATTACATTGATATGTATCTATTAAATTGAAAAGTAAGCATGACTTCATGTGAATTTCTTTGAAAAAATTCATATTCTTCCATTCAAAGATACTGAAAGGAATCATAGCAAACTTACAATGAATTCCCTTCATCCTCAGACTCAATGTATTTTTCCATATCTGTTTGTGGGCCTTGAAGGAACACCAAAACCACTTGTGGCAAATATAAAGCAGTTCAGTAAAAATAAAGTTTAAAGAAAGGGGCTGTTTCTAGTCAAACATAAAGATTTAGCCAGCTTTCACTGGACAGAATTTAAAGGAGTCAAAACTCCACAAACGATAAACTGGATGTCTGTTGCCCTTCATGCATATATTTAATAGTTTCAACTAAGTTGGCAGTTTGTTACATTTAAGCTTAGCTCAGTCATTCAGTCTCCCCTGTGCAAATGAATAGATTGTTTTTGTATAGCTGAATCCATTTAGGTATTTTTAGTCAGATATTTCCCTTCTTCTCTTTTCTGGGTAGAATGAATATAAAAAATGCTGATGCACACTCCACATTTCACACGTGGTGCTAAAAATCCATTAGCTGAAGAACAGTGAAGACACAGGTTGATCACAGAGAATGGCTGAAGGTCAGGTTGAAATAGATGTATAACATTAGCCAGGCTTGATTGGCCATGGCTTTTGCATGTATCTCTCAATGACTTTTCAAATATTGATGTTGAGTAAACATAGAATACTGAATACACTACTTGAAATTAAAACCAAATATTGAATAGTAAAACATTAACTTTGGAGAATATTTTGAATATATTTATTAGAAAACTGTGGGATAAAAAAATAGCACATTTTGTAACAAAAAGAGAGTCCTTTAGTATAGACCATGGGTTCCTGTTCCAATATGGTTCTGCAGGTAAGACCCTTTTGCTGTGCTCTAGATGTTAACAGTCAGACTTCTTGTATCATTAATAACACTGGATAAAAGTCCCTAAAGAGAAATGAGGAGAAGCTGACTCAGAAGATCTCTTCATTACACTTTTGAATGCTTTTTAAATTTGACTGTCTGTGTTAATGGAGGCTGGTAGGGGGTCATGAAGGAATCCCATGTGTCCACTCACAGTGTTTGGTTTTTTTTAAACTACTTTGCTGATTGATATTTCCTAAGAATAATCAACATACTGGGGAAAGAATACAGGCACAGTTGAACTGTGAATAGTGAGAAACTGATCATAAATCCTAAATGGATTATTCAGCTCTCCTTGAAGAGCTGAAACCTTCTATAATATCTTCAGTGAAGAAAAGTATTTTCTTCTTGTTCTTGTCTATTTTTCCACACAATCCTGTTCATGGGCTGGATCCTGGTTTCTGCAGTTTATATAATTATTTTTTATGATGGTCTCCAAGTTTTTAGTGTCATGTTGATGAACAGAGTTCCTTTCCCCATTGTCTCTCTTATGTTTTCTTAGCTTTCTTTCATCTTTTACTTCTGAATGGTGCTTGTGTTACTACTTGGCATAAAGGTCATACTAATATTACTCTTAAAGCTTATCCTGAGTATGTTTATCTCCCTTCTTCCCTCATGGCTGATTAATGATTTTGGCTTCTTTCCTTAGAAATTGTGGTATAATGAGCTTCCCAATAAGTTTTGATAAACTCCTTCAGTCAAAGCTTTTGAATTAGTTAATAATTTCACTACTGAAAATCTTTATGACTGTTTCATAAAGCTGATAGTTTTGAAAAATCCTTTTTGGGACAATGCTAATCATGCTATTTTTCCAAATCTTTTCAAAGTTATAAAAGCTATTAGCAGCATTTGGTCATCATTGCTGGATGTCTGCTATAGGATCATTTTCATTGCAAGGCTCCAATCTTGATGGGAAAACTGACTTATTTCTTTTAATATTTCTCTTTCTGAAGTTATGCTTCAGTAATGTCTCTTTTGGGACATTAATAACCCTTTTTTTTTGTTTGTTTGTTTTCTTTTCATTGATGAAACCATCAAACTGTTTTGTTTTGATATGTTTGCTGTTTGGTGGGTCTTTTATTTACCATCAATACACAGAGCTGAGCCAGGTTATGTCATCAGAAAAATCAGCATTGTAATTTCCTCATAAATCCTTATGTTAGCTTCTTTATCATCTAGTACTCAGACTGCATGAAAAACAGTGAGATACAGAAAAAACCTAAACTGCATTGGTTGCCACTACAAACCACTAAAGGATATTTTCCACCATCTCCATTCAGTGTTATACTATTTGTTACAGCAGATTATTTCTCTGTGTAGTCTACAGCACACCATAATTTCACAAAGATTGTTTCCTGTATTCCATAAAACTGCTTGAGAAATGCAGATATTTTATAAAAAAGTGCCTGTTGGTCTATAGTCTTTTCAATCTACAATGTGAAAGAATTTGCTCTGCATACATTAAACCAGTATTTTAAAAAACTCTCTGCTTTGCTGTTAGCTGAAGATCTATTTATTTCTCTATGTTCCGTGCTGCTGCACATTTTTGAAACACACTGAGGCTTGATACAGTAGGCACAGTCATCTATCCTTCAAAATATACTGTAAAGGTGGTTTGTTTATTTTTTTTTTCATTTTTAAGCCCTTCTTTCCACATTTGGTTTACAAACATGGAAAGTCTGGAGGTTGTTTTTGTCACTTGTTTTAAGCTTTTCTGTAGTTAAATGTATCAAATCTCTAGCATGAAAAATTCAATGTGATCACCATAGAATATCTGATATGAGTGATATTGCTAAATATTTTGGTGTAATTTTACTTTTTGATTTAAGGAAACTATAATTCAGCTGCTCAAAAAATGCATTCGTTATATATATAAAGTATCTGTTATCTTGGCTGCTATGGCAGTATCACCATAGTATAACATAGGATGCATTGTTCCAGATCCTACAGACTATACTGAGCTTCATTATATGTCTGACACCAGTTTTGGAGGGGAGAGAAAGGTAAGAGGGAAGTAAACCAGGCAGCAGCCCACGACTGCTGACATTGCTCAGATTTCTCTCTATGGTTCATCAGGAAATTAAGGCAACGTTGTGAGAATGGACAACAGGTAGAGCCCTGAACTCTGCAGAGCCTTTTAAACACTGTTTTCTTACTCTGCTCTTAAAGGCAGTATTGCTTCTTGCCAGGACTTCCATTAAAGTAGTCAGGTAAGGTCAAAGGAAAGCCAGTTTCTAAAGAAAACATGATGATATGTATACGCCAAATAGCGTAACAAGATCTGGCAGGAGTCATAGGAAAGGGGAGACAATATGACCGTTTTTTATGTGTGCAATATTAGATATCTGATAAAAGAAATAGAGGTTGTAGCATCTGAAATAATCCGCTGAGATGCCCTTCTACTTTCATAGATAAACATATTACTTTTTTTTTTTAAATACAGTACTGATGTGGAGAATAGTCATATCTTGACAGGAAGATAGTCAAAACAAACCTTTGTTCAGTGTCTGCATGGATATATACAGACATACAGTCCCCTACCCTCCAAATATATTAGCACAAAATAATTTTAACCTTTACAGAAATGAAGTTGAGATTAATCTAGTTTAAATTAAAACTAAGGTGTCTATTCAGATGAATCTCCTTTTGTAAATAAAAAAGAATCTGGTTCCTCTGGTGGGCTATGTAAATATTTTTTCTCACTTTTGCCCTTCTGGTTGTCACCCTCATCCTGCTGGGGTTTAGCTGCCAATGGTGGTTAATGCGCAGCAGTCCTTTTTAACCTGTGGGGGTAAATACAATTAAATTTCAGATTTCAAGAATGTCTGAAGTACTATTTAAAAAACCAATAGCCCCATGATTATATTAATGGACTGCAGGAACCACATAGAAGCAGAACTGTGGTCAGAAGTTGGCTTGCCTACAAAAATGCTAAATCTAGCACCTTATTGGTTGATTTTCCTTATTCTCCCACATATACTCTATTTTAAACCTGAGCTGATTTTGTTTTCAAAGACACTCTGGGTTTCATCTGATCAAATACAGTCATCCACAGTGTCGATTTTAAGTTTCTTCTCAAACTTTCTCCACTTCATCCATTATAGTAAATGTATGTGCATAATAGAACCACATTTAGACTGACCAGGGGTCCAACTACCTTAGGAGGGGTAAGCACATATATGGCACTTTTCCTGATTACTCTTCTGGTCTCTGGTTATTTCAACTCAAAAGATTTTCATGCTGTGCACGTAATTTTAAAATTTTAGCAATTTGAAAATTATTTATTTTACATCTACTTTCTTTTAACATCCACTCACACTTTAAGCAGTCTTTTGGCATGGAGTTCCATAGGTCTGTTTTTCATTCTGTTTCATTTTGTTCATTTTCAGTGTGGTTGATTTAATGAAGCTACAGTCATCTTTGTTTAATGTCTTCTATTTTTATTTTTTTTTTAGAAACACTGAGCAGCAGATCTCATTTCACCTTTTTGCAGGCCATTTATGATTTTGTCACTCTCTTGCATTTCACATCCTTTCTCCCTGTTGTCTGTTTTCCAGACTGAAGGGTACTAACTTGAAAAATTATTCTCATTCTCAAATATACATTTACAGCAGATCAGACAAACCACACTTCAAAAGTGCTAATTTCTCTTTACTGATTTCTGAGGGAGCCTAGGATGACTAAACCAAAAAGCAGACTTTTGTGCTGTGTATTTTTAAATTTAGATTAAATCAGTTTCATCGGTTGTTTCTGGGAGTTATCTCATTGTAAATGAGAGATAAATATATGGAAATTAGTGAAGTGTTTCCAGCATACAAGAAATGAATAGAGCTGGTAAAAAAAAAAGAGTGACTATTAAACAATAAAATTGACTCATGCATAATGTACAGAGATATGGAAATGAAAAACTCAGTCTCAGGCACTCTATCAGCTATAGCTAGGTCTTCTTCCATTATGGTTTCTCTCATTTTAGCTGCAGAATGATTAATAAAGTTTTCAGCTAAAAATTCAAAATAAATACCAGTGTTAGAACATGAATAAATTTGATAAGCAGTGTTCATAAGTACCAGATATTTGTTTAGAAGGATGCTGCTATGAGTGTGTTCACTTTTATTCATCCAATTCTCTCCTCATCCCACCCAAGGGAGTGAGCAAATGGCTCTGTGGGGCTTAGTTGCTGGATAGGGTTAAACTGTGGCAATAATTTAAAAAAAAAACAACAAACCAAAACAAACAAAAAACAAACCACAATTCTCAATAATGAATCCTATTATTTAATTTTGGAAGAGATAAAATTAAGCAAATTGATTTTTCTTTTATTTGTTTCTTTAAAGTAATCACTTTCCTAGTAACCTGCTGCTTATCTTCTCTTCTCAAGTCATTAGCTTTGCTGCATGTGATGCACACAACTACCTGAAATCCCAGATGTCAGATTGTGAAATGTGTCCTATCAATGCTGGTGCCTGGCCACTTGGCAGAGCACTGTATTATCAGCAGTCGGTCATGCTAGCAACTCTCAAAATTGCCTCTGGGTCAGTCATGTGCTCTTGGCTTTTATTAAATCTGTGAGGGGATTTGAGTTCTCCTGGTGCTACGTTCCATTTAGATTCATAGATGTTAAGGCGAGAAGGGACCATTGTGATCATCTAGCCTGACACCCTGCTTAACACAAGCCACTGCATGCTCCTGATTTAATTCCTGTTTGAAGGATAGTGTATATTTTAGGGGAGAAAACATTCAGTCTTGTTTAATATTTCCACCTCAAGCAGGCTATCTAAAACATTATTTATCTCCAGTGTTATAAGTGTACACTTTATTTCTGGCATGAATTGGCATGGTTTCAACATTCAGCCCTGGGTTTCTGCTGTGCTCTGCTAGATCGGAGAAGACATCCATGTTTTGTGTTCTGTTACCAGGTCAGGCCTTAACTTTTCTTTTGTTAAACTGTGCAGATAGCTCTGTCAGTGTTTACCTATGAGGTTGTTTTGTGTTAAATTAACATGGTTATTTACAGATATTATAGGTGCCACCAAAATCCTTATTGAAAATCAGTGAACTTGATGATAAAATGGTTACCAATGGAAGGGTTCTTGCTCTGATATTTAAGCAAAGTGGCTATTTATCATGTAAAGAATACAGAATTTTATTACAATACAAACACCCAACACCTTTAATCAGAACTTCAAGGAAGTTTCAGGAAGAAGGAGCCAGGCAGTACAGAGCACTACTTGGTGCCAGGATGAGGAACAAACAGTGTCTTCAAAATTCAGGTCAAGCTGACTGGAGAAGACAGAGGACAGATAGCAGCAAAGGCTGCCCAGATTGTGCAGTCTCTGAACTTGAGGGCTTTCAAGCCCCACCTGGATCAACCTGTTCTGACCCAATAGATGACCCTGCTGTGCGCGAGAGATTGGACCAGGGACCTCCTGAGGTCCCTTCCAGTCTGAATGACTTTGTGACTCTACAATGTCATAAGATGCTTCAAGACATAGTGACATAAAAGTTACTTAAGCTTTTAATATGCTTTTAAAAGCATAACAGTAGTATAAATACCATAAGTAGATTGTTTTTAGAATTATATTTTAATTAAATTTTTAATTGCTTTAGATAGCATTGATATTTTAATTTATAAGTAATACAGTATTTTCTTACTTAGAGTTCTGATTATAAAGCAAGAACAGTTTATTTTTAATAGATGTAGTAAGCAAAAGGATGTGTGATGCACAATTTAATCTCTGTAAACCCTTAATGATATAATTGATATAATTAATAGGACGACAGAAATACTTTGTTTCCTAGTTCCATTTGAAAGGGACCTACAGTGATTATCTAGTCCATTTGTCTGACCAGTTCAGAGCTGACCAAAAGTTAATGCATGTTTTTACTAAGGGCATTGTCTAAATGCCTTTTAAACACTGTCAGGCTCAGGCACCAAACACCTCTCCAGGAAGCCTGTTCCTGATGTTTGGCCACCATCTCAGTAAAGCAATGTTTCATAATATTAAGCCTGAAACTTGGCCTGATGCAGCTTTGAACCATTCCTATATGTACTGTCACTGTACACCAGGATTGGCACCATATATTATATACAACTACATACAAATTAAACACTCTCTGAAAAGAAAAATCACAGAATGAAGTTTGATTATAAAAAAATCAATGTCCTGAAAATTTATTAGGCTTACATTCATTCAAAAGGGAGCATCATTGCACATTTAAAAATACTTGGATTTCTGTAGTTTAAGGTATGAAACTATCTGCTGAGGTGTGCATTACAGCTTTGGACAATCAGGGCCACTTGTCCTGATCACAATAAACCAGCATTGGATTCACTGTGCTAAATATGCTAAAATGCTAAATTGGAACCGCTGTGCTAAAATGAAGTGTCTGCTTTTCTTGATAGTTTGCTGTTTAGTTGGCCAAGGACATAGATGTATGAAAGAAGCAGAGCAGAGTTTTACTATCAGCTGGTCATCTGCTGTTTTAGGTAAATCCCCTTTAAAGTCCTTTGAGGGTTAAAATACTTTTCAGAACATACAATGATAGCCTCATGTTCAACTGCATTAAATTATGTCCAGGAAAACAAATAATCCAGATTTTTCTACAGTGATGATCTTTCTTTTCTTTTTACCTCTCCCCTAAATTTGTTAGTCTGTAAATTTGATCCAGAGTTGCATTATTTTCTGTTTAATATTGATTTGAAAGAATTCATTGCTTGGACCAAGGATCCCTGTGTGTGATGCTGAAAACCTATGTCCAAAGATGATTCCCTCTTTACAGTTAAAAGCAGAGATAAATTAGCAGTTTATTTGATATACCTAATCTGAATCTGTGACTTTTCTTATGTTTTCTTTTGTCAATCAACATGCCATGCTAACTCAACTAAAATTCCTTGCAGAGGTTTATATATAAGCATTTTTATTCTATCAGGGCTGCTACCTTTACCAGTCAAACTTGTAATCTCTTTAAATAGGTATTATGTTAGTTTTACAACAGTGTACAAACTGCTCAGTGGCATAAATAACCTTCCTTAATTCTTTTTTTCCTTGTGTTTAATATCACTTGTTCTAATATTTTTCCCAAAATCAAGGGTCATTCCATTTAAATATTTTGCACAATATTCTCTTCCTGAGCTTCTTCCTTTCTCTAACAGCTATAGAAAACTAGCATAAATTATCCATGGATCAACATAGCAACCTTTAAAACAATTTGGGTTTGCCTCTAAATGTCTAACTTCATAAACTATTTTGTATCTCTCTTAGTACTGATCAAAAGTAAGATATTTCATAATCACAGAAACATATTTTTTTTGTCGATGTCTTTAAAGATATGCATAAAATAATAATCTAGTATCTTCATACTACAATCCTTCATGTATACCTTTGATTTTCTTTGCATTCCTGTAAACCATTAGAATTCTAAACCAAATTTTTCTGAAACAAATGTTAGTTGACTTCACTGGCTTCCTTGCCTCAGTATGACCTTTAGGGTACGAACTGATTTTACGGGTCATCACCAGAAGATGCTTGCAAAAATTTTGCCTCTACATGGGAAACAAATAAAGGCTTTTTTAGAGTTTTTCCAATGATTGTTACACCATTTATGTCTATCACTTTATTTATTGCCCGGAGTTTCCTACATATTCCATACTGCAACTTCCTCATGCAGGCCTCAATCCTGGTAACAATAAATTCTCTTGGGATGATTTCCCAGTTAGTCCTGGACTGTGTGTGCCTCGTGGTGTGCAGAGCCTGCCAGGAGTGCAGGAGATGGCTGGGAGGAAGACAGGGCTTCTGGAGAAGCCACTGCCCTCCACATGCATCCCAACTCCCCCAAAGGCCTTACAGAGCTCTTACCCAGGGAAGGGCTGGCCAAGGAGCCAGAGTCAGAGTGAGGTAGAATAATCTTTTGGTCTCTTTCCTCATGCTTATGCAAGGCTCTGCCTAAAGGAGAAGGCTCTCTGAGCCAAATTGAAATAAAAAGTTAAGAATGGAGTCAGCATATGCTTGATTGAGAATAAAGAATAAATTTATGATAGATATAGACATCACTAGCTCACTCCAGTGATATCAAGATGAAGTACTAGGCAGTGGTGGCTTAGTACATGCTGACCACATCACTAGTGTATGTATATTGTTTTCAAATTGTAGCTGTTTCAGAGTCATTTGCACTTGTATATTTGACATCCCTTTAATAATTTTTTATATTTTATTTTGCAAGTTTTTATACCCTTAAATGCATTTTCTGGGAATAATACCTAACAATTATGCAACACTTGTACTCTAAAGTTGAATTTGAGAGAGGAAGAGTGAAAGGAAGGAAAGAGCAAAAGTAGGGTTTATTCTCTACTTTGGACTTTGATTGGAACTGATTCTTCAGATCCTCTGTTAGCAACCACTGAATTATGAGTCTTTGAAGAAATAACTGCAATAGCTGACCATATGCCACTGTCCATATCAAGGCTGACACATATGTGTGTAAACATAGATCTGAGAAATATTGTAATTCATGTTTCCATGTCTTCTACTACAATTTTCCGTAGGTTTTACGAGCCAAAGATTTAGCTCGGAAGAGGATCAGAAGTGGTACCAGGATAGTACAGTAAGGGAGAGAGAAAACAGAATGCAGTTATTTACTAAAAGCAATTTAATTCCTTTCAGAATTATGTAGAAGTACAATTGAATGTTTTTCAAAGGAAAATAAAGACTTTTCCTTAGAGTAAAGGACAGCTAATTAATACAAATCACTCTATTTGCAAGGTGTGGAAAGCAGGTTTTAATGTCATAGAATATTTCAATGATTTGAATTAAATTCTGAGAAGCTCTGGTATTTGGAGTTACAATCTCTAGGATATTATTGCAAAAAACTTTAAAATTACCACAGTTAACTAATCATAAACTTCATTTATGTATTTGAACCTGATCTAGAATAATGTGTCAATCTGAAAGTCTTGAAAGTTAGCCTCTTTGGGGATAGTCTATTCATTTATCACATCTTATCCAAATAGTTTTAAAATTTCCTAAAATATTTTCTATTTGATATCTTTGTTTTTTGCTCCCTTTGACTAGTAATATATCAAGACAAAACATACCATTTACCATAATGGTACCTGATTCTGGTAATACTTCTGAACTGAATGGTTTTGAAATTGAGAGACTATTCCTTCCACAGACATCCCAACATAAATTTTGCTGACATTTCTGTGTTTTTCTTTTTAGTTACATTTAGAATAACATTGATAATGTTCCAGTGCAAGCTGATTTTGACTTCCAACAGACTTGCAAGCAGGCACATTTGCTGAATAGGGGACCAAAGATATTAAAATATCATCTGTGTGTAAATCATTGTTAAAATTTTATAAAGTGGAATGATTAAATTTCATACATGTTATTCAAGAATGACATGAATAATTCTGAATCCTTGGAATTTCTTTTCAACAATGACAAAAAACATTTTCAGAATAAACAGTAACATTATTATTTCAATTATAAAGGATGTCTGTTATTCAGACCACTTATTTTCAAAACTCCATGGCAGAGATTAATTTTGTATAACTTTACAACCTTGTACTGTGGATGTGTACTGGGAGTGAAGGGTGTGTGTGGAGGAGAGGGAGGGGGAAGAGAGGCACACTTGAGATTTAATTGAAAGAAACAGATACTATCATAGACAGCTTCCCTATCCCTTGCTCAAATACTTGTAGCTCAAGACATATCAAAGCTCCCATATCTACAGGCTGGATGTAGCATTTCATGCCTGTAGCCTTTAACAAAAAAAAAAAACAAACAGATATGCTGCTCCTAAAAAACAAAACAAAACAAAACAAAACAAAAAAAAAACCCAAAACACCCAGAACTCCTCTCTTGGGCCCAGCTTCTTATATTAACCATCTCCAATAGAGTAGCAGCATGAGAAGGATTCTAAACCAAAATAGGAAGAGTCAGATCTGCCCCTACAGCTGTAACCAAATGTCATTGGCAGCATCTTCTCCATTTTATTAAGTTGTGTATTCTTGACAAGCTTGCTGACCTTGATCTGCTTATCAGCCTGACTTGGTAGAAGAGATCATACATTGTGAGAGCTCTTTATTTCTTAGCCTTTGCTTTGCATAGGCTAAATAGAATGATATTCCTGAGTCTGTCGATACAAGGAAATTTTCCAGAATTCAGATGAGTGGCAATTATTTGGTATCCTCCTGAACTTTTTCCAATTAAAAAAAAAACAACACTTTTTGGAAACTCAGAAATAATGATATTCCATCAATATCACAGACAGTAGTAATACTAATATAACCATCTAAGTCTTCTTGCTATTCTCTTGTTACAGCTGCGTTTTAAACATGTGTGGATGTTATGAAAAATAAATTCCATGAAGCTATCATTTAATTTTTTAACTTGTTAGACTGCTGTTTCATTTATGTCAGATTGTGGTACTAACTGAAAATCCAAGGTTTGTTTAATTTATCCTGCCCTTTTTGGTAAAGCTTCCCACGTTTCAAAAGTGGACACTGAGTTTAAATACTTTTAGTTATTTACACTGATATATTGGGAGCAGGGAATGATACTGTTATCTAATTTTATAACTTACTTCTGAACTTGAACTAGTTACTTCCTTCCCCTACAGACACTAAAGACAAATAGGCACCTCCAGAGCCTGCAGGTTTCATCTTACTATAAGACCTAGAACTTTCTGTAAATGCCTATAGTGAGAGTTTGCATAACTAGCTCACATATGCAGAGGTGTAATCTTTAAAAAAAAAATAAATGTACATAAAATTAAGAATGCTGAATATCAATAAAATACATCAGTGGGATCAGAATATGTTCAGTAGTTGTGAAAATTACACCCCACTTTGGTCTCCCCAAGCCAGTACATTAACATTTAGTCCATTTCACTATCAAAACCTTTGGTGGCATTAGTCACAGCATTGTCCTCACAATTTACTTAAAAAGTAGTTTGTATATTTTACCTTTTACAGAAGCAATGTCAAAATACTATATTATTAAGACCTTTGCAAATACTTATTATGATTACAGTATGAAAAATGGAAACTCGGTGTCAGAGATCAATATTATCCAGGATGTAGGACTGTACTGTATCTATTCGTTTTGGCAACAAATGCTTCAATTGATTTTTTTAATACCTTTGGGGCTGGGGGGGCTGGGTAGGATAGAAAATCCTCTCCTTCAACTTCAGCTCAAAATTGCTGGGTCTGTGTCTCAAAGACCTTTTCCTGTCCTATAAATCAGTGGAATGAATGCTTCAATGACTGTGTGTAAATAAGCCTCACTCTGCTTATTTGCTGTGCAGCTGTCTAAAATAATCCCCTAAAGGAATGACTTGGCCAACATTGTCTGTTTCAGAGGTCTATTTGCTTATATTCTTAAAATGAAGGGGGTTCACAAAATAAAGGTACAATATTCAACATCAAGAACTAGGACATTTTTCTAAATAGATATCTGTAATGGAATAAAAAAGGATTGAGGTTAGAACACTTCATCAGAGAAAAACTCTAGAAGCAATGTTGCAGGTTTTGAGGAACCTTTACAGAGTTATTGATATAAATAAGAGAAGTTCAGCTATTCTAAAGACACACAGCAAAGATATTATTAATTTAATTTTTTCTATCAAATAGATATTACAAGAATTGTTGCAATATCAATGGTTTTGATTAAACTTATATAAAAGCTCATCCACATTCAAAATAACTATATATACTTAATTTCTTCAGAAAGAAAAATACCTACAGATGAGCAGGGCTTCTGAATTTTGAAAAAACCTCAAGCATCCTTTAAAATAACATCATTAAGGTACAACAGACTGTGGGTCATATGAAAGAGAATCAAACTGAGGCTAATCCTGAACATCAAGTTGGATGCTATTTCTCCTAAAAATAACTGTGAAAGAAGTGACTGCCAAGGTACCTTAAAGAGTCTTCATTCCAATATTTAAGAAACAATTATGGAACAGAATTTTCCAGTACATGAAGGGCATGGTTCCTGTAGTAAAGCAAGAGTTGCCATCATGAGAAATTGTTCCCTTGACAATGCATTCCTTTTATTTTCAAGCTCTGTGTGGTAGTCCCAGGAACTATTTTTACTACTGTAAAAATTTTACTGTTATTCCACTCAGAATTAGTCAATATTTGTCTAGTATTTACAGTGCAAACACATGCTGAAAAAAATGAGGTGATATTCTAATGAAGATTCTGCAAACCAAACTCTTAGTTAATAACTTTGTTTAAAATTAGAATGCTGCATTTTTTTTAATTATTATTATTCCTAGAGACCTATTAGTACCTAACATTAATTTCCAATTTTGTGTTCAATATTTATAGTTTAGATTACATAACATTGACTTATTCTTTACTTTAGATTAAAGGGCTAAAGTTGAAGCATTCAGCTCTTTCATAGTCTGCCAGTAAAAGTGATTACAGATGTACTAATTATCCTTGCTTATGTAAATATTTGTGACATTGAATATGATTTAACAAGGACAAATTTCAGAGCTGAGATTCTTCTAAATTCCTTGTGAAAGTCTAAATGCTTCTATTCTTTCAAATCAAGATAATACTGATTTTTCTCACAATTTTCCCCTCATATTTTTTTAACATTTTACATTTAAGAAAAATTACAAACATAATGATTTTATCAGAAATTAGAAAGAATGATAATAGTCTAAGATAGCACAACCAATTGGAAAAGACTGAAAGAGTAGAGTTTGTTTACCTTAGAGAGGACTTAAAAGTCTCTTCTAATTTGTATGAAGGATTTAAAAACAAAACAGTGATCAGTTGTTCACTGTGTCTGTGAGGGACAGCACAACTAGAAAATATGTGACAAAGGAGGTCTGGGTTAAATATTAGGGAAAATATTCTTGCTATAGGGATCATGACACACTGCAAGAGATGGTGCCAAGGTATAGTGGAGCCTCTCAAGTAGGTCATTTAAAAGAAAAGTTTAGAGGAAAGTATTTCGAGATGGCCTATTTAAAGTCCAATCAAGGGATGGCTATAGTCAGAAGTGAAAGAGCTTTCAAGGGGTCTTTGTCAGCCTGTATTTTTATTTCCCAAATTATGGGCTAATTGAGTGACAGAAACTCAGAGGAAGCCAGGATACCATATGACACAGAGATGAATAGATACTGGCCACTTTTTTGAAGCATTTTGCTGCTGCATAAGGCACCAGTTTCAGACCTTATTCTGAGTCAGTAGCTCAGATAGGAGCCAGGAAGTGGAAAATATCGCCTCTCACACATTTTTCTTTTGCTGACTTTTGGAGCTTGCCTTCAGATGTGGTGCATACTATGAAAAATCTGCTCTACTTAGTGTGTTGTGCAACCACAATGAAAGGAAATAACACTTGGAGAGAAAGATCTCATGAGGTCTCATGTCTTCCTCTACTTCTATAAGTCAGTGATTATACTGAATAGGAAAAAGAACAAGTGCTCTGCAGATGTGCACACAGTTCAGGTGCATTAATGCACCTTAGTTTTCTCCAGTTGTGACTCTCCTGGGCCTAATTCATGGTTTGAATCTTATATTTAAAGCCCTCACTTTATGACATTGGATGCTAAAGGGCCATCCCACTCTGATTAGTAGCTGTGTCCTAGAGAACCCACTAGCACTGTTGCAGGAACACAACTGTATCATCAGGTGAAAAAAATCTTTATGAGTGCTAGATCTTGCACACATTTATAAGAACACATGATTTTCCATTGTACAATTATGTTCACATCTGCTTTTCTACACAATAGCTCATAATCCATTATCATTTATGACAGAAGAGAAACAGGGAAGATAGACATAATATGGAATATTATAGATCTGCAATATAAATTTCGAAGATTTAATCTAAATGATTCTTAAATATTTATTGCTAAGTAAAGTATGCAGATCTATAGAAACTTGCTTTTCTGAGTTACTCAGCTAAGAGACCTGTCAATCAAATCAAATCACCCATGACTAAAGACTCCATATTCCAATCAGCAAGTCTGACTAATTCTTTTAAGAATTTTCTAGGACTTTCACTGAATCTAACACATTTCAAACTGATGTTTTAAAATCATTACAAAAATTTTAACAAAGCAGATTTCTCATGCAATGTCATTCTGATAAAAAATTCCCATCAAGTTGTAACAGTAGAAGTAAATTGCTCTTTGCCTCTGAAGTCTTTAAAGGAGCTAGCTGTACCTATATAGACAAGTTTGCACCAGCATTGGTTCTAAGGTACTAGACTGTGTTTTGTTTTGTTACAAAGGATCCATTTAACCACTGTTGTAAAGCTCTTGGAATGTTTTCTACTGTTTTAATGCTTGGTTGAATTTTGTGTAGATGACAGATATGCTATCTTAACTACAAATTATGGCACTTAAGTCCATCACATAAAGGTATTTGTTCTATTACACTCTTTTTATACTGTCTTACATTTGGATTGATTTTCTTTTTATTTCTGATAATTGTTCACAGTTTAAAGGCAGAAAGTTCATCTCACTGTGTTGCAGCTGTTTAATTCTCTTAATGCAATATTCAAATTTACAAAAATAATTTGCAAAATTACCATAGTTAACTTCCAGTTGAGAAGAACTGTGATTCCTCTGCAGCTTGAGGATTCCTAGCAGGGCTAAAAATAAGATTCAAAGAGTAATTGTTTTTTTCTCTTTTGCACTAGTTTTATGAACAAAGGCAGAGTAAAAATTACCTAGCAAGACAGCATGTAATTTAACAGATCTGGAACTACATAACAGGGCACCTAAAGACAAACTGCAAAAGACATTTGCTTTGTAGTCACTATCTGTCTTTATAAGTTATATTTGATAATCTTTCCTGAAAAAAAATTTCTCAATGAAAGAACAAGTACTTTTACATGATTGTTTCTGCAGTTAACATTTTCTATCAGTATTACTCTGCTTTAATGGCACAAAAGCTTCCATAACAGAGGGAGAGTTACTGGTGGACCGTTCTCACTGTATCTTGGATCCCACCATGGGAAGGCCAAAACAGAGAACCATGTCTAAGATATACAACGAAGGTTGTCTTGTCCTTACTGGCTAAGGTCACTGGTCACATGTATTAATGTACTCATAAAGGTTTTCTGTAACAGTGGTAGTCCCAAATTACCTCATAACTTCATCTTCAGTGCTGCCACAGGCATTGTTATAAGTTCTGTCACAGAGATATCTGGAACCTTTTGCCTATTTCCATACTTTTCTTGGCAACCCCACCTTTCCTTACTGCTATTTGATTATGTTTCAGCTGGCTTTAAAGAGAGGATTCCCCACTGCTCTCTGTTCTCCTTGGGAGGTGCAATCAGTGAGGGACCTGTTACCCTATTCCTTAGCTGTTGTAACATTGGTGTGGTCAAGACTGAAGATCTACCTGAGTGTGCACAACTGCAAAGTCAATACCTTCCTTCTCAAATTGTCCCAGGCAATGAGTACCACAATTCTTATCCATTTGCATTTTGCTTGTTCATTGAAGTATCAACTATGTACTGGAACCCCATTTGGACAGGGTCTGTACAAATGTAGAACAAAAGACAATACTAGCACCAGAGGTTAGCAACCAGCCCAGAACTTAGAGTTATTGAGTCTTGAGGGACAAAGTTTGTTTTCGACTTCACAAGCCTCAGAGAGCATCATAATCAGATCCCAAGTCCACAAGGGATCTATACCCAGGAAAACACTGCTCCATTTCCCTCCCTCACATCCAGTTCCCCAGAGGGAGAAAGGCTAGAAGAGACCTCCAGCACATTCAGTTTAAGTTTACACCTTTTCAGGCTTTTCACCTGCCAGGGCAGTGGGGTGAAGGAGAGTCCTGGGGGTGGGCCTATCTCTTGGTCTGGACACAGCCATGCCCAAACCCTTCATTAAAATGTATCACAAAAAGTATTTAAAACTCAGCTGTAGCACTGTTTCATGTTCAGCCTCCTCTCTGCAGCCCTGACCTATCCCAAATCATGAAGAAAATATTACAGTATAGGCAGTTGGGTAACTTTCTGGTGTGTTAAAGAAAAAAATATATTTGCAAGAAGAAGGATCTGCACTGTGTAAGGTATAGCTAGCCATGGGCACCGTCATTGCAACAGATTAAGCTGCAACATCAAATCCTTTCCTGTCACTTCTAGGTTTCCAGGCAGGGATTAACTTGAGTCCTGTGTCAGATAATAAAGATTTGTTTGATATGGAAAATATTGTGTTGCCAGGGCCACAGAAAAATACTTTTATGTAGCAAGTTCCAGTTAGCATGCATTCCCCTCCCCCTTCCTGTTTTCCAGCCTCAGTTCACATCACTAAGAAATCAGAAAAAGATTGGAGCAAGAGGGGCTTTGGAGATTTGCTCCTACCAATCTAAAACAATCGTTAGGAGCTGGCAGGGTGATGGTAAGGGAAATGGTGCAATTCAGATGTGGGCTGTGCCCTCTCTCCCCTCCAACACACCTTGCAGAGAGCTGCTGCCTCAAGCAGGACATACCACCCTGTTTCAGGCAAAGTTTATTGTACTGATATGCAAATTCTGTAGGATTACTTTGCCTAAGCAGTAACAAATATTTTTGATTTGCTGGGTATACAGACTAATTAGTCAGCTGTTAGAAACAGCTGGTTCACAATGTTCCAATATTAGTGCTTTCCATGATTTTGATTTAATTTCAAGGGCAGACCATGGAGACCAAAGTTGTAGAAGGAGGATTTTTGTTGTTGCTGTTGTTGGCTCACTTGTTTGTTTCACTTCTTTTGCAAACCTTTATTTCATGCCTATTCATAAATTATGTTGCTATATTATGGTATGTCATTATCCTTTATTAGCAGAACACCTCTAAATTGAAGTTGGAATTATGCATCATGCCCTGCATATGTAACAGAGAAGCATATGGAGACTATGCCTACTGCAGTTTTCAAGCATAAAAAGCAGGAAATTATACAGGAAATTATACATATTTCAAAGACACTCTGCCAAGTGCTTCTATGCTGTATCCTATAATTTGGCATCATGTTCATCTTTACTGTATCATTTAAAATTCATATAGTAGAAATATGGGCAGGTCATAATCCATACAGTAAGGAAGGAAAGCAAATTATTTTCCTGAACTTGTTTAAAATAGAATAAGTCCTAGCAGAGCTGGTTATTATGTCTCCAGTATGACATCCATGGGAATGGTTTTAGAGGGTAGATTCCAGCTAGTAAGGACAGATCATTTGTTTAACATCAAAGCACTCTGAGCAAATTAGCCTGACTGATAAAATATAAAGGTGGGAATAATGCATCCTGGATACTATAATGAATCTGATCTGGAATTTTTCCTTTAAAATGACTGTTCACCCAGCAAAGCCTATGCAATTCTTAAACCAAAAACTTTTAAAAGTGTTTGCACAGTTATGATCTTGATTAAACCATTAAATGAATAATATCCCAATGGAAAGGAATGGGGTATTTTCTTTGCAAAAAAAACATTTTTTGCCAAAAAACAAAATTCAGATTTAAGTAGAATATTTCAGTGATGTAGCCATTTCAAATAAGACAACTTTTTCTTATAATTTTTTGGAAATTTTAACATCTTAGGATTTTGTTTTATTGCATATCACAGAACATATATTGACATCATACAACTTGCTGTGAAAAATAATTTTCTTTCTATGTCACCTCTTTTTCCACAAAGAGAGAATAAGTTTTCTGACTAACTCTCACAGAAAAAAGACTTACTTTTAAGCTAAACATCACCATAATAAGCAAAGTAACATAAGTACTGATTTCACTATGTCCTGTTTCATCTAAACTCAATAGCATAAAGAGAAGGGTGAAATAAACAGGGAGGAGAAAAAAAACCCTCTTTGTAAATTAAAGTCAGAAGCATCTTAATTCATAGTGACAAGACCTGGTTAATGAATAATGCCAGATCAAATTTTTCTATGAAATGGACTGTCCATCCATTTTTTGGCTAATAGACTCATGGTGAAATGACACAGCACATTCAGATTATCACCTTTTTCTGTGATGAGTATTTGCTGTCCCTTAGAATAATAGGTAGAGGAAAAATACATACATACATACATATATATATATATATAAGCAAGTAAGTAGAAAAAGATGACATATATAGAACTTTCCTCTGACACTATGCTGAAAAGAAACCTTAGAAAAGTGAGGATAGCTTTACTGTACTGAAGATTTCTGCAAGATTGCCATCTAGGTAACCCTTATGTTACTAGAAAGCATCTCACAAAACATGTATATGGAATACACAGACACTAAAATTATATCTATACAATTCTTAGGGTCTTGCGAGATTTCATATTTTGGGACCCAGCCTTTCCCTTTTCCCAGGACACCAATATAGATGCTTCTTGCAGGGCCTCCTATGATCATCTCAGGGAGAAAGGTTCGTCCTAACAACTATGGTTCCTCTCGAAGTGATTAGGACTATATTGGCACTCATGTTCCCAGTTGGCCTGTCCAAATGGGGCATTCACTTTCTTTATGTCTCAGAAGCCACACTTCCACCTCAGAAGCCTTCCACACACAAATTTTGTGTTCAGTTTAACTACCTCCCAAACACATTAATTTTAAAGCAAAGTGAGTTACAGGCATACTAGGACAGGAGTATTTCCACTTATGTCTGTAAAGAGTGAAGAAAACATGCCTTCCTGACTTGCTCCAGATGATTACGCAATGATATGCTCTGCAAAATGGTAGAAAGTTTGTTTTGCTTTGTCCAATTATCAGATTACTAACTTTTTTATCCTCAGGGAGAAAGGTCATCAAGTTCTGCAGAAGAAAAAACTTTGTAGTTGAACAAACATGGAACTACACTGGGACTCTACTATGGTATCACTTGGAGTTCATTGGAGCATATTGTGCAAACACTACTGCATGATAATGTAAAGATCTTACATGAAATAACTCTAAAATATCTGTTGCCTCCTCTCACTGCAGTCTTTTTCTGAAGCCTCTGGCACAGCAATGATGATCTCCACTCCAGTGCTTTCCCTCATAGAAGTTAATGAGTATTTTCCTCCATTTCAGGTTTGGGCTGTTTTCTTATGACAATGGAACAAGTAATTTCTTCTCATAACAGTCATGACGTATTTAGGATTCTGGAAACTATGAATTGCAGAATTGTCACTGACCCTTTTTTCCTCAGCTAATAACTCTTTTTTGACTAGGGAAATGACCAAGAGTTCCATAGTGATGAAAGAATTAACAACATTTTGGCAAGTTTCAGCTGTGCCTTCAGGAAAACACCTTGCCTTGGATAAATTCATCCATTATGATAACAGAAGCAGACAAGGTGTTTCCTTTTTTTTCTCAACAGCCAAATATATTTGGGGAGAAAAGAAAGAGAGAAAGACAACATCAGCTTTACAATACAAAAGAAGGGACCAAAAAATTCCCAGCAAGTTTGCCTACTTCATACTCTGCCCTTGTGAACAGCATATGAAATAGCTATATGATGCCCTCCTTTCTCTTCCACAAACCAGTGCCAGACATCATAAAGGAGAGGGCCTGGAAATATCACCTTCCCGAGTCCAGAAAAAGGTCTTACTGAAGATACTTCTTGTGCCATTTGAGCAGAGTGAGTAGTTAGAGTGTGGTGATGGGATGTTCTGAGATTAGGATTGTGATTTCAGGCAGGGGCATGTTTACTAAGCAGTAAAACAAGCTCCATTGGCATTTGGAGAAAGGAGGAGCTAGAAACTGCACCTTGAGGCACCTATGTAACTGTATCAAAGGACAGCATTTCCTTTTTCATTGGCAGTGGACAGTGACAGCTAAGCACTGCACACACACCAAGTGCAAGATGCAGAGAAAAAAGAAAAGTCAAGGAAATGGAAAAAAAACCAAGAGAAATAAAATGTAACATAGTATTTTCATGAAAAAAAAAATCCTGATTTTCATGTGAATTTCTCTATATATGATCTTACAGACTAAAGAGAAAACCAGAAAACCTCTGGATGTCCATGTGACATTTTTTGAATTGGTTTCCATATTGACTTTGAGAATGAGATTGAGCTATCATTCTAGACAAATACAGTAATGCATCTAGTGTATGTGGCAAGATGATCACTAAACAAATGAGGTACTTTAGAGCTAGATGAGTTTGATAGATCATGTGAGATTCATCAACCTTTGCCTTTATACAACTCTTACAATGCATGGCTTGCATCTGCACGTGCCATTTGGACCTTTGGCCTTCAGATGTCACTGCTTATGCATCGTCCAGAAACAAGGAGAAAAATTGCTGCAGTATGGGAAAAGTTACAAAACAGCCAAAAACAGAGTAGCCAAAAAGGAGCCAAAGATAGCAATTTCAAGGTCAACATTTCCCTTGATTCTATTCCATATAATTTTTTATTAATGAGTTCTGGGCAAGCAATTGCTGAGCTTTTGGTTTTGGATGTATATTTGGGGTGAGGGCTGGGGATAGCTTCCAGTTCATTCTTTCCTGATTAATGGCATCAGATATATTTAGATTTAATTGGAATATCTGTCCATTCCCACTTTACTCATTAAGACTGAAGAATCCAAAGGCACTGGTTTGCCAAGATACATGACATCTTCCAGCAGCCACTGAATACAGGAAAGGATGTTCTCTAAGAAAGTTTTCCTGTGATGATTCTGCTATATGAAGACAGGTCAGCAAGGAGGCACCAATATATTTTACCACCCTGCCTCCTTATTCTGAAGCTTAACATATTGAGAAGAGTGCACAATCAGGGTTGGGGAAGATAAATAATTTAGAGTGGCTAGAGAATGAAATCACAAGGTTGGAAAAGACCTTCAAAATCATCTAGCTCAATAAACGTAACACCACCATGATCACCCCTAAAACATATGGCACCCCGAGTGCCATATCTAGACACTTCTTGAACACTCACAGAGACAGTGACTCCACCACCTCCCTGGGCAACTTATTCCAATGCCTAACCATGAAAAGAACATTCCTAATAGCTAATCTGAATCTCCCCTGGTGCAACCTGAGGCCATTTCCTCTTATTCTTTCACTTGAGACATTGTAGAAGAGACTGACCCCCACCTCACTGCTACCTCCTTTCAGGCAGTTGTAGAGAGCAATGAGATCTAACCTGAGCTTCCTCAGTCCTCTCCAGATGAAACAACCCCAGTTCCCTCAGATACTCCTCATAAGATATGTTTTCCAGACCCTTCACCTTGATGTCTGTTTTGAAGTGAGGAGTTCAGAACTGGACATAGTACTTGAGGTGCAGCCTCACCAGTGCCAAGTACAGCAGGAGAATCACTTCCCTAGTCCTGCTGAACACACTATTCTTGATATAGGACAAGATGCCATTCGACTTCTTGGCTACCTGGGCACACTGCCAGCTCATATCCAGCTGGCTGTCAAACCAGCACTCTCAAGTCCCTTTCTGCTGAGCAGCTCTCACGCCACTCTGTCCACAGCCTGTAGCAGCAATGCGTGGGGTTATTGCATCCCAAGTGCAGGGCCCCATACTTGGTCTTGTTGATCCTCAGCCCATCAGTCCAGTCTATCAGAATCCCAGAGCCTTCCTACCCTCTAGCAAATTTTCCATCTGACTTGGTGTCATCAGCAAAATTACTGAGGATGCACTCAATGCCCTCATTCAAAACATCAATAAGGATATTGAATAGGGCTGGCCCCAGTATTGAGCCCTGCGGAGCACCACTGTGACCAACCTCTAGTTGGATGTACCTCTATTCACCGCCAATCTCTGGGCCTGCCATCCAGACAGTTTTTCACTCAGTGAAGAGTATGCCCATCTAAGCCATTTTTCAGTAGAATGATGTGGGAAATGGTCAAATGTGTCAAATTTGAACCTGAGAAACAGTCAGAGTCTTTAAAATTATGACTAAACTAATAAATTAAGCTGGTTCAGGATATGAGTCCAAGCTCTGACATATAGTTGCCCATATTGTTCAACTGCTAACACACGTCCCAACAAAATTTTAGCCTGAGACAAGTGGCAGTGTCACAGCCAAATGCCCAGAATCAGCTCAGGAGGTAACACAGTCCCAGAATTGCTCCCCATAGGTAATAAAGATGAATTCACTCTCTGGAATAGAACTTGGGCCCTGACTCTCATCAGTTTACCAATACAGACACAAATGAATTTTTGGAGAAGACTTAGCAGTAAGATGACACACTAGTGAAATGTCAGAAGGGGTTTCCATGGAAGCAGTCTTGTCCAAACTGTGTCATCTGTATCTGTGTCTGTGTCTGTGTCTGTATACCTGTATCTGTATTTCCGTATCTCCAGGTCTCAGCCCAATAGTGTGATTGTAGAAGATAATGAAGCAATCAAGATACTTTGCTGAAATTACTTCTGAGATGTGTTTACATTTTCTTTTCTGAATATACTGATACAGAGATTGGATGAGCCACTTTTTGCAGTCTAAGTGTTGAATCTGTGGATGGGACTGTAGTAAGACCCACCACTGAGGGACCTTGCAAGCTGAATGCTGATTGTGTATGTAGGGTTTCATGCATCCATTGTGTATATGTAGGATGTTGCTGTCTATAACAGCCTGTATATCTCAGTCCTTCACACATGTAAGCAATGCAAACTCAAAAACCTGTTACTAGATAACTACTAGTCTGGTGTTATTCAGCTTCATCCTCTTTGTCAGCCACAAGGCATCCTTTAGTGCTTAATTTTCACATTTCATAAAGACTTACAGAGTTACCTCTGTTTCACAATTTTCTTTTAAATCATTATTTAGGGTTGAATCCCTTACAGTCTGTTTTTGAGGAGAAAACAAAGAGTTTTATAAAGCAACCTCTACAAAGAGAGTCCTCTCCTTTTGTCTATTCTTCTATCCTTTTTAACTTCCCTGCCTTTTCAATCTGTAAGAAAAATGACTGGTACTTTTGGCAATTCTAGCTATCTTAAAAGTGATTGCAACTGGCTATGAAGTAAGTTTTCAGAAAGACTTTTTAATAGGCATTTTAAAGATTTATAATTAAAAATATTTCCCTTCTTTTTAAAAGCTCTATTTTTCTTAAATAATTTCCAAGAAGGTTTTTGAGTTTCTTTTGTTTTTAATCATCTGAGCAGCTTTGAAGCATAACCTACAGTACATGTATTAATGAAAGTAAGTCAATAATAGATTCAGGAATGTTAGTCAAATATAGATATATATACATGACTAAACATCTCTGTGGCTACTGGCAACATCTTTGGCTAAGATTGTCTGGTCTTTCTTGAATTTTAATTCCTTGTATTTAATTTTTTAGTCTAGTCTGGGTTTGTTTGGTTTTTTTGTTTGTTTGTTGTTTTTTTTTTGCTGATGAAAGTTTTCAGCAAAGTAACTCAGTCATTCCTTAGAAATGAAACTAACAATGAAATTCTCAAACTACTCATATTTAAAAAAAATCATTATAGAACCAAAAAGTCGTGGTTAAGTTTCAAAAAATCCCTTTCCTTCATGGAGTGATGTCAGCCCGTGGTAGACCTGTGATGATCTCCTGTAAGCATGGTCAGGATGAACTTAGTGTTTAATGTAAACTAGAATGGGAGAGAGAAATTTCCCCAGGAAAAAAAACACAAAACCAAAATAAAAACCATCAAGTGTTGGACAAAGCACTCTACTATGTAGTTTAACACTTTTTCTGAATCATCTGAATTTACTGAGGTAGCATTCAAATTCATTTTTTCTGAATCATCTGAATTTACTGAGGTAGCATTCAAATTCAAAGCCTTGATCTGAACCAGGCAGAGCAAGGATTACCCCTGGCAGCACTGACTTCCAGAGAAGTTGCCTGACTGCTGCACTGTGGGATTTCAGAGGTACTGCCACTATTAATAATTCTGTGAGTGATTCCCAGATTTTATGTGATTCCAAAATAAAGTTAGAAAAATATTAATTGAATTTAGGTCTTTATTTATTTATGGCTTATGGGGTATAGTGAGACTGTGACTCTCAGTACCCTGTAGCTGGAACTACAAATGGAAAATATATAAATATCTCAGCAGGCTTTGCTACTCTGCAGGAGGGTTGGCTTCAGGTCTGTAACATATAAGTGAACAGGAGATAGCAGTAACTAGAAGGAGTGCCAAAAGTAGGAAATTATGGAAGACTTTTGGACCAGGAAAGAAAGGGAAATGGCAAAAGAGAGGCATCAGATAGCAGAATATTTTTATTTCACTTAAACAATTTCCATAGTAAATTTTAATTCACAGGTAGTTTGGGAAAAAAAAACAAACAAACAACAACAACAAAAAAAAAAACACAAAACCCTGCAAAACAACAAAAAAACCCAAACAACCAAAACCCAGAATTCATTTGATGCTTAGTTTATTCACTCCCTAAACATTTAACATTCAGCCAGCCTCAGTGCTATTGGAAAGTGGATTTTATTTGTTTGTTTTCCTGAGGCTGAAGTTGTTTTTAAGCCAAAATAACACACTATGAAGCTCCTTCATACTGAGAGTTCTGCTGGAGAAATTCCATGTGCTGAAGGACTTACTGATGTACCAGTTGTACTTTGGGGTTCTACCAGGTTTGTTTAGGACTGGTTTAGTGCTCTTTCCCTTGATCCATTAATCTGACAAAAAATCAACAATGTGTTTGATATATATTTTCTAAACGAGCAGCACAGGCTGCAGTAGACAACTGAGCCCTGTCCATGGACTTCAGGTGAACAATCATAAAGCAAGTTGGTCCTTCCAATTTCAGCATTTCAGCATCTCAGAAGGGTCAGGGAGGAACTTGGTTACAATGTTCTTGTTTCAGAAGAGTAAGTCAGAGGCTGCAGGCTCAGAGGCCTCTGAGGAAGAGCTGTTGACAATGCTTTTGGCAGGAAGGGCAGGGCTGTAGAAATTGGCATATGTTGTGGGGTTTTATTTTCATGTATTTGCAATCTGACATCAGCCTCACACCGATAGTGAAACTGGTGAATGGAATTTGTCTATGTATCTGTTTCCTTTGTGAATTTCCAGTACCACTTCAGTTCACAAAGCTTATGGGTTTCCTTTCATTGCTGTCATGGCAAATATTTCACAGTGCTTGAAGATGCCACTTTCAAATTCCTCTGGCTCCTAAACTATGTGTACTGTAGAAAGAAATTTTCTTCTTACAAATTATTTTTATTTCAAGGGATGTAGCATGTATCATAGATGTTATACAGGTATATTAAGTTTGCAGTATATAAACCATTGAAAAAAAAAATAGTGCACCAAAATTTTTCACCAAAAAAAAAAAAAGGCTTAAAGAAGGAATTATACATGCATCCAGGAAGATATATAAGGCTGCTAGCATTTGACGGATGCAACTGTGCAGCTGCATTTAGGTTTTTGGTTTTAAGGCTATTTGTTACCGTTCTCTTGTTTCTAGAAGTTGGGTAACTGCTTCCACTAAAGATCCACAGCAGAACCATTTCTGGTTTTTAGTCTCTGGCCCTCTTACTGACAGGGCAGAGGAAGAAGTACCTGTGTGAGAAGCTGCATGAAATATGCTACTGTGTTCATTTATTTTAGAGAGATATTCATGACATGGAACTTCTGTTACATAGGAGCACTTTAGCACCAAAATGTCTCTGGCCCTAGAAGATCCATCATAAACTGTCACTGGATTAAGGGAACCAGTTTTCAACTTGTGTTGCAGCTTTAGGGGCCTAGTTACATTTAAGTTCCACCAGCGCAGATATCTAAAAATGTTGTATGAAGTTTAAAGAATAAGAAATTAAGCTTAGAGAAGACTTGAAAGATCATCTGTCCCTCCTAAGATATCATATGAGTCCCGAGACTGGTAAATTTTCTCTATGGTCTTTCCCATCATCAGGCATTTGCATTTCAAAAGAAAGTACTGTAGTCCCCACTCCTTACAAAAATTCTCTTCCTTGTCTGCTGTAATAGGAGAGAAAAAGTCTAGGAAACTATGATGAAACAACTAGGGATTACATTCAAAATACTTTCATCCTATATTATTTATGAGCAATAGTAAGGCTGAGTTGCAAGTATGCACTGACATAGGACAGCTACACAGTGAGTATTGCCTTCTTGCATTTTGCCTGACAACTTCGCTATGACCTTGCAAATTGTGACACACATCTATCGTTTATAATTCATATATTACAGTCAATTTATGGAGGACTAGGCAGCTTGCCCTGTGTCTCTAGTTAGGAATAAATGAAAAACACAGCAAAATTCCTCTTGACTTTTTTCCAGTAGAATTGTTACAGAAGACAGTCATACTTTTAGTTATTTCTTGTGAGCTATTAACCGGACATTCAAGGAAGACAATTTTATTGTCTGCAGCTTATTTGAAATCAAAATAGGCTTCTTGTGCTGTTTTAGTAAATAACTTGCACATTATAGGATGGTTGATGTGGTAGAATATCTCACTGAGTGATTGATTATCCATGGGCACCTGTCATTCTAAGTAAAAATTTTCTGAACATACTTCTAAAAATCCCAACATATGAAGTAGATGGGGTTGTCAGTAATTTTAGAAATCTGTAATTGGAACTTCTATTTAAAAAGAACTGCAAAGGCGGTGGAGCACTACTTTTTCTTCTTGTTGTCATTTCTTTCCTATTTGTTTGCTTTTATTTTAGAAGTATTTGTGTGAATTGCAGCTCTGAAATTTATATTTACCAACTAAAATAACTCTCAATGTTGGAAAATAGCAGTTTGTAATTAAATCTATCTTATGTATTTCACAGAATTGTCTCTGCTTTAAATTTCATTCTTTTTTTCAAGGGACAAAACTAGTACAAGAAACAAAGGTGTCAAAAAGCCTAAATCCTCCTCGAAGCTCCTTTGGACCAGATGTGACACAGAACAAAAGAGGGGGAAAAGAAAATATGAAGAAAAACAGAGATGAGAAAACTGATTTCCTATTACTCAGCAGATCAATGGCAGATACAAGAAGGAAATCCAAGTCAGTTTTTAATATATTGTTTCATGTAACAGATGAGGTTATCATTATAAGCCAATCTGTACTTTCTGCTCCAGGAGAAGAAAGTAGAATTTACTTTACTGAGAAAATACCTGACCATGAAAATTGTGTGCAACATCCCACCAACACGTTTTCCTTTAATACATAACCTACATATCACAACCAAGCTTATGAAGATTCATCCAGAGGATACTCAAGTAGACTTTTCTGATTTATTGTGAGATTGAAGGAGCTGCCCACTTTCAACAGTCTTGCCACTGAGTGGGTTTTTTTCAGTAGTAAAAGACTACTTGGAGATTGGTCTTGGACTATAATGGCATCCTTGACAACATTCATTAGAACATGCTTGAGTCTCCTTCCTACCAGATTACATCCCTTAAAACATTTACTTCTAAAGCTGGGTCAATGGGGAGATGATTTAAGCACCAAAGCCAAAGATAATGAAATATTATTGTTCTGAATGAAATAAAAATACTGATGTCAGGTCAGTAAATTTAATATATGTTTTACCCTTTCTTGAAGTTTCATTTCTGACATAGAAGTTCTATGCAAATTCCAAGAAAAGAATTAATCTGCTGAATATTAAGACCTTCCCACATGCTCTCAGAGAACATTACAACTTCACTGGGAAGTTTCATTAGAAAACACAGAGTACAAAATTGCTTGTGCTAGAAAAGACCAGTATATCTCAGACACTTTTCACCTTCATGCTGAAAAAAACCCCTGGTTGCAGCACATATCTGAGGTAAGAAGATGAATAGAGTAACTGAATTCCAGGTAAATGCACAGGCAAAACCTAAAGAACAAGCATTGATGTGAGCACCCACTGACTCCAAACAGTCCAATAGAAATCCGCCAAGTGCTCAGTGCAGATACATGTCTAGGCACCCACATGAGGAAAGGCTGTCTGAGAACAATGTGTGTGGCAATGTCACAGAGGCTTGAGATGTGTGCTGCTCCACGGGCCACCATTGAAGGAACAGGGAGTGCCAGCTGCAGCTGCAGCTCCTGACATTGATGTTACTGCCAATGAAACACTGAAACTGCTCTACATCTGTAAAGTCATATAGAAATATCATAATTGTCTCTGGAGTTCTGTCAAACCAACTGGTGCAAACCAAAAAGTCAGAATGTTTAAAAATAAGGGAGAACTGAATAAAAGTTCTCATTTCTCTTACATAATAACAGCAAGCCCCTGGGAGATGTTGTTTTTAATTTTGTAAAGCTTATTGAATCTTTCATAAATTCAAATTAAAGAAGTTTGAAATCTGGATTCCTCTTTATTTCTCTGAAGTGCATTATTGCAACTATGACTAGGAAGGAATGTCAGACAGAAGGCTGTGATGTGGCTCCAAATTTAAATTTAATATAGTAGAAATGCACATGGGCTCGCTGCTTCTTAATTTAATGTACATGGTCTTGCTACTGAAATCAGTTTTAGAATTTTTAAAAGTGTTCTTGCAGATTCTTCTACAAGTCCATAAAAATTGTTTAGAAGAACACAGTTCAAAGTGAATGTCACTGGGTGAGGAAAGGTACAAAGTGACACGCTTCATATTGCTATGGTTATAGACTTAAAATAATCACAAAAGTAAAGTTTTCTGCATAAATGATACTAAATCCACCACACTTTATCTAGTTTAAAATTGAAATGTGTTTCCACACCTCTGGAAAACTCAATATAGGAAGAGCTTATAAATATATATTTGTATCATATAAAATAATTGCAGCTGTATGTGTATATCTTTTATCTTGATTGGTTCTAAATGGCTTTGCCAAATGAAAAAATGATGATGTTTAATACTAATTGTCAAATAAGTTTAAAGTGTAAATTTAGATAAGCTAAATCTAATTTACAATGATAGCTTACAGACATGTTACCTCTTCCAAAGAAAAGTCCTTGTTGATAATTATAATTGGTCTACTTCTGAACTTTATATACTACATGAAAAATATCACATCCAGATCTGGGCAACACTGGTCCCTAAAAATTAAACAGGATGAAATTTCTGTTCAAACTCTCACTGAGAAAGGAATGACTCTTAATATCCTGTTCGCCCCCAGATACATTTTTCTTAAATGGTGGCTCTTAACTCTGAGTTGCTGTTGGTTTCCATGCATTCCTGTGTGCCATATTTTCACAAGAACTTTCTTATAAAACAAGACCTTCATAAAAAAATTGTATAGACTCAGGAGGGTTCTTTGCATTTGGAGATGGGAATGGTATTTTGGTAAGGGCAACAGATGTTGCACATATGAGGGTAAAGTGAACTTTGTACACATAAGAAAATAAAGGTATAGAAGCTGAATTGCATTTCAGTCAAACATTTATTGAACTGACAAGGAGATCACCCAATTCTAGATAAAAATGTTTGTTTCCTAATACTGATAATGCCCTTTGTTTTCACATCTCCTTTTTAGAAATACCTCCCTTTTTTCATAGCATAAGTTGTACTTGGGTAACCACCTTTAGAGCAGCACAGTGACAAAACTTCTTACTCATGGACTGCATTTTTGCACAAGCTGAACTGATATTTCACTTCACAGGAAATTTGGAAACAATTGCTTAACATGCTTTTTTTGCCTATACCGCCTGCACAATGCAGATTTGTTTCCAGTGCTTCTTTTCAGGTCATCCTTGGCTACTCTGATTCTTTCCCCATGAGCCTTCCCCTGCCTTACCTTCTCTCTGCCATGGTGAAGCTGCCCATCAGTGCCCTTTAACACTAGTTTCTCTGAACTGTATTGTGTAGTGTCAGAAAGTCAAGTTCAGAGTAACTCAACAGATAAGGCCTGTCACCTTTCCAGACCCTAGTGTCATCTATTATGTCATGTATTCCAGTGGCACTGAGGAACGATGCTGATGATTACATCTTAATAAGAGCAGCTAATTAAATATTTACTTGGAAGAAAGTTTGCACGCAGTACAATTCACCTCCTTGAAGATCTACCTGATTTCACGTACCTGTCACGTGTATTCTCATCTCAGTGTACAGTGGAGATAAACATAAAAATCCCCACGCAGCAAGAAAAGATTACATCTGTACATCCAAAGCCAAATTTATCACCTTGAGTCTTGTAAGCAGTAGTGGACTTTTCTGATGTTTCCAACTGCTTGAAGGTTTTATATCTTCAAAGACAACACATGCATGCATTTTTATTTGAAATGTTATCATTCAAGAACCTGTTTTATTAGTCAAAAGATATTCTCTGTGTTGCTCTCTCATACTGTTTGAAATCAGCATTCAATTCACAGTGTAGTATGTAATCATAACAGGCGGTGACACAAAAACAGTGCAGATGGAAATATTTGTGCTGGTACTGAGGGTTAGTAAGTTCTTCACACATTCACACAAAAGTCCAAAATGTTTGCCTACCCTTAACTGAAAATCTTCAATAAAATCCTAAACCTGCTACCTCTTTCTTGGAAAACACCAGTAGTGTCCAAATATTTATTAGATAGAGATGTTGGCAGAATATTATTCTAAGAAAGCTGGGATTAAACACACAGAGTGTAAATTATATTCACTAAGACTCAGGTCATGATTACAAGGCACGCTGTTCTGCAGAATGAAAAAAAAAAGTATAACCACCATGAGTTTTACTTGTCAAAAATATAAAGGGATAATTTTAGTTTTTAAAGGAATAGGTCTTATAGCTGTCTTTTCAACAACTCAATGGCACTTTTAAGAAAACAGGAATCCAGGAAAAAGAATTTCCACAATGGAACCACCATTATGTCCTGTTCTGCATAAACAAGGCTTTTGTGAGAAACAACAACTTTATAGCTTCATTTGCCCTAAGGTGTTTGTTCACCTGAGAAAACCACCTCTGTATAAATATGTACTCTGATTCAGTGGTGTATGAAGTGAGTGGCCATGCAACACTTTGGATTGTGTGTTGACTTCCTTATCTGATCTGTGTAGAAGTCTTCCAAATTCAAATCACAAATTCAACTCACAGGTTTCAGTTTGCAATTTGGAAAATAAAACAGTAACTCAAAAAATCCAAGATAATAAACACCGTAAGCAGTAAAGTAGTTAGTATGTAAGATAGAAGGACAACTTTTCTTTAAATTACAGCTAGTCTCATACATATCAATAGTCTTTGAAGCTTTCATAATACCAGGTGATTTATAAATGTTTGTTCAAAATTTACTATTCATGATTTGCATCTAAGTATATTATTCAGACTAGATGCTATAATGTACAATTCTAGTGTTGCCTCTGAAACAGTTTATGATTCTGCAATCAGAACAGTTTATTGGTTTATGCTTCCTAACATCTTGTTTTCATCATATTCTGATGAAAATGTCCCAGTCCTTACCCAGTTATTGGCTGAGATGGAGAGAGTTAAAAAAAAAAAAAAAAGGGCTATGAATCATCACATGTGGAGCTTGCTAAAGTTATTAAGACACTGGTTTATAGTAACCATGAAATCATGGAATTGAAGATCTCAAGGGGAGTTAGTAAGGCTGGAGCAGAGCACTGCCCTCAGACTTCAGGCAGGCAGACTTTAGTTGGATCAGGGAACTCTCAGGTGTGACACCATGGGAAGCAGATCAGAGGAGTGGAGTTGCTGAGGAAAGACGGTAGTTTTTTAAAGACAGACTATGGCTGAGGGCAGAAAGATCCATTCCAATACTCAGGAAAACAAAGATGTATCAGCAAACTGGTGTGGCTAAGCAAGGAGCTGGTGATGGAGCAGCATGTGGAAGAGGGAAGCAGAAGCAAGCTACATAGGAGGAATTTAGAAACATTTCTCAGACATATATGGGTGCTGTCAAGAAAGCTAAAGCTCAAATGGAGGTGATATTCACAGAGGACAGAAAGAGCAACCAGAAAAGCTAATTCTGGTGGGAAAAGGCCAAACAAGTGGGGCTGTAGATGAATAGGATAATTGATTTAGTGACAGTGAACACATAAGAGGCTGAGATAGTCAATGCCTTCTCTGCCTCAGCCTTCATCACAAGGTCTCATAAGCCTCTACCTTTTGAAGGGGCTCAAGAAAGAGGATAGAAACTGACTGTTGGGTAAAATGTTGTTTGATAGAAATCACAGAATCACATAATGGCTGTGGCTGGAAGGTACCTCTGAAGATGGTCCAGCCCAACCTCCTTGCTCAAAGCACAGCCACCTATAGAAGGCTGCCCAGAACTGTGTCCAGTCAGGTTTTCAATATCTCCAAGAACAGAGATTCCACAACCTGTCTGGGCAACCTGTTCACTGTTTGACAAATCTCACCCCCCAAAAAACGTGGAATTTTATTTATGTTTAAATGGAGTTTTCTGTATTTCAGTTTGTGGCTGTTGCCTCTTATCCTATCACTGAACATCACTGAGGAGAGCCTGGCTCCATCTTCTTTATTTCCTCTCATCAGGCATTTATACACATTAATAAAAAACACAGAATGAGTTCTCTTAGAGTGCATCTCTGGGAGAATGAAGATGATCAGAAATGGACAGAACTGATTCATCAAATGCAAATCATGCCCGTTCAAACTATTTGCCTACTGCAGTAAAATATTCTGCCTTTGTGCCTTCTGCAATGTGCCTTCCCCACATTGCTTTTTATAATAAAATGAGTGGATTTGTGGACAAGGGAAGAGCTCTCAGCATAATTTAGCTTGGCTTCCGCAATGTTTTAAAAATTGTTTTCCACAATATCCTTATATCCATACTAAGATGCTGTGGTCTGAATGGATGGACAAGAATATGAATAAAGACATGGCTGAATGATCAGAGGGCAGTAGTAAATACCTTACCTGAAGGACAGTAGCAAATACCTTACCTGGAGGACAGTAGCAACAGGAGTACCACAATGCTCTGTCCTGGCACTTGCCTTGTTTAACACCCCTAAAATGACCTAGAGAAGCTTAGAGACTACTTGTTCATATTTGCTAATGACTCCAAACTGGGGATCAGCTCCTTAAACATAGGGCTGCCATCCAGAGTAATTCAAAGTGACTGGGGGAATGATACAATGGGAACCTAATGAATCTCAACAAGGACAAATTCAAAAACCTGTATGGATGACAGATGAACCTCCTCAAATAATGCAGGTTGGAGACAAGCTGCTTGAGGAGCAGATCTATGGCAAAGGCCCTAGTATTCTCAGGGACAGTAAACTGGACATTGGCCATCAGTGTGTCCTAGAAGTAGAGACAGCCAGTGGAATCTTTGGCTGTATGAGCAGGAACAGAGCTAGAGTGATGATTTCCTCTGCTCAACACTCACTGGAGCACAACTGCATACGTCCAGTTCTGAGCCCAGAGTACAAGGAAGACATCAGTGAACTGGAGACTTTTCAGCAGAACCCACCGTTGTGGTGGAAACTGGAACATCTGTTGTGGGGAGAAATTGCGGGAACTAGATGTGCTCACCTTTGAGCAGAGATGGCTTTAGAACCACCTAACAGCAGCCCCAGTACCTGCAAGGAGTTCACATAGGGAACAGAGGAAGGAGGGTGACAGACAAGTGACATAAATGGAAACTGAGAGGGTCACAATGGATATAAGGAGGAACTGCTTTTCCATGAGCACAGTCAGGCAGGGGCACAAGGAGTTTGTGCAGCTTCTGCCTTTGAAGGTTTCCAATCCCAGACCAAATGAAGCCCTGAGCAGCCTGGTCTGACCTCAGAGCTGACCATGCTGTGAGCAAGAGGTTGAACCAGAGAACTCCTGAGGTCCCTCCCAGTCTGAACTATCCTGTGATAAACAAAAGTTTCTCATCATTTGGCAGAATGGGTCAACTATTTCTGTAATTGCAGAAATAACTGCTTCATTACTTCATCTGTGGCTTTTGGACACTGTTCCTGTTAGAGTCATTAGAGGTTCTGACTTAGTTTTCTTGTTCTACAGTCATCCAGAGATCAAAACAGGTGCAGAAAGTCACTACAGAATGTATAAATAATAACTTGCTATGCTGCTATAACTCATTGTGTGGCAAAAACACGTTCAAGAGAGTATACCATTTAACTTTGTTCTTTACTCTGTTGAACATGTTCAGTAGATCATGAGTGTGGAAGCTTTGAAAACATAATTTAAAGTTCCATTTATTCCATTAGTGTTATTGAATTAATTTGGTTTGACTTGGTTCATGGCAGTCTGATGGATCACAGTTGTTATTTATACTAGAGGTGACAGTCTGTCTTTTTCTTTTCCTGTGCTTTCATTGCTTGGTACAAGAGAATTTGACTAATCACAGAAAATAAGTACAATTAGTTCACAGATAAATAAATAAAACAAAAAATCATGTAGGCTTAGAAAAATATGTATGAGACAATTTGCAGGTAGGATATGAACAGTATCTTGCCAAAGCCTTGCTTCTCATATACAAATGCAGTAACATTTTGTTCATTGTTGACTTTCAAATATGAAGCAGATGAAAATAGTACAAGAGTACATTTATGTAACACCATGTCTTCTAAACATTGTCATCTTGTTCCCCCAATTTCTAAACTTTAATTCTGACATGCACATGTGGATTGTGGGCACAGTGATTCATTGATGCAAGGATGAAGAATGAATCATTCCAAAATGATCATGGAGGAGGTGGATATAGTGGTACAGGAGGGCACACCAGAGGCAGCATGCTGCACCATCTGAAAAACACGTGCAGGAAAGATTGAAGTGCTCTTAGATGAAGTCTTTCTCTGCAGATTAAAATAGAGCAGTATGATTCCTCTATAAATCTATCATGTAGAAAAATATATTCTACAAATAAACTCAAAATTTTGGTGCAGAAAAGGCATCTGGGATTGTACTTCCCTTTCTACTTTCTCAGTTGATCTTGGTTTTAAATAATACTTGTAAGTATTGAAGTGTCATCCTTGATGTCCAGTAGTCTTACCATGCACCATGAATGTTGTTATCTGGCTGCCCTTTGTTGCAAGTGATAATGACCTTGTAGCATCATATCCAGAGAAGCCTAAAGAAGAAATAATTTTCAGCTCTACATACCTCTTCCTTACAACTGTCAAGCTCTAGAAAGGAACAGTAATGTAAGGAGTCTGTTCTCATGACCTGCTGTTAGTATGGGTTTATTTAACCTGACTGCCTGTACTACTGTACATTTGTTTCTTATTTTCACTTTATCTCTCTATAAAAGAGCCTTAAAACTGACAGCTATAGTAAATAGCCATGTATTTATGCATCATTCATAAGCATATTTCCCATTCCCATCAATTTTGATGGCTCAGATCAACTTTTCTGGTATACAATTAAGATACAAATTTAGTACACAGTAATAACGTGGGTATTTTGCATGAGAAACATTGATTTATTTTTTAATTTTTTTTTCTAATTACGTAGATTTAATGTCCTTTTTGTTCTGTGGCTTCTCAAGATACTGTCATGAAATTCTTCAGAAATATCCTGCTTGAGAGAAGTTGAATAAATATTACTTGCTCTAACAATACAAAAGAAAACAGAATCTAGTTAATTCTAGTTATAACAAGTCTCTTCCTAGAATAATGGTTTGATGCTTCCAGACAGGATTCTTATTCTTTTTTATGGCAGTGCTTCATGAAATAAGAAGCCTCCAACTCAATGCCAGCATTGAACAACCAGAAATTTGCATTCCTTTTGGAAACAGCTGTGCCTATTATTGATCCTGCCAATTGTTCTGGAGAGAGATATGAAACAGAAAGTGTTTCAGGAAATGTTACTGTCTTACATGAGTGTTCTTTAGACAGCAGTGAGTACATATTATTAAAGTCCCTTTTAACATGTGACCATAGTCTACACAATTAAGAATAACTAAAGGAAATCTACATTAGTATTTCATACAAAGGCATGAGACAGCAACTGAAGCTTCATATAAATTTTCTTACTAGAAATGAGGAAAAAAAATAGGAAGGTAATCAATAAACCAATGCATAAAATTTGTTGCTTTGGTGCTTTGTTGCTTATTGCTTTGCAGCAATAAGTAATGCCAAAGTCAAATCTCCTACTCCAAGTCTAACTTGTAATCAGGACTTGAATTTCTAGTCCCACATATTAGACAAGTACATGCAAGGCTTCTAAAGTGGAGATGTTCTTTGTTGTCTCTCACTGTATGAGTTCAGTTTAATTCAGTCATAGAAGCAAGCAACAGATTTTCAGAGGAATAGCTGAGTTTTCTGGGCAGCAGTAACATTAAATAATGAGAGCATCTGGAAGAGCTTGTACAGCCCAGCCTGAGAGCATCTTCACAGAGCACGGTCTAGACACATTCATCCTCACTGTTCTGTCCTTATCCTGTCCTGTTTATGACAGATACGCTTGTCACGGGGTATCCTACAGACGTTTGACAGGAAATGGGTAAAGAAAGAAATTTTTTTTTTTTTGGAATTTAAGCAGTCTTTCCTCTAGATTTTCATGATTTTAATCAGTTTTGTTTCTTGCCTCAGAGGGGAGATCCGAGACCTAAAGGATCAGTAATATGGGAAATGCAGCAAATAAATTCAGCTTTAAACAAGCAAATGTAGAAGAACAGAGATGATCTTATTAAAGGTACTTTAAATGAAACCGGTTTTTTTTGTACTTACCCTGCCATTCGTTCTGTCTGTTAAAGGGCAACCTCAGTGTACTCATAACTGAACTGTGCAGAGAGAAGGTGATGGGGGAAACAAAACAAAATACTTATCTGAGTCATGCATGAACTTTGCCTTTCAGAATTGTTAAGACAATTTTATCTAATCTCTCAGATATTTAAAAGGGATTACAAAAACATTGTTTACATGCTCAGAGCTTTATAGAAGTTTGTTTTGGTAAAAAAAAGCCCCATACATTATTTAGTCAGTCAATGCTATTTATAATGGTATGGCTATCACCACATTTATAGAGCTTTCCAGACATGAATATATGATATCTCTACACCCAAGTAAAATGGATAGATGAACGGAGCCAAAACTGGTGAAAACAAAGTGCCACCATGAAAGTTTGGGACTTTAAAATCACTGAAAATTGCCTCTTCACTTCACCGAGATAAGGATTTCAACCACAAATATCACCACTGAATAGAAAATTTATCATGTACAAACTGAAAATGCACATTAATCATTTTTGTTTGTGAGAGCAATAGTTTCTGATTCATTCATTTGGGAATTTCTACAACATTAAAATGAATAACATCTAATATTTCTGAAAGGCAATAAAACAGAACCAAAGAACTTTGAATGTGATAATTCTGAGCACAACTTGCTTACCCTATTCCTTGTTTAACTATGCCTTCACCTAATAACTGTATGGCTAGACAGTCTTTCCCTCTCTCCTTCTGCATTTGCATGGCTGCTGTATTTACCCTATGAAGGGCCAGACTGTTGAATACACACAGATTAGGTTAAATAGTGAGAAAATTGCTCCAGTGATTATCCAGCTTCTCAGATGCCACAATTATTCCAAAGATTCAACAGCTGCTTCATGTTTACCAGTTACAGCTACAGACTGGTCAGTAGAAGGAAAGATTGTATTTGATCTTGAAATAATTTTGTGGAAAGTGTGGTACAATACACTCAACTAAAAAGCCCATCAGAAGTCTTAGGCAAAATACTGAAATCAAGAATCAAAGATTTTATTCTCTCACCTGACATTAAAATCAAGTTTGCTTTGGGGGGAAAAAAATGCAAGCAATAATACAGGATTCAATTATTGTTTTTTTAGCAAACCCAATTTCCAGAGATGCCCCGATTGTCTTAGCTGCTGAGTGAAATATCAATGATTGGAAACTGGACTGATTCAGAGAAGCACAGCTGTTGACATTATGTTGCTGTCCTGCTGCTTTATTTCTCCCCTGTCTTGAATCCCTTCACTGGTCCCTATATTCCTTCTGCATTGGTTTCAAGTTACGTATTCTTTGCACATCTTATTACTTTCTTTCCTTTTTTTTTAATAACATCCCCATGAAGCAACTCTAAGTTTTTTGGGTTTTTGGGGGGGTTTTTTGTTCTTTTTTTGTTTGTTTGGTTTGGGGTTTTCCCCCCTTTCTGTATGTAGAAAAAAATTGATGTATAGAGCTCAGTTCTCTTAATCTTAATTTGTTAGTCCTCTGTTTTCTTCTCCTGTTCCTGGTTTTGGGCCTATTTTTGTGTCAATCTGCTTGATTTCCTCCACTGTCAAACTGCCAGGAAGAAGCAGGGGTGTTTTACCCTGATCAGACAAAGAGAAGACAGCCTTGTTTGCTCTGAGACAAGGGATGTAGTGGTTTAGGAGTCTCTTTTTTGAAAAAAATGAATGAATAGGTTGTTTCAAGGGAGGGAAATTCCCCAGAAATGGACAGCTGAGAATTCAGCTTGGCATATGTTTTACGTACAGCTATTTCTGTACTGAGATTTGCAAGCAAATTAAACGAAGTGCATTTCCATGCTACACCCCTAAGAATCAAAAGGAATGTATGTATGCACTAAAGCTTGATAAAGCCTTCAGGCTTTCCCAGGTGAGGAGCGCTGCATTAGCTAATGACACTATACCTGGCACAATTTATGGAGCTCCAGCCTGCCTGCATTCCTGCAGCCTTTCCTGATCTTCCCACAAACTGCAGCTGGTTCAAATGTTGTGTGGTAATTTGCGTTTTCATGCCATTTTATTTACTGCAAGCCTCAGCCTCAGATACTGTACCATGTGAAGAGGAATAGGTGGGGTGGCTTGGTTGTATTTACCCCTGTACTTGCACAGCAGGGAGCTCTCTGGCTGAAGACAGGGCTGCAAGGATCAGCAGGTTGGTCTGCTCTGTTGCATTGAATAAATGGGATGAGGTGGGTGTGGGACGTTGGACCGTCTTTTAAACTGAGTCTGCAACAGAGATTCATTGTGGTGCACTTCCTTGCTTTCCTGTCAGCATTCCAAAATGCTCCTCACTGTATATACCATTTTCATATTTTGGTGTCTGAATATGAGCTGTGGCTGGGCTTCCACTACAGTTATCAAACTGCTGTTAATACTACAGTAATGGACTCTATGGAATCAATGGAGATAAATGAGCCAGTCTGTGATGCAATACTTTAAACCTAAAATTAATGTCTAAAATACAGTCTGATGAATCCTACCCCAGAATTCTTTCAATTTGTTGCCAAGTTTGCACATTTCTAGCTTGCTACTTTTACATCTACTTTAAGAGCTTTACTTCAAACATTTTTTCAGAACTGGAATTCTTCACAGAAAAAGGCTATATGGGAAGTATATATAGGGTAGCTAGTCATTTTCCATGCTTTTAACTGAAAGCACAGGTTCTTCAGATATAATTTGGCAGGCTGGTTCTTTCATAAGCTCACTTTAATATATCCTGGACCAGTAGAAAATATATTACCATTTCATATTTTAATTAGCACAAATAATTGTTCATTTAATTGGCAATCTCATCAGTAAGAAGCCTTTAATAAGAAGATATAGGCAGTTCCAAGCTTGTATGTTCTTTCAGAATAAAATTCTCAAGGGCTGTTTTCAATTAAATATTCTGTTAACTATCACAAGGCTTTCTTAATCAACTGATTTTGCTTTTCTTTTCCAAGGTTAGATGTACTTTGTTCTTCTTCCCACCATTTTATCTCCCTGTAGAAAGTATAACAGGGAAGTAAAAGACTCAATCTAATAAATTTAATAGATCTTGAAATTAAAGGGAACATTATAATCTTTAATAGCCTGACTCTATAAATAACACAGGCCATAGAAACTCTGACAGCAATTCCTGCATTCAGCATACAATGTAATTTTAAATTTTAGCACATCCACTGGAAATTTATCCAGTCTGGATATAAAAAACTTCTAGAGAGCTAGAATACAGCACATTCCTAATTTTCTATTGGGTAAATTACCCTGAAAATTTAAACCATGTTCCAGACAATTTTCATTTGGTTTTAATATCACTTTTCAAGATAAACAGATATATTGAGTCACTTCCCATGCTGTTACTTGTAGATCAGGGGCAGATAATCACCTATTAATCCCCTTTTGAGCATAGTACATGCACTGATCTTCCTATTGTCCATACCATAAAAATGCTTCTCTGATATACATAATTAATTAAGCTCTCCCCTGAGATTTTCCCCCCTTTTTTTTTTTTTTTTAATTGTGGACATCAGAATGGGCCACAGATAATGCACGCAGAGGTGAAATTTTCCATAATTTTCCATCTACTTTGTCTTAATACTGCACAGCTCTTATTTCAAGGATAACACTTCATTTCCTAACTACAACAGTATACTGACAGATAATTTCCCATAGGATATTTATCAGTACAACTAAGTTCTCAGTAGTGTCATCATATTCCCCTACTATTCTTAGTCATATGGAGTTTGACTTACTTCTGTTAATTGATATTTTGTTCAATAGAGATTATCTTATCAAGTGATCCAGAACACGATGCAGAATTGATGTGTCATCATAGTTTTGTACCAGTCTAGAAAGTCTAGACAAACTGTGTGACTGATTACTTTTATATTGTCCCATAAATTTACTAAAAATTTTGAGCTGCTATGAAGGAAAATTGTCAAGATTGTACCTGAACTTTGATGACATATTGGCAAATTGCTTTCATTTTTGCATTTAACTAGTCTTCATTCAGTTTTAATGACGTACTTCAATTTTGAGAAATATTTTTTTAACCACATTGATATTAAAAATTAAGCCAAATGTCTTGCCAACATCTACTATACTTACTGAGGGTTTTGTCATCCAAATTTTTAATATCATGTTTGTTTGGCAGCGTTAAAGAAAAGTTATATAAACCCTTTCTGATAAGTTATTTCAGCATCCTTTTATTTTTATATGAATGCCTTCTATATCAGACAACCAACTAGACTTACTAGAGCTTTAAATGTGCTATCTTTTAATGATTGGGCATCAGATTTCTAAAAACTGTAAGAATGACTGATTTTGAATATAAGAGAAATCAACAGAATATTCACTACAAATAGCAAGAAAGCCATCAATAGCTTCACTATATTTGGGGAATAAAAGACTGTTTCAGAAAATGAATACATTAGAAAAAATTGTGCTCTTTGACTAAAATTTTAAAAGAGGGAAAAAAAATGCTTTTCCTCACATGACTTTAACAGCATTAGGCATATATGTGACTGGCTGATTTATTACAAGCACTGGGCATTTTCACAGACAACCTATTACTTTAACCCAGTTCCAGCTGAAAATTATGACAGTCACATTATTACTAAGATCAGTTTTCCTGTATGCATATATAACATCAATGTCAGTGTAAGTAAAAAATGAGCCCATTCTTCATGCCTGAATTGTAATACCATTTTTTTTCACTCTATTTTCCTTTGTGAAAACTGGCTAATTACTAAAGCCTGTGGCCATACTTAATCACTGACCGTGTTAGCAACTCTGATGGTTTGGTTGGAGAATTATAACTGCCTGCAGTTTTTCAAAAGGTAGTGGAATTCATAGTCTTTGTCCCAAAGTGTGTGTGTAGGTTTGTATTTTGGAGTAAAGGTTCTTATAATAACACCAGTTTTCTTTAAGTTAATAATGGGAGAATTCCTTTTCCTTAAGTGATAGAGGACTTTGCTGATTTTTTTTTTCTTCTCAGTTTTTATTTATCACTTCTAACTGCACTCAGCAGTGAAGAAATCCTGTAGATCATTAAAGACTAAAGGAACAAAATATTACCTGAGTCTTTATCCTCTACTTTTTTGTTTTTCTTCTTTTTAGCAAATAGTGTTAATTGAGAAAAATATGGACTATTAATAAAACAATTTCTTTCAGCTTTGTAGTCACTCTTGGTTATTTTCCTACAAAGTAAATAATTAGGTCCATTTTTACTTATCAAATGTCAGATTGTTGCCATATGAAATTTAGCTTAAGGAATATTTTGCCTTTAACACTACATTTTTCAACGAAAACCTTTCTCATGGAGTCTTATTAAAATGTTAATTAAAAATAATCAAAGCATATGCATCATTAGAGGTTGTTTTAAACAGGTTCAAATACAGAATACCAAAAAAAGATTTTTAATATTACTTCAAATACTATAAATAATCCCACATTCAGGGCTATCTATAATGTTTAGAGCTTTCAATTGAAAAGCTCTTTCTTTTGGCATTCACCCTTACTTAATAATTTCTTACTTGCAGAGAATTATTCTTCCTCCAGCTGAAGCAGCAGCTGCATCATATTGATGTAATCCAAAAAGGGAAAAAATATAATTGTTATTTTTATTTGGACATATGACTTGAGGAGACTTTATATAAAAAATGTCATGTAAAGAAACAATATTGTCTCTTGGAGGCAAATCCATGTGATACTGTATTTACTAAATTCCTTCCACACATCAAGCTTTCTTTTGATTACATTCATTATACACTTGTGTTGCATTAACTTTCTTATTAAAAGCAGAAAAGAATCCAACAGAACAAATACAAAACCCCAAGGTCCTAAAGGTAAAGTACTACCCAGTTTTCCAGAACTGTAGGGTTGTTTTTTTAAGGAAGGTGATGTATTATGACTTAGAGATCATTGATTTAATGCTTAAATATGAGCCTTTGACTGACTACAATTATACAATTATGCCAGGCAACTGTTTGGTATTTAAATTACTCTGCATTTGGTTTTGAGTTTGTGTTATTTCCTTTCTTCCCCAATGTTTCTTTGTGACGTATCAGCTGTCAAGTCTGATGTCCAATTTTCAGTGGTGACAAAAACCAATGGTAGTTGAAGTACAAAGTTCTGTAGGAGATCCTGCCCACCATGGTGATTGCCTCTCAGTTTCAAGAGCCATGAAGACTTAAACTTTGTAGTCTTCTTCATGTAAAATAGTTTAGCAATAAGTAGTCATGCAGTCTATGGGAATATCAAATATGATTTTGAATCCTAGCCTTTTTGTCCTTGTCTTCACCTTCAGAAGAGGTCAGGTTCTGTACACCTATACTTTCAGCCACTGCCCTGAAAGCTAATGGAAACAAATAATTTAAGTTCCTTAAATACAACTTTAAATTCTTGGTTATTGAGCCAACTCACAGATTCTTTTCCAAACTCTTGAGTTTCATTAAGGCAAAACAATCTGTTTGTTTGATATCTTTGGCTATTTATAATAATTTCAGCCATGTTAATTTATAATAGCTTGTGGTAATTTATGCTGCTGCCAATTATGTTCACTAGAGATACTTCAGCTAAAGTAACCTCATATGACTTGCTGTTAAACTGAATCAGTTTAGTTTTTGCCTTCCAGGTTTTGTCCCAGGTATGTAGGTCTTACTGTGATATTTTTATTAATTTTTTCTATGCAAGAATTTTTTTACTGTTATTTTACTTAATTCTTTAAGATGTTCTGCAATAACTTCCCATGTAGTCACTTGCATTGCACATTTCTTGAATGATAATTTGCTCCATTTCTGAGGTAGATTAAGCTATCTCAGTCTTTAAAAGAACAATATGTATACACAAGGAGCTACTGATGATTAATTAGTGTCTTATAAATTTATTACATTTTAAATTATGTTAACTCACACTGCAACAACAGTGGTCTACTCTCTTCATCTCCACTGTGTGAAAATTTGTGACTTTTCAGAGGCAAATGAAAATGGATGACATAGATTTCCTCTGCCTTTATGTCCCTGTACAACAACAAAGACTGGCAGAGTATGAACAAAATAAAGACGATATACAAGAGGAAAATATTTCCACTATTCCATTAGCATATTTGCTACTGGTATGCATAGTCTGAGCAGCAATTTTTTATGCAATATTTGAATCCTTCATCCACCTTTTTCCTGCTATTTATTTCAGAAGTTTCTCTGAATTCTGAATATATCCCAGTTTTCCTCCTTACATGTGTTATTTCTCCGACTATATCTGTTTGAAGGTCAACAGGTATAAATATATGATCCTGTTCACTCTTTCTCTGCCACTTTTTCCTAGCCCAGTCTTCCAAAGAATGGCATTTTAGGATCAGAAAAGGATCTTTTTTTTTTCCCCCTATCTTCTCAGCAATAAACACTTAAATAAATTACTTAAATATTTTATAAGAAGTGGAGTTCCTGCAGTGTTTAAGTAGAATGTTCTGCAAATGCAGGTCTGTACATATTCTTTTCCATTATGGACTTCTTCCTTTGTAATTGTTGCATAACTGCACATACCTTGCTCCTGCCTACTCTGAGCAGCTGAGCTTTTATGTTTGGAATCATGAAAGGGTCCTCACATCTTTCACCTTCATCATGGTACTAGTTTACATTTAACGTAGTTCTACGTAGTGGAAATCATACTTTAGCACAATCACCTAGAGCCAGATTCCACCATGATATTCGCATTAATTAACTACTTACTCTGCCAGTGGTACCCAAGATATTGAGAACTCAATGTAAGAGTGATAGAACATGGTTCTATATAAACCAGGTATGTCTTCTATTTTGAAACAGTAACCAAAAATTAGTTGGATGTTTTTTATTAGTGCCCCTTGGACACACATGGAAATACACACATCTCAAAAAGCTTCAGCAGGGAAGGAGACTGACAGAGTCAGTGTGTGATGCAAAGTCCATTCATGGCATAAAAGCATTTTAGATAAATAACGTGTGAGTTAAAAAAATATTTTATGAAGACTAAGGTTTTTTCACCATACTTGATTAATGATTCCACCCTCTCTCTAATAGAAGGAACTAGTTACTTCTGACAGCATAGCTACATACATTATGCTGATACTTGCAGCTTTGTTGGTAGGCCACATGAACTAGAAATTCTTTGAACCTTTAGCCTTAGTTATTTCATGATGTGTCTTTGTCAATCTCCAGAGACTGTACCAGAGGCATCACCTTCCCTCTGTGTGTTTTAGCCAGAAAGGTAATCACAAGACAGCTCAATTGCACACACTTTACTTTTGAGAAATACAAGTAGCCAGTGTCTGTTTTCTTGAATTAAAGGCTAAATACAGTTTAAAAAGTAAGATAAATGCACAAATGTTCTGTAGCCCAGAATAAGTCACCACAGTTCCTTTGTGTATAAGATGGAAAAGAACACAAACATGGAGATAGGGAAGGGAGGAAACTGGGAATGAGGAGAGTGAAAAAAAAGAGAGAATACATTTTTCTTATTCCTTTTTTTCTTATTCCTTCCTTTTCTTATTCCTTCTTATTCCCACAGCAGAAGACTCATTTCAAAGTAACTATATGGTACCATTTTGAATAACGTTTGTTATTCTAAAAGGAGAGTAGAGCTCTGTATAAAGATGGTTCCCAGAGGAAATCTTATGCAGGCAAGAACTTGGGGATGGCTGTTCCTTGGCAGGTGGATCTAGTGCCTCTTGCTAAAAACCACCTTGCCTCCTCATTACAGAGTAGCCCCTTTGCATGTGACATTGCTAAGCAAGCTGTAGAAACTCGTTGCTTGGAGAAGAGTTCATCCTATTGGCAACTAAATTCTTGCCTTCCTGATAAAATGAAAACCTTGATTTTTGCACTGGATTGGTGAGTTGAAAATATTCTGTGCTTAAAAAAAATACAAAGTTGTAGAAAAATATTTTCAAAGAAACCCATAAACCTGACAGGAAGGGGAACAACAGTGCCCACAATAAAAACATACAATTGATACTGAAATCTTTATGGAGCTTTTTTTTTTCTTTTTTTTTTCAAAAGACCTCTTAACTCTCATAGATAAAAGTTTTCAGTTCTCTTCATAGAGGCTAGAAGTTTTTTTGTGCCAGTAAGGGGAAAAAATAAAGTATCCTCCTGATTTTACTTTCTCTTGATCTCAGACACATTCAGGTTGCTCAAGCATTGGAAGGAACAGAAGATGGGAGAGGCAGTGTGATGGGTGAGTTACAGCTAGGTCCAAGGTACAAAGGAAGGAGAAGACTTATTTTGTCTTCTAATACTTATATCAACTTTAATAGTCTGCAATCAAAGGAACATACTTTCATCAATTTACACTTGAAGGTCTGTAATTAACATAAAGCTATATGTTTCTGAAGCATAGATCTTTACAAAAAATGATGGAGCATTTTTGCTTACTTTTTCTATCTTTTCTTTTAAACATCCTGCCAAAGAGTTATGAAATGTCGTATAATTCCAAGCAAATGAAGCCCTAGGAAATGCACCAATCACTTCTGGATTGACAGTGCAAATGACTGATAAATAGTAGTGTTATTTTAATTACATGCATATTTTCAGTGGAATCCATACACCTTAGAAACTAGTCTAACTTCTCTCACTACACAGCTTCACCTGAGAAATGGAGAAACTTCTCTTGTTTTAACTTGTAATCTCAGCAGTTCGTTCCTGAGCAGCTATTAATACGATGGAATATTTTTCTTCAGCAGATCCCTTTCATTGTCCTCACCAATCATTTTTGATTTTCTGGTTGACAGGTTTACACAAATATGCTTATGCACTGCAAACAAGAGTGCTTGCTTTTAGCACAGAATAGCACAGAAGAGCATGATAAAGCATAAAGAAAACTTGAGGAGATCTGGTTGAAACTGGAATAGAAAAAGGCACTGAATCTGATTGATTCTGTTGTGGAATGGTCTGCCAGAAAAATTCCCCCCACCAAAGAGGCTGTGGTCAGTCAAACAGGCAAATATATGTTCATCTTGGATGGATAATACCATATTTAATGGAAGCCTTGGTGTGCTGAAACACCATAAGTCTTTCCAAATGTCTCAGGAGCATTTACATTAGGCATATGGAGAACTGCAGCATCTTGTGAAACCTAAAGTGAGATGGGAAACTACTAACATGGTTCAGAACTGTCTTCAACAGTGTCAACATATTTTTCCACTTGTGATGCGATTCAATGGAGACTTTGTCCATGTTAGTGTAGGACTGAGTTCAAGTTCATATATTTGCTTTTCGACAAGGGCTAAATGCATGGGTAGAGGAATATATCATCATCCTCCTGGTCCAGAGGGAGCTCCTGCAGGAACACAGATGACAGCATTCCCCTACAGAGGCAGCTACTAAATAAACCAGGTTCAGGCTTATGTGAAGACAATGGAAGACAATGAAAAAAGAGCTGTTTTGTGACTAAACAGATAGGTGGAAATATTAACCTTTGCCATCAGATCTTAGTTTATTAAAAAGTTGTTTCTGAAGTTTTAAAGACAGTGTCCTCTCTACACAATCAGTTAATTTCTTATAAATTTAACAAATATTTCCCCCAAGATTTATGTACCTTTGAGTGTGAAACACTGAAGATTATTTTGCAATATATGGGACAAGTTTTTATAATGGAGATAAAATCTTACTATTGCTCCTGCTTGTGTAATCCTTCAGAAGAGATTTTGCTGCTTAATGACTGACAGTTTGTGGAAGGACTTCTATAGTCTCCTGCATTTAACAAGCAACTTCTGACAAGAACAGGAAAGTTCAAACTCTCAATCCAAATTCTCATTTTTTATTTAACTTCCTAACCTTCACTCTATTCAATTTATGTATTAAAAACCCCACAGAAACAGCATCATATATGTTTGTGGGTTTTCTGCTGGAAGTAATTTGAGTAGTGCTATACTTGGTCATAGTCATAAAGAGGAACAATAAAGAGGAACAACTCACATCTATGGATCTTGAAATAGCAAGCAACAACTACTATCCATCTACTTTTGGGTGAGATGGAGCGTAAAAAGAACAGGAAATTTGAACACGATACTTTCATGATACTTCCTATCCTCTCCTAATACACTGTGATTCTGGTGTTCTCACTTACTTTCTTAGGTTGGCAACACAGAATTTTCACAGAGAAGGAGCAAAATTGATGATGTTGCTTCTAAGATTTATTCATTTTCTATACAGCTAGATTTTTCCTGGTGCAGTGCCTGACATAAGGCTGTAGTTTAGTCTAAAATGCCATTGTCTGCTCCTAGGTTTTGTGGGTATTTTAAATTTTATTCCTGAATTTACTTCTTCTATGTGTCTTACTTGACATGTTTCCTGTGCGTAGACTAACAAGAAATGCAGGGGACTCTGCATGGATTCACCAGAGAAAATCTTGGACAAAATCCTCTAGGGAATATTGCCAAAGTCAAAAGAAGACTCACAGCAATGAAGTAATTAATTCCTTCTCTTGCCATGGAATGGTAATTAAACATAAATGGATAAAAGCATTAGCTAGAAATGTAGAAATGCCCCATTTTGCATTTTTTTCAACATTTGGCAACTACATAATGCATTCTTTTGAGATTTAGTGCATGCTTCTAACAATTAATTGAACCTGTGGGAATTTTTTTCTTTTTTTTTCAAATGTGAAAGAGAGGGCACAGCCACATAGGAAAAAAAGCTGCTCCAGATTTGTGCTGTGTTTGGCTGGGGTATAGTTAATTTTCCTTATAGGAGTGGGTATGGGGCTGTGTTTTGAAATTGCAGTGGAAACTGTTGATAACACAGGGATTCTTTTGGTACTGCTGAGCAGGGCTTACACGAGCCAAGGCCTTTTCTACCTCTCACATCACCTCACCAGTGAGTGGACTGAGGGTCTACCAGGAGTTGAGAGTGGACACAGCCAGCACAGCTGACCACAACTGACCCAAGGGATATTCCAGACCATATGGCATGCTCAGCATATAAAGCTGGGTGAAGGCAAAGGAAGGGGGGATGTTCAGAGTGAAGGTGTTTGTCTTCTTGACTGTTACATGTGATGGAGCACTGCTCTTCAGGAGATTGCTGAACAGCTGCCTGTCCATGGGAAGTGGTGAATTACTTCCTTGGTCTGCTTTGCGTGTGTGCGTGGCTTTTGCTTTACCTATTAAATTGTCTTTATCTCAACCCACGAGTTTTCTCACTTTTACCCTTCTGATTCCCTCCCCCATCCCACTGGGATTCAGGTGGGGGAAGTGAGCAAACAGCTGTGTGGGGCTTGGTTGCCAGACGGGAATAAACCATTGTTGGGAAAGACTTCTGCCACAGCACATGGGAAACAGAAACAGAGGATCGTCCAAACTACACATCGTGGAAAAAGAAACCAAGAGAAACAAGACCTACACTGTAACAACTTCCAAAGGACCACAGACTTTATAATTTAACATTACTTGCACTTTTCATGTAATTTAACTCTGTGCCTTTCTGAGGAAAAGAGAGTGTTCCCTTCTTTTCGGATATGCACACCCGCCCCGCTCCCGACCTTATTGGATGTATCACCTGTCAACCCCTATTCCCAGGTTTCCACTGGGTTTTGGTCCTCCTGTTCCCTTATTGGCCCCTGTGCCCCCAAGCCACACCCTATCTCTCAACCCCCACCCCTGAATGGCTTAAATAGCCTTGAGAGAGGTGATTAAAGGCTTTTGTACAACCTGACTTCATGGGAATGCTGCATGCGTTTACTCCTGACCACGTGGGGATCTCGCAATCCCCTCCAGACTCTGGGAGGCTTGTGGAAATAGAGGAGCCAGTTCCCCTCACAGCTGTTAAACTATAACATAAACCATAGAGAAACATAAACCAGTCTACATCCTACAAAGTCTTACATGCGCCTGCAATCTGATGACTTCCTTATACATTACTATTATTATAAATGATGCAACTCATGTAGAAGGTGTTGCTGAATGTATTAATATCTCTTAAAGATATAAAGATACCTGAATTTGTTTATTTTTTTTTCTGATGCTACAATCAGTAAGCACACTTCACTTTCATAGATTCAGTTATTAAGCAGTTTTGAACCTGAAAACCTTAGCGGTGTTATTTCACAGGAGATAGTGTGTAAGTCTTCTGACAGGAAATTTTAAAATTAAGCTTTTATGAACCACATACAGTATTTCAAACCACTAGTTTGAGTTTACCACAGAAAACCTTAAACGCAGTAAGAATCCCTAATCTGTATAGCCACAATCCTACAACATCCAAAATAACTCAGGGGTCAAGTTTGCATCAAACTGGGTTCATGATTAAAAATAATAAAAGAAATCTGGCAAATACTTTCATTTCTTTGAGTTACAGAGGTTTTTAAAAAAAATCAATAGCCTATGACAATAAAAATTGTTTACATTAAATCAAGTGGAGTTTGTCTTGTTGAGTATTTGTTGGCATTCAGTAACAGTAATACTAATCCAAGAATGTAAGTAAAGAGATAAAATAAGGAATAGGCAAAATGTTGCTTTCACTGATATTGATTTTTTTGCTTGACATCACATTTACCAGTTGTTTTAGGCTTTGCACCCTGCAGTTGGAGAGGATAACTAAACAGTGCTATCAGTTCTTCTGATAAGAAATTAGAAATATAACTTTTTTACCAAAATATTTCCCTCCTTCCACTAGCTCTTGACTATCCTACACCATTGGTAGACATTAGTGAAATCAAGAAAAAATTATGAAGAATTATATTATCTAGCATAGTTTGAGGTATGGTAACAATTGTTTAAGAGAGGACTAAGTCCTTGTGAATAGCAGAATTTTTTTTTTTTTAATGGCATTATCCTATTGTGTTAACTCTTAAATATTTTTTAACCTTTCTTGAGAAAGTGTTTTTCTTTTCATATGTATCACATTGCATGACCTTCCATACATTTATTTAAAAGATAAAGGGATTTTCCTTAGACCTTTCATACTCAAAAAAAGTTTTATTCCTGTCTTTTATTAAATGAGGCATACCAGAATTTGAACAGAAAGAACTGTATGCTCACCTTCATGTACTCTTTCAGTAGAGAGTGTTCAGAACTTCAATACCTGTTTTTGCGCTTGAGTATCTTTCGTCTCATCAGTTTCTTTAAAGTCACTATTTTTCTGTTGTTTCATTCTATCATCTCTTTCAAATTATGTTACCCAATCTCTTTCTTTCTTCATTTGCATCTTCTTTCTGGCAATTCTCATCTCACTTAAAAACAGCTGCCTCTGCTGTTTTTTTCATTTCTTTTTGTTAAAAAAGATTTCCTTTTGATAACAAGCTATTTTCCAGATCATAGTGGCTATATCAAACCTATACTTTAAAGCACAATTTGCTGAGTTCTAGTTCTTTCATTAAAAATTAGTTAAGCCAAGCCACTTAATGCATTAGCAAAAAAATGAAAAACTCTTCTAGTTTCTTGCACTAGTTTTAATAAGAAGGCTTTAATTTTTTCTCACAATGGTTAAAAAATTGACATTATTCTAGGAAATAGCAGGTACATAGGTTTTTGTCTTAACGGTTGGGAAACTAAGCTACACCAGCTTGCCTGACATCAGTGAGAAATTGTACCAAAATCTATTAAATGCTGGTATGACAGAGTGGAGAGTTGGTAAAGTATATTTAGTGGATGGAAACAGACAAAAACCCCAATGCTTTTTCAGATTTCTTTTTTCCAGAACAATTAAGATAACATGTTGTTTATCCATGCCTTATGGTTCCTTCACTACTGAAATTATAGGAAAGCTCTACAGAGCATTATGGAAAGAGCAGGAGTTATTAACAGATCTAGCCTTTGGGAATAGTCTATCTTATCAAACCATGAAGTTTGAGTTTATTCTGCCCACTCTGTGTCCATAGGATAGAGAAGGGTTACTGACCTCCTGTCAGGTTTTCATCTGGCTTGTCAGCTTCCAAAAAGCTGTGCTTATGTCCCAATGAAAGCAGAATTTGTCAGGTTTTCTTTGCTTTTCTTCTGTAATAGAAATAATGAATAAATCAGGGCTGTTAGAGTTTGGGGAGCTTTTAGAAAGTAAACTTAGTAAGGGGAATTTATTTGAGCTGTTAGGTGCCAAATGACACCTGGAAAGCATTAGTACATTGTCTATAATGATTGAAGTACCTTGCAAATGAGGTTTTGCCTATTTATGATGAACACTAGGGATTTTGATAAAAAATATGTGGTTGTTAGTTTTGTAGTGTTCTCGAATATAATTGAGTGGGATGATGAACATGTTCCTCACAAACACAATGGACTCTTTTGTCCTGAGATGCATACATTAATGTGATCATTTCCTCACATTAATCTGTTGTGGACAGAGTTTCAAAGATTGAATTTTCCCAAAGGACCATTTAAGACCACTCCTGAAATCTGCTCCCACAAGCGTTTCACATCACCAATTTCCATAATGCCTAAGGGGAACTTTCTTGTGGCTGCCTTCCCCATGCATGGTGCCCTCACAGTTCAAGCAGCAAAACAGCCCTACAGCACTCACACCTGTATCTGTATACAGCCCCTATCTGTATACAGCCTCACTGCTGATCCTGGCAGCAGTCAAAACCCTTTACTGTAGCTCAGTAAGAAAATATTGTTAACCATTTCTTTTGCACTAGCATATAAGGACAGTCACGCACCTCAGCAGCCAAGGATAACCCATTAGAGATGCATCAATGCAATGGACTAGGGAAATTGAAGGTATTCTCTAAAACACTGTCATGGAAAAACCGTCATGAATGCAAGCTTTTAAATCAAAGTATCTGGCTATGGTTCTCTCATAGTAAGCAATATTTTTCATCCTGTTTTTAGCTCAGGACATGGCTAAGACCATTACAGCAGTGAAAGCATATCCATTTGATTAATGGAAAAGCAGTTTGGAATATAAAAAACCTGAGAGATTTCTGGCCATTAAACAGAACAAATAATAATATTTAAAAACACCACTGTGTTTGGCAACTGATTTCTGCCTCTGAGCCAGGAGCAATAGTATCAAATTTTACTATGTACCACCGCAAACACTTCAGTGTGTGGAGTCTTGAGTACTGGTGTCATTGCTGACCTGAAACTCCTCCTCACCACCATGCCACTCTCTTGCTTACGGAAACAAAACTGTTTCTGTGACAACACATCAGTTCAGATTTGGAGAATGATGAAGTGTTTTGGGACAAGCAATCAAGGAGGATGTCCGTTCACTAATCAAAGATCAGTTAAGAAACTTCTGCATATTTTTTCGGGGATGATGAAAAGTCTTAAGCTTTAGAGGCTACTTCAGTACATCCTATGGAAGTTACCAAGGCAAAAATAATTCCAAACAAAGAGGTGTGGTGGGCTAGCCTTGGCTGGCTGCCACCCAGCTACTCTCTTCTTCTTTCCAGGACAGGGAGAGAAGATAAAATTGAAAGCTCCATTGAGATAAGGCTAGGGATATCACTCACCAGTTACCCTTATGGGCAAAACAAACTCAACTCGGAGAAGATTTATTTAATTTATTGCCAGTTAATAAGAGTAGTAACAAGGGAATATGGTATGGGTATTGTGGTCAGTATATAGCACATATCTCTACCATTTCTTCCTCCTCACACTCTTCCCCGGTTCCAGAATGACTCCTTTCCATTCCTTTGGGAACGAACTGCTTCAGTGTGAGTCCCTTATGGATCACAGGTTCTTCCAGAAAACGTGGTCCTGTGTGGGCCCCTCTCCACAGGCTCCAGTTCCTGCCAGGCTCCCCATGGGTTGCAGCTTCCTTCAAGGACATGTCTGCAGCAGTGTGGGAATGTCCAGGGTCTGCAGGTGGATCTCTACTCCACCGTGGACCAACATGGGCTGCAGGGGCACAGCTGCTTCACCATGGGCTGCACGTGGGCTGCAAGGGAATCTCTGCTCTGGCACCTGGAGCACCTCCTCCCACTCCTTCTTCTTAGACCTTGGTGTCCACAGGGCTGTTCCTCTCACATATTCTCACTCATCTCTTCAGCTGCTGCATAGCTGGTTTTTTTTCACCCTTTCTTAAATCCATTATCAGAGAGGTGCCACCAGCATCACTGATGGTCTCAGCTTTGGCTGATGGTTGGTCTGTTTTGGAACTGACTGGAGCCATCTGTCTGTCCAACATGAGGTCAGCTCCTGGTGTTTTCTCACAGAAGCCACCCCTGCAGCCCCTCTGCTACCACACCCTTGCCACATAACCCCAATAGAACAGGGCGTTTGTGAGTCAAAGTCTAACCCAAAGGAAAATTTACACCTTTTGCTCATCCAACTGCAATCATCAGGAATGTTTAAGAATTAAATTTTGGTTTAAATAAAATTGTTTTAAATATCTTGCCAAGTGGCTTGGACATATAAAGGAAAATACATAAAAATTATAAGAAATTAAGAAGAAATAAAAGTAGAATTACTTTGAGAGGCTAGTCAGAGAATTTGCTGAGGTCTCCTCAAAATCAGTTATAAGATTTCTATGAACCTCCACGGAACAGAGATTTGGGCCGCCAAATTTGCATCAGGCAAGGACATGGGACAAGGCACATGCTAAAAACAGACTGCAGAGCATGATGGAACTCAGCATTGACGAGGATGGAATGAATTGCTCTACCCAATTCGTCAGCCCCATGATGATCAAGGAATCAAGGGAGGAAGAAAAAGGCAGCTTCTACTTGACACCTGACTGGAATAAGTCAGAGTTTGGTAAGAAAGTTTTGGACTTCTTTTACGTCCAAATCTGGTTCCTCATGAGTGATGTCTTTCCAAACTCAGAGCCTGACAGTTGGAAATGTCTGTACTGACAACAATATCCGTAATTTCTGCTTTTCCTTATAAATAATTTATGCCCTTTAATGGTCTGATGGCCTTCTTAAAGAAGTTCATTAATTAAACATAGCATTATATTAGCCCATGTATAAAGACTGATGGAATTACAGTAATGTAAATAATTTACATTTTCTTCAGAGTGTTCTGTCGTATCTTTCTGGAGGAAGTGAAGTAATTTATAACTGGCAGAACTTTCAATTTATGAGCCACGATCACTCACAGAGATGGAGAAAACAAACAGAAGTGTTTGTTTCTCAACAAGAAATTCATATGAAATACAAGGAGAGTACAAAGCTAGGTAATAAATTATCCATTTAGAAAATATAGCAACTCTCAATGCAAGAAAATGCTTCAAAATGTGCCAAGTGGTCATGGGCTTCTCTGATAAGAGAAGGGTTTTGATAAGAGGAAGGGCAGCTTCTGTTAGAAGCCGCTAGAAATTTCCTTCCATCCTATAGAGCAGAGCCAATGAGGGTCAGCTTCGAGGAAAACTTCCTGCTTCTGAAGCATTAAGTAACGCCCCTGTGTGAAAACATATTTAAGAATGGAGTTGCGCAGTGGGAAATTTGCAGCCATGGATTAACAACATCACAATGCAGACATCAAGGTCAGTGCAGGAGGGAAAAGCAGGGGGAGGGACCCCACGGATCAAGGAAAGGACTTAAAGCTATGATTCCCTGACTACCGTGTGTGGTAGTGGACCTAATGGAAGAAGTCATGCCAGAAAAGAGTTTGCGAAGGAAATGTAGTATGCCTAAAAAACTGAAGTTTTTACTGTATGTAAAATGGATTCCCTGTCTTTTTTTACTTAGTCATCTTTCTCCTTCCCAAAACCCTTTGAGAGAACTCTTATCTCCCTACCTTAGTGTGCAGGAATTCTTTCTTGAAGTGCTAGGTGAAGTCCCCTTATTGGCCCTTAGTTAACCCTTGCCCCATTGGTTATTAAACCTATAAATACCCCTGACCATGTGAATAAACACTCTCTCTCTGCACCCTCTCCAGTGGTCTCTGTGTGGCTCTCTCCAGGGGCATCTTGGGGACCGCGTGGGTGAGGGGGGTGAAGGGGGAGCATCTCCCATCAGCTGTCGCAAATGGTGCCCTGTGTGAGGAAATTGACCAATCTCTTCTGTGAAAAGAAGATCATTTAACTCATCAGGAATTCAGAAGCAGGGTACGGACTGGAGACCCTGCATTCCAGTGACAGCCCCAAGGTTCAGTGTGGTCCGGAGGTCAACAGTTCAGCGTGGAAGCAGCTGTTGGACACCCATCAGCCCATCTTGCTGGCATAGGTGGGTAGCAACTTCAGGAATTTCCCCAAACACCCTTAAATAATTCATTTTATTTTAAAGTGAGAGCTTTCCTCTCCAAGAGAGGAAAAGAGAATTATCGCAGCTTGAAAAACATACTAGTTAACAATGGTAAACCACCTGATAAAAGTGCTCTGAAATGCCTTTCCAAGTTTATGGCAAAAAATGACTATAAAATTCTGTTTTGCCTTACTGTTAATGACTGGGACGTTCTGTGAAAGAAAATATGTCTTGCTACAAAGGCAAATAATGAGACGGCGATCCACGCTAGTTTAGTGTGGGCACACATCCTTGCTATATTGGAAACTCAAGAAAAAAAGGACAATATAAAAGTGTTGGTAAATTCAGCAGCAGGGAGACCCATTTCTCCTTTAAATCTCGCAAACCAAAAACAAAGTTTTGTTTGTGCGCAGGTCCCTCCTGGCCCCGCGCAGCTGGAAATGACAGGGGGGTGTTTGCCCCCCTCCCTGCTGGCCCCCGCACAGGGCTCCATCAGGTTCCCCCCATGGGCATCCACCAGCTTGCATGAGACCCTCCCACACCCCGGCATCCCCGGCGCGACTGAGCCTCCGTTCCACTCTGTGACATTGCCACCACTTTCCCATGAGTCCCCTCCGCTGCCGCTGCTTTTTTCGGCGGCACCCTACCACTGCGTGTGCCCAGCGAGTCTGCAGCATGGGAGCAGTCGGGGGCAGGGTCACCCCCAGCGCCATGGCCGAGGCTGCCCTGGCCGGAACCACGCGGCACTGCGCCCAGTGGGGAGAGTGCCTGGAATGCGCCCCCTCCACACCACAGGATGACGAACAGAAGCAGGACCCGGGGAAACAGCTCCATGCCCAGTGTGCCATGGGAAGGTGGGGGGCTCCCTGGAAACAACACATGGCCAGAAAGCACAGAACCAGAAAGAAGCAGCTTTGCAGACCGAGCTCAAAACATCACACGCAGCTCTGAGCCAAGTGAAAACAGCGAGGAGAGCTCCAGCACGCCTCCAAACTGCATAGCACCTGGAGAGACAAACCATCCAGACACCAGTGCCCAAAGCCTAACAATGCCTAAGTCCACCCACACTATGCTGATACCTCCTGTGCTTTGGAACTCTGCAAAGCCAGGCTGCATGCCTTTAAACACACAGAAACTTAAGAACCAGCCAAACTCCTCAGAACCTCAGCTTTTTAGCAGTGACTCTCCAAATAATCCATTTTCAAACTCACCAATTAATGCAAAATATATTTTTTCTCTTACTAATCCATTTGTTTCTCCAACAGCATTTGTGTTAACTCCAAATGATTTAAAAGATATTATGCAAATGGTACTAACCAAGTATCCAAGTATCATTGTTTTTAGATGAGTGGAGAGCTTTAATTCATAAGTATGCACATGACACCCTAATCACAACACACAGACCAGTAGAACAAACAATACAAATGCTTTATGGCAAAGGTCCTTATTCTGCTAACCTAGGCCAAGCACAAATTCCAATGCAGGATTTAATTGCCACGAGAAATATGGCATTTCAAGCCCTACAGTCAGTGGCTGATGCGTCTGAGACAGCTCCACCTTTCATTAGTGTAATACAGAAACCTGATGAGTCTTTTATTGATTTTGCAGACCGCCTGAAAATTCCATTGAGAAACAGGTAAATGTAAAAGAAGCACAAGATGCTTTGTTCCTAAAACTTGCTACCGTGGTGATGACCATGGTGATTACGAGCTGTCCCCTCAAAACCCATGGGATCCATTGGGGTGCAAAGACCACCCTGCTGGAGCAGGGGAATGCATGAAGGAGCCTGTTACCTCGTGGGAGGCCCCAAGATGGAGCAGAGTCCTGCAAAAAATTTGCAGCCAAGACCCATGGAGGGAGAAGCTCACGCTAAGCAGGTACAGCCAGGTTTTCATAAGAGACTGCACCCCATGGAATGACCCACAAGAGAGCAGAGCATCTCTCACGTTGGGGGGACCCCATAGAACGCAGGGGAAGGACTCAGAGTTATGATTCCCCTGTGACCGTGGTGATGACTCCGGTGAAGCAAGCTGTCCCCTTTGCAGCCCACTGGGACAGCACATTTGGAAGAACTGCTGCTTAAGTCTTGGACTAACAGCTGTGCATGGCTGATGCAACAACAATTGACTGCAAACCTTCCATTCCCTGTCCCCCACACTGTTAGGGGGAGGAGGGGAGCATGGACAGAGCGAGGGATGTTGGTGGAAAGGTGTTTCTAAACTGTTTTTATTTCTTATTTTTAGTTCTTAGTTTGTTAGTAATAAATTTAAGCATTATTCCAAGTGCTGCTTTGCCTGTGATATTAATCAAAGCTCCTCTTTTGGTTGTTATTTCTAATTGTAAATTCCTAGCTGGTTTTTTTTCTTCCCACTGGGAGGCAAAAAGCGGGGGGGAAGAAAGACCTCGAAGCAGGTTTGCTGGACACCAGGCGTTTATCCAGGCTCAAACCATGACACAAGTAAATTCAGCATACTGCTGATCAAAACATACTCCTTATGAAGGTGGCTGAAATGAAATAAAACACAGGTCTTGCCATAATATCTTTTCCCAGATGCACCTGGAACAAAAGTCAGCTAGTGCAGAAAGCACAGCAATAGCTAACCTTTGACTGGAGGCCATGAAGATGGGTGATCGTTAGTGATCCATGTATGGTCTGACCTCAATAAGGGCTTTAACTTATGACAGTATTTATCTGTTGCTCATATCAAAAATCTGAAGTAACAGAATTTTTTTATCCCCTTTAATTATTCTGTGTTCATTAGAGGAATGGAGCACCTTTCCTATGAGTAAAGGCTAAGAGAATTGGGATTGGTTGAGCCTGGAAAAGAGGAGGCTTCAGGGTGACATAATTGGAGCCTTCCAGTACCTGAAGGCAGCCATCAAGCAAGATTGGGAGCAACTATTTACAAGGGCATGGAGTGACAGAAGGCGGAATGGCTTCAAACTAAAAGAAAGTAGGTTTAGAAGAGATGTTAGGGAAAAAATTCTTTATCATAAGGGTTTTGAGGCACTGGCACAGATTACCCAGAGAAGTTGTGGATGCCTGAAGCTTGGAAGTGTTCAAGGCCAGGCTGGATGGGGCTCTGAGCAACCTGATCTAGTGAAAGGCATCCCTGCTAACAGCAGAGAGATTGGAACTCAATGATCTTTAAGGTCCCTTCTAATCTAAACCATTCTATGATTCTATGATAATGACAGTGCTATTTATACATTTTCTCTGAAGAAGACTTCAGGGTTTAACTTCTGCATTTTAAAAGGAGGAAAGAATGGCCAGAAATTCATACATACCAACTTCTTTAAAAGGTAAGTCTATCGGCTACTTCCAAAACCAATTTTCAAGTGTCCAAATGAAGCATGAAATTGTTGTGCCAAGGTTGAAGACAACATGAAACCTTCCTGCATACAGTTTAATATGCATTTATGCTTTAGGCTGATGTGGTGCAATGCTTTGCATGACTATTGAAGTGAGGTGGTATGTCTACTGAAGGAACACTATTACATGTATGTTCTTTCACATTTCTGGAACACTGTGAGTAACGCAATTAGAAATGTTTCTTGGTATTCCTGTTATTAAATGTAATGAATAAAATAACAGGCAGCTTTTTGAGATATTTTTTCCTGATTTGTGCACTTGATTGTGGAAACATAACGGTTCTTTTTTCCCCCTTGTTTCCAGTTATCTTTTTCTCTCTTATTTCCCCCTTTTTTTTTTTTTTAGTGAAGTGAAGTTGTATTCTTCCCTAAATCTCCAGATAATTAAGCTCAAAATGAAGAGATTTCTTTATATAAAGTCTTATAAATATCTATCTGGATTGATTTTCAGTGGGTCTGGCACTTGTAGGTACAGCAGTTTGTCATGCTTGAGCTAATTGGAGCAGCAGCAGGCAGCCATCTTCTGCATGCTCAGCAGTAAAAGGGAAATGGGAAGAGATGGGGATATGGCTTTTGATTCTAGATGAGAGAGAGGAATGTTCTCTGATAAAGGGGGAACTTTCTGCTCCCCCCACCCCATTTTCCCCCAAGATCGTCCTGGCATTGGCACTGTCTCTCAGCTTCAGTTACCTTGTTTTGTGACATTAGTAAATTAGATGGGGTCAGGACTCAGGACTAAGCACTGTCCTGGGACTGTCTGTTCTGATTTATTGCTAGCATTCTGTCTGGCATGGTTTTAGGCAAACATCAGACTGCCACAGAAAACACCCACTTAGGGTTCAGGGAACAGTAACTGGGCCAGAGATAATTCCGCAGGCACTCTGGATGAAGCCACTCTGTTTTGAATGAAAAGGTGTTTATTCTGATCACATCATGCCCTACTGCTTTTCTCCTGGGCTGGAGAATGAACTCTGTACATCTTTCTAAAGTGCAAAAGGCTCAACTTTAAATCACCAAATTTCTTCTGGTTTATTTTAGTCAGAATGGTTTAGGGAGCACTTACACAATCAAACATCTATGGATCAGAAGGGAAGGTAGTACCTGGTGTGAGAGCTATAGTAAATAGTCAGCAATAACCCAGCTGGCCAGCCGGTAGCTCTCTTACCATCAGAATGACATGATCGCAAACAAAGAACATCTGTATGTAGACTAAATTCCAAGGTGAATCACATACACCTGAGGACTTTAGAGCTCTTAGAAGCCAGCCTATAAATGGAGTATTCAAGAGAAATTAAGTGGTGTTTTCTTATCAGAAAAATTGTAACTTCAGTCCTGTGATCACTATAACATTAAAGTAAGAATTGAACAGTTTCTGTTGTCTATTATTCAGAGATTGTCCTTAATGAAGATTGTCCTTAATGGCATCCTGTTAGGCAGGCCACCTATCCAAAACTTATCAAAAACTCATTTGTTAAAATTCATAAAAATGTCACTTATTACAGCTATTTATGGACATTGACAGGTGTGTCTAATGAGAAGGGACAACACACAAATCTACATTATTATTATTTTTATTCAATCTGTTCAAGATAGTAATTTGCAAGCATATCAGTATCACTGACATTGGAGGGTCCCCAGAACAGGTGCTTTTGAACACAGATGTAAAACTGCAATGCCTTCACTGACTTAGATGAAACCACACATATCTGTACGCACTGAGGAATTTTTTCTTTTGCCCTTTATTTTTACAGTCTTCTGTCCATGAGGGGCTTGCTCTCTGGTTGCATTTTAAGGAACAGAGGAGGAAAATGAAGGGTTGAATCCCTTTTTCCTCATATGATTTGCTTATCTGCATATTTTGCCTCATTACTGCAAAGAGACAGATAGTTAAAGGACGCAAATAATGTTTGTGTGTGTGAAGGTATAAACATAAGGGAATAGCAAACTTAAGATAGGGAACATTTCTGAATGCCAGAAAAAATAATTATGTGTCCAAAGGTCATACTAACAAAGTCAGGAAAAGTTAAAGTGTAAAAAATCCCATAAAACTTTATTTTCATTAAACCTTATCATGAACATAATTGAAGACATTTAACTCTCTCATACAGTGAACATCCATGCTCCTAAAAATAATTCCTTCTACATATAATTACCACTTAACTGAATCCTTGTTTATGGCTATTAGATAATTATTCAAGTGTACAGTTTTGGATACGTAAATGTTCTGTGCCTGCTGATGAAGAAGATCAGGTTAAATGCTAAATATGCACAATATAATATTCAATTCACATACCATATTCAGGAGCTGTAGTAATCACCAAGAGAAATGGTTGGTTTTCTGCTTTTATTACCATCTTTTTCATGGGATGAAAAAATATTGCATTAGTAGGTTACACTTCTTAACTTTATGACTGACACTTTCCTTTTTTCCAGGAATAACAGGGGACAAATAAAGCAGTAAAAGTTGTGTCCAAGCTAATCAAAAGAACCTAAAGAAGAGCTATCAATGAAATAAAGTACTGATTCTTTGATAGTCATGTTAGTCCCTCAGCTCTCCCTGATTGTTACTTTTGGGCGTATCAATTTTATTTTTTCTAAAATACTTTACCTCCACTCAACAAACAGCAGCATCCCTCAAAGAAGGCATTTCTTTTCCTCAAAGATACTATTTCTTGATATCAGTATATTGTTTTCAGCTAGCCCGTCTAGTTTGATGGGATTCTCATTCTTCTGTGCTACCATTCAGGTGTGACCCTTCCTTACCCTGGAACCCGGCAGCTAGTAGTTGACTGAATCCCAAGGGGGATTCAACTTACATGTTATTTGGTTTGGTTTTTGTTAGTACAAAGTGGTAGGTATTATTTGGCCAGCCAGTACATATTTAAGACTCACTGTCGGACACAGAAATCTTTATAATGCGGAGAAGTCTGAGAGTTTATATCTACATCATTTGTGTTCCTGCACTTGAATTTTAATTTAGTAACCCATAAGGTAAAGTATATTTTTAATCATTTTTGAGTAATCAGCACAAACCTACAAATACATGGAAAGGGTAATTGATCTACCTGTTTAATAATGATTGGCTCCCTCCTTTTTATATATCCAGATACTCACATGAGCACACATCCTTTAATGCAGAAGTGGTGTGTCCAGTCAGTCATAAGTGTTCTATTATGCGGATGTCATTGAGCTGCTTTATGATGTGCTCTTCGCATCTTAAGATATCATTCTTACTGAAGAGATACTGTACAACAGCTACAGTTGAAATCATAGGGTCATAGAGGTCTACATTTGTTACAAGCCAAACATCACCATAAATGCTTTCTGTTGTGTTTAGAACAGAACTGTAAACTTTGTGGAGGCTAGAAAAACTCATTAAAATGTAAATGTAAACATTAGAACAAATTAGCATGGCTTGTCTTGGAAAAGCACATAATTAGCTGCATTTCTCAGCTTCAGGCTAGCCATACTTTATTTACATAGCAACACAGTGGTTTAGCTTTTTGAAAGGCAGAGTTAAGAAAAAGTTGCATCATTTGTTTTCTTGTCTTTCCCCTAATCAGTCAATGCTATGGTATGTTCCAAGTCATTCAATATCCAGCAAATCATATTTATCTCATCTTACCACAAGGGCTGTAGGAATTTCTTATTCTCAGGCACAAAAAGAAAACAATTTTATTAATTAGAATAATTTTGTCCATAACAGCAAGTACTTTTGAAAGAAATTCCTCTGCTACATTTGAGAATGTTACAGTAATGATCAGAGAACAATGGCATATACATTCCTTCCTTTAAAATCTTTTCTTCATCATCAAAGTTCACATTGGACACAGTGGAAGTTCTCAGTGAGAAAAAAAAGAAGGAAAAAAAAAGATTTGCTTAAGATTTCTTAAAGGTGATAACAGTCAAGTAGAAGACATTGCTGAGAATTTGTAACTGTGGTCTTTCACATATGGATTGATTGTAGTAGAGGAAGGCAGAAGTGAATGAACTAGCAAGAATGTCTTCCACCAGCCCTAAAAACAGGGATGCTGGGACCGAAATGAACAGCATGACAGACCAGGAAGGAAGGTCTTCACAAAGGAACCTTCACATCAAAAGGAATACCCTCTTCCCCCAGTCATTCCTGGGGAAAATGGGGATTTATCCTCCTCTTCCTTTACTCTCAGCTCTTCCTGCCTGAAAAATGTGAGAGGAAAAGGAGTAAGAAAGGGAACAAATGATAGAGGAGGGATGACAAAGCTCCCTAAACCCATGATTGCATTGCACCAACGCTCCTTGTGTGTAGGTACAAATGAACACCCCAAAGCAAGGCTGTGGAGATAATTTGCAGCAGTGGCTGAGCATGTCTGTGACCTAGTCCTAGACTGCAGCATCTGTCAGGACTAAAAGTGATGAAATCCACAAAATTACCATCTTTCCCGAAGCTAAGGCCAAATCTTGAATTCTTATCCACAATAATAAACATCCTGGGTTTCAAACTGGCAAACTGAAGTCAGTATGACACTTCTTGGGGAAGGATACTTATTTTGAGCAAGATGGTTTGGATCTGACTCTCATGAATAATTAATTACTCAAACTAATGGTTATAAAAGTCCCATATCTTCAGCTAACCCCTCAATATTCTGTAAGTCATAATTATCCACACATACAGAAAGTGCTAATATTTTACCACCTCACTTCTGATAACATGCTGCTTTCTTCCACTGTTTCACAACTGCTCCCTCCTCCTCTATTATTTCAGTAGCATAAGGTAAAATTAAAGCAGTTCTTTTCACTTTCCGTATGTCTTGAAGATTCCAGTTTCTCTTTCAGATTTATGTGGAAAAGCTCATTCATGTTTTCTAGCTATCCTGTGTTTTAATGGGAGCAAATTAATTCTTCCTGTAAGACAGCCTGATGAAAGAAATTATGGAGGTCCAAGTCATACAGAGTTGCCTGGTTTGGGCATAAGGCTACACTGGCATTGAAAATTTCAGGGTAAGGTCAGACTTTCTGGATGACAATTGAAAGGTCTTATTTCCAATACACTTGCTTGGACTCAAATTGGAAGATACATCTCCCAAAGAACATGGCAGGATGATTATAATTTGGAAAAGTGGTACCAGAACTCTGCCACACACTGAGGCAATCTATTTACATCCTACTGCATTCATATCATTTGGGAGAAGAGCGTTGCAAAGGCCCTGGCTTTCTCTTCTAGTGCCAGCTGCAGCATAATACTAAAAGTAGTCATATATTCAGATATCTGTACTGTGAATTGTTCCTGGGGCTAATGTTTTGGAGGCTTTTTTCCTCATGGCTAAGACTTACCCAAACTTTGCTAAGCCATCTGTTAAATAAAAGAATATTGAGCTCTTTCCAAACCACAGGGATAGTAATTCCAGTAGTTAATAACAAAAGATGAAATAATACATACTGAGCAAGGCTAGCAGAGTAATTTTCGGCTCTTAATAAAGCTAAAGTAGAGAATAATAGATTACTTATTTAAAATGAAATTATATATTTTTCCACCAATGACAACCAGTTTCTGGACAATACCACCACATATGAATCTGAGTATATTTGTCCACATACTCTTAAACATAAATCATTGCTGACAATGACACTAACAATATAGTGGCAACATCCTCAATCTGCTTAATGGATGAAATTCAGTTTGTGCAGAGAGCCTGAATAGGGCAAGAATAGGCAAGAAACATGACCATTGAAATTTTAGATAATGAAAGAGCCAGGAATACAGAATATGCTCAGAGAATGTAGGCTCAAATTCCTCTTGAATCTGATATGGTAGTAGTCAAACATGTTTTGTCTTTTTGGTTTTTGGGTTTTGTTGTTGTTGTTGTTTTGGTGTTTGTGGTTTGTTTTTTTTTTTAATAATACAGTTTTCTGAATTTATACTGTGGGCATATACCTGTCAAAACAAAGCAAATTAATTGTTGTATGTTACATGTTGCTGTAAATTGTCCCTAAACCTCAGATACTGAACATAAACAGATCCCCAAACCACCATTTTTCCCTTCACTGAAGGTTATTTGGATTTTTGGCACAGTCTTTTCATCCAGAATTTACATATTAGATTGTGCTGAGCACCTCATATAAAATTTTTAACTCTTATTGAAGCCAAGGCTTTTGAGAGGACTCAACAGCACAGGGGAGTGCAGGTCTGAGGCTGATTATGGGGAGGGCATTTCTGAGCAGACGCATCTGCCACTGACCTCTTGGGGAGGTAAGGACATGGCTGTGTAACAGCATTGACCTTTGCAAGGATGGAATGTGTGTCAGGCTGGGAGGGTATTCAAAAGTTTGGAGAAATGGGCCTTTTTTGAAACCACTGTTTATAATACTTTATTTAAATACTGTTATTAAGTAGCACTGAAGAAAAAATGCTGTCTTAACTCAGATGTGTAATGCCTTTCTTATCTCTGTTGTATATGACGATACATTTTTTTCCCCAGAAAGGAACTGGTTTTCTTATGTCTGTTTTTTAAAATACAGTAAAAATTTCAGAAGCATGGTTTTGGGGTTTTTTTCATTGAAATTTGTTCTTTTTCTACTGAAATTCATACTTAGCAAATTATAATATTGTTGTGCTTTCATTTATATTGTGGTAGTTACATAGACAATCAATTTGAGAGGCAAAAAAAGTTCTTTGAAGTAAATGCAGCTGGACACATTTTCAAATATTTGCCTAATGCTGCAAAAAGTGGAGGTTTGAGAAAAAAGATGTTAAAATATTAAAGATCTACAACAAAAATACCAAACAAAAAGAAAGTGCCAACTTCATTTCTATATGGAGCTTTTGAAATTAGAAAATATCCATTCACACACTTGCAGTGAAACAGACATGAAATCTAAATTGAGTCCACAGAAGATTGCTACCTGCATAGTTTACTATATTGATATTTCCCTGCACAATCTCAGCTGACTTCTTTCAAAGTTAAACCTAGGACAGACAATTCTGAGTCATGTCAAATTTGTTTGGGATGTATCTTGATAAAGATAGTGGAATTACACTAGGATAAACTTGGTATAAGAGCCCTTAAATTTAAAGTACTGGTACACATAAACTATTTTGGAATAGTTTAGCTGGATTGTTTGTGAGGGACTTTTAAGAACTGAAATTTAAATATGGATGGGGATACAGAAAGCAAACTGCATGAAAACTGCTTCTTAATGATGCATAAGTGTTGGCTTACTGTCTCATCTTTTTAAGGACTACAGAAGTTATGTCCAACTACAATCAATAGCTTTTGTCATAATGTTGAATCCTCTGACTGAAACATACTGAAATACATGATCTTTTCTTGAATTGCTGTTATTACACCCTGAAATACTAGGATTTTGGTTTCCAGAAGTACTCAATTTCTATTTAAAGTTTCCGTCTTTTGATAGATTATATACCCTTGTAATTTCAGGCTTCTACTTTATTGATTCCCAGTCCAAATCAATGTCATTTGTTTTAAATTATTGTTGAGCTTATATGGCTTTTTAATGCCAGCCTATTATACACTTAAAAGAATGGTTTCATTGCCCTGTTTTCTTTTTTCTTATTTTTTTTTCTTTTTCTTTCCTTTTTTTTTAGTAGTTTTTATTTTTATATTTGAAAACCACATGAATAGGGCTATTTTAGTCTATTCCTTCAATAATTCTGACAGTTCTCTCATTCAGTTCTCCCAGTCTGAAGTTTATTTTTCTTGAACTGAATGACTAAAATTTCACATGATATTCCTAAGGAAGCACCACCACTGTGATGTGACTATTTCTGTATCTCAAATACAAATGTCCCAACTGATGTATCCTGTAGACCTTTTTTTTCAGTGTCAAATGGATGCTTTGGTCTTGTGATTGCTAATTTTTTTCTCCACCAATTCCAGTGTTGAATTCTCAATTTATAGTCCAAAGTTCTGGATATGTAGGTACAAAATGCTTATACTTAGAGCTGATATGTTTTGTTCTATTTCCATAATTCCTACAGTTACAAGTATCTTGTTGGTTAGTTTGTTTTTTTTTCCCTGAATTTTGTTACTATTTCTAGTCTCCATTTTGCCTCCCACAGAGGTATCATCAAAACATCACCTTTGCACTCTCCATTGTTTTTACTGTAGACATCACTGTGAAATTATATGGGACTCTCCAAAAATTTGTGTCACCATTTTTCAATCCCCATGCACAACTTAGCAAAACTGACACAAACTGCTGGCACTTTGACTGTTTTCATAAGAGTAAAAATATCTCATTGAAACATACACAGCAAAATTCTTGAGAATCCTTTAAGAAAACCTGCCTTGAATACCAAGAGCAACACTGAAAAAAAACATTAGCTGTAGAGTGTTCTCTGTACTCATTTTTCTTCCAAACTGTTTAACATATTGTGTTTTATTTTGTTAAATGGATATATGCATCATAAATACAGTGTAGTAAATGTAACATAGTGATATTGATACTCCTATTGGGAATGTAAATCTTACATTTCCTGCTTAAGATTCCCTAAGACACTCTGATACATGCTTAATTTTATTCAAGTGAATATTTCCAGTGAAATCATTGAAATTACCTTAGGAAGGGAGTTATGTCTAAACAAGTCCTCGTAAAATCCAGGTATCCTTGGAGTCAACTTCGGAATTCATAGCCTGACCCAAAGGTGATGGCCAGGGGATTGTATAATATATTAAACTGAAAACCTTAAATTGAAACAACTTCTTATAACATTCTGACACCTTTAGCTTGCCTCCATAGCTAACTATGAATGCTCTATCAGCCTGAATTTCCTGTTTGCACATTTCAGGTCATAAGACCTTTTGAAATAAGACATGCATGTTCCTTCAATCATCACACTTTACCAGAGGAGGTTGAGAGCAGACAAAGAACATTCATTAAGTTTATGCAAATACATAACTTGACTCAGATTTGTGAGACATCCTTGATATTCTACTCTTAAAAACATGTATTTTTATCCATGTATTGAAAAATAAAAACATTATTATAAACTAGCAAGCTCTTATTTAGTCTTCAGAGTACTGCATTAATGTAGGCAAGATACTGTATGAATAACATACTTCCAGCATTCCAGATGTGGACATGAAATTGATAGGTATGCAAACACAGAAAAAAGATGAAGTCTTTCAAACAGAATTTAAAAGAGCTGCTATGAAGTTGTATGAATATAACTCTGATGCCTTTATACTGCCTTGACTGAGAAGAGTGAAAAGAATAGTGACTCTGAAAGAGTTTCCTCTTTCTGTTGATTTAGAGAAGAGGACAAGCATGTGATATCTGGAGACACAGGGGCCAGTAAAGAGAAGATTCAATATCCTAGAAGCAGCTCTTGCTGAGATCCAGCTTTGGAGTTCCCAGCTATGGTACCAGAATGCAAGTAATTCTTTCAATCTACTGTAGAAACAAAGTAGTGAGAATTTTTAGGACTGGAATGGTCTTTCTCTTTCATTACTGAAATGGTAGGTACAGACTGGGACTTTTCAGACAAGTCAAATGCATTTTTATCAGGTTAGAAGTGGGTTTATCCTTGTTGCTGTTCTGTGGGTGAGTAGGGTGTAGGACAGATCCCCAGCACATTAGAAATGAAAGCAAACTGCAAATAAAGTTGCCTCTAAAACAGTTGAGAGGTGAGACTAGATGTACCATGGATACCACTTTGCTGAATGAAGTCACATCTTTTCTTTCCATGCTGAAATATAACTCAAGGGGAGACAAGCAGGACCCGAGCAAAGACGTGTCACATTGGGAAGCTCATAAGCTGACAGTACAAAAAAGGAAGGGAAGAACAAGTATGATATGTTTCTGCCGAATAATTCCCAGATAGATAAAAATTAAGCAATTTTAATCCCATCTGTCATTTCTTGTAATTTTTGAGTGTCTAAGACAAGAAAGAATGATGCATCATCACTGAGCATAACTTTGCTGATATTGCTTATAAGAAAAACCTGGCTTTGGAAGTTTTGAAGAACCAAAGCTAAAGGGAAGATCCAAATCACATAGACAAACTCATAAAAAACCTTTTTTCTCTCTTGAAAATTTGCCCACTAAAATACATATCTAAAAGACCAGTTCAGTGTCTTCATTGTTCATTTGAAATACTTAAATTCCACAAACCATAGATTTATTTAAATTCTTCTCCCTAATTAAAATTTAATTACAACAGATTTATTGGAAATGAAGCACTTTAAAAAAGTCGTTAGATCTTTGTAATTGGTCATTACATTATTTTTGTTCATTTCTCTGGATAGAAAATGGTTTCTTTGGCAACTCTTAACCAAGAATGATGAATCATTCATATGATGTTATGATACAATGACTATCACAATGCACAAGTGTCACCTTTTTTCACCCCAACCCACCCCACCCTGTGTCTTGCCTTGGTTCACTAAACTGTGCACAATTTTGATCTAGTCCATAGCAATCAAAGTGAAATTTGACTTCTCGTAGACCAAGCATCCCCTCCAATGTGCTGAGCTCAAGGTAATAGTGCTCTCAATACAGCCCTTTACTTAGAGCATACCAAAAAGTAGAGGCAAAAATACTATTTGCTTTTGTGAACCTGTATGCATCTCATATCCTTTTTTGTCATCCATTGTTTTCCTTTGTGACTTTTCTGATTTCATGACATTGGATCTATTTCTAAAGCTGACTTTTTATTCTCATTCTCATCTTTATCTAAAAGGTTTGCTAGCTTTTTTTGATACCTACATGGTATCAGCTGCAAACAACATAAATGGAACCTTTATACCATCCTCTGTTACTATAGAAAATATCAAATATAACTGAGTTCCCAGAGACTCCCCCTTAGAGCCTTTAAGGTGCCTTCTAATATTGGTAAGAAGTACGTGTTATCTGTGATTCTTTTCTGGCCAATTGCAAACCTATCTGATGAAGATTTCATCTTCACCACACTTCCTCAGCATGCTTCTGAGAATCACATAATCATAGAATACCATTTGTGACAGTGACAAAAATTGTTCTGAAGTCAAAGTATTTTATATTTGCCACTTTTCCCAAAGCTTGTTTGGCTTGATTTACTCTGGAAGAACTAACTTTAGATAGTTTTTATCACCATCATGCCTTCTAGATACTTAAATTGACTGCTTAATGATTTGTTGCAGGGATTAAATTTAAGTGCTGTGAGGTATAATTTTTCAAGTCCTCTATATTCTCCCTTTCAAGGATAAATAATATGTTTGTTATTCAGTTCTTCACAATTCCTAAACTTAATTGCTAGCAGTTCAGCTATTACACTCTCTAGGTCCTTTACTGCCCTAAATTGAATCAGGACTTCCTCGCTTGGATACATCTATTTCACCTAAAATGTATTTAGCCCAGGTTATTTTTGAGGTGTTTTTGCACATCTTAGTTTTAAAATTAATGTATTTAAAGATCTGACTACTATCAATAATTCATTTTGAAACTGAGACAAAGGTATTTATTGTTCAAGATTTCTCTGCCTCATTCACTTTTAACTCCACTTTTTTTCTTTATGAACTGATCTATACTTGTCTTTCTTTTAATCAATAGTACAACAATTTTTTATTCTGTGTCTCGTTATGGTTTGTAAGGATATTGAATAAAACATAACATCAGTTTTGCACTTCTATAGCTTCACAAGTGTAGTTCCATGTATAAGTCAACTATGATATGAATAACAGAATTGTCCTATTGTTGCCCTCAAGGATTAAATCACGATATGAAAGAATTAGCAAACTAACTAGTTTTTACACTAGGAATTACACCAGGATACTGCCTAGCAATTACACCTTTTCCTTTTGTTTTGTACCTCTCAACAAGCTTTAGTAAGGTTATATCAATTTGCACAAGAAGAAAATTTGGAGTTATGTATCCTTCCAGATTTTTTAATCTCTTATGTAATAGAAACCAGTTAGATATGCAATTATACAGAGAGAACTTTCTCCTATATATTTTAAATTAACTTCTGAACCCTGCCTTTTTCTTTGCAAAATATCTACAGGCTCAATGCAGTACAGTTCATAAGAAGGGTGACCCCTTAACCTGACAACACTTCAGAGCTTGTGCAGTTGTACAACTTAAAAGGCAATTAAACCAATTGGTCTTCAAGGTACATACAAAACTCTGAGTTACAAAGACTGGATTTTAATCCCCTAAAGGCAAATCAGAACATGACCCCATTGCTCCAGCTGCTGGCTTGAACACCTCCTTTATTTTCTTTTTTTGATCTTTTATCCTTATTTTTTTTCTGCCAACAATCCTCTTGATGCACTGTGTTTCTCCCAGACCACAGGCAATAATGATGGGGTGTTCTATAACAAATAAAACTGAAACACTCAAGGACTCATCTGTCAGCTTTGGTCTGTGCAGCTGTAGGTGGAGGCCATGACGGTGCCTCCATGGGATAACTGCATTGCATCCACACAGACGTATATGGTGCTAGGACTGTAGATCTCATGTCCATAACTTGGCAAGGAGGATGACAAAGTCTTGAGTACATTTTGTCCTTGGAGTCAACAGTTTAAAAGCAACCATTCAAATGACAAGGCTTTTTTTTTTTTTTTCCCCCTGAAGCATAAGAATATGGCTTATTTGAAAGAGTTTGCATAGTTTGCTCTCTTTCTCTTATCAGATGATAAAGACACTATTGTGTGAGAGTATTACAGATCTTTTCTGTAAACTAAAGGTTTCATCTATAGATATAGTGTAGGCAGTGTGAACAGGATAGCGTGCAGCTGCACTGGGGTATCTGACTGGCATACGTGAATCATATATCAGATGAAATTATATAAAACCCAGTTACAGAAAAATGCATCCTGCACACAGGTAAGAAATTCCTCCTTGAATCACATCTGACCTTCCAAAAGGCTATAACCATTTCTCGTCCAACTGAATTGACAATGGTGGAAGTGAATGTGATAAGTCAAGGTAGAGCAAGCACTGTTCATGCTGTGCAAACATTACTGATGTAGGTTATTGCATGACCTACAAAAATGACAAAGGCAAGAAAAATATTCAAAATCACAAGCTCAGCAAATTGAAAAGATGCAAGAAAAATATTTTTGCTGTGTGGACATACAAAATATGCTGAAAACTACAACATACCGCTAAAGATGACTATAGTGAATTTACTGCTTAAGTAATAGCTTTTACCAGATTTTACAGAAATGCTGTAACTTCTAATACAAATAAGTGAATGAAGCTATTTTCTAAGACACTGCTGTTTTCAGGGTTCCAAAAAAATCCAAACCAGTCCCAAATATTCAAAATACTGCCTAGGTTTCCACTGTGCTGGAATGTCATAAATACAGCAGTTTCTCTATTATTTAAATCTATTTGCTTAATTCTTTAGAAATTTCTCAGTTGCATGCTTTATGTTCTGAGCCAGCTATCTGATGAACCAAATTCCCATGTAGATTATCTGTAGGTTGATATGTTGGAGTTTAGGGATGTGTTTCAGCTGGAAGTGTTGTTTGAGAGAAGTTTCACAAGGGCCAGGTAATACAAATGAAATTCTTTCACTTGGAATAAAATAACTTCATGCAACACTATAGTCTGGGCTCCAGCTGCTTAGAAAACACCTTTGCTTAGAGTGACCTGTCCATGTAGACAATAAATTGAACATGTACCTGTAGTATGTTCTTGTAGCAAACAAAAGTAACTGCATAAAACACAGCATTAGAAAAAGTGTAGTCAGAAGGTCAGGGAAAATGATTAAAGCAATTATTTCCATCTTACATTTTAATTCCATTTTGATTGATTTTAGAGAAATAAGTTTCAATTTTAACAATATTTCACTGAAGGCCTATTGATGATTTTATACTATTTGTGTAATATAACATTACTATAAAATTAAAAATAAAACTACTCTAACAATTTTTCTGCATAAATAATTTGTAGATGATCATGTTCATTTAGATCAGAAGTAAAACCTTATCTTAAAATTTAAAAAACCTTCCAAATGTGGCACTTCCATCTTCTGTGCAGCTCTAGTAGTAAGGAAGTGGCTGTGCTAAAGAATGAAGTCACCTTGAAAGCAAAAACTTACAGAAGGCATTAGAAGAATAGGAGTTTTGTCTACAGAATTTCCCATTTGCTAGAGAATATGGTATCTCCATGTGTTGCTAAGTGCTGAGTATGAGCAAAAGAAAGATTATTTCTCATCTCCCCTTTTATTTTTGCAGAAAGAATCCAGCTTTTTCTCCACTGCTGCTCTGGGACAACTATAGGTAATACATGATAACATGATAGGGTATATCAAGCTCTTATACAATATCCATCAATGACAATGACTCAAAAGCAGGTGGTACCACATCCCAAGCATGGATGATCACTGTTTTGCTATTACTTAATGATTCCAGAAGAAGGGTAAATACTTTGCAGAAAACAGGTTTAATGTGGCACTTGGCTTTTCAGGGAGACAGATGTAAGGAAATACCGCACCAGTATGCTAAGTCACTGTAAGGGCGGACCTGCTGTCTTCATTTCAAAAGGAATATGGAGAAGACATTCATGCATGATAGAGAAAAAAAATCCTGTTTGTGCCTAATGTAATGGAAAATTTGAGAATTATTCATGCATGTGAATATATATGCAAATCTGACCCTGGTGATACTAGAAGGTCAGTGCACGGCAATCTGCTGAGTAAGTGCTAATCATTCAGCTTGAAATGTGACTTTATCAGAAAAGCAATTTTGTAAAAATCTCATGTCATTCTCTACGTATTTTTCTCCTGCAATCTCCATGCCTTGCTTGCTCATTTGTCAAGTTTACATTCAGGTCTTTTCCAGATAAAGCATCTCCTTGTCAATCAAATCATATTTTTGCTTTGTGCAATGTTAATGCATCTGAGATAACAACTTAAAATTACTCAAGCTCTTAACATGGGAGTGACATTCTCTGCAGGACATTAACAACTAAATCAAAGTATGGCAGAGTGGTTGAACTTGAAGTACTACTTAAATTTCAAAACCAAGCTCTGTACTGAAACTGGGCTATATCAGGCCACAATCAAACTGAATAAGAGTGGTTAGTGGCTCCTTGGTACATATAAAGTGAGGTTTTACGGAAAAGAAGAGCTCATACAAAAAGATCTGAAGAATGTAAGTAAAGGGGAAGATAGCTTTGTAACCAAATGAATCAGGAGAATTTTTCCTTAACAACAGCATAAATGAAGATTTGTGTACTTCTCTGAGACCCCTAGAAACTTTAGGACGCTACAGGGCACATCAAACTTAACAGCCCTTATTTTAGACCCACTTGCAAGTATGCTGAAAAAAACCAATAAGGTATGATTAAATTACCTTTTCTCTACTGTCTGATTACAGCAGGTGCACCTGTAAGTTCTGGTTTAGTTGTCATTTCTGTTTCCTTGGCCTACTAAAAAATCATCTTCCAGATAGAACTACAGAGACAAGAATAGGGTTCCCTTTGTTAAATATCCTCTTCTTTCATGCAATAAATGTTTTTTTTCACCAGTATGAGATCCGTGGATTACTGTTCATCTCAAATCTGAGGTCCTAGGAACATGCTAATTTATTCTTGCTAAACCTCTGAAGGTTTTAATGAAGCAGGTAACAAAACTGAAATCTCTTTCTCCCTATAAAATTATTAAATTGCAATTTTTTGACATGTTTCTGTGGGGTGTAATGACTGGAAGAACTAGTAGATAATTTAAAAAGGGAGATGGAGATTTGAGATGCTCCAGTTCTAGAATTTGTATCAGAAATGTTTATAGCTTATCTATTTATTGAGATCCAGAAAGCACTGCAATTAATGATGTATTAAAGCTAAAGCCTAGAGACTAACTTAGAGTCATTGTGAACTTTAAGGATGTGTTCTCTGTCAGACTATAGCATGTTAAGCGCCAGATATGGGAGCAGTGATAAACATTAACCCCAAAGACAAGTCTGCAAAAATCCAAAGCAGTTTTGAAAAAGAGATTTGGTTTTCATTGCCATTATGTGGTCTTAGAGAATCCATGTGAAATTAATAAGATCCCCACCTGAACAATGAACAGAGATAAAAGATGTTCATCCAAGGCAGCAGAAATAGAATCTGGAGCTCTGCTTCCTTAACCCAAGCAATTGCTTCTGTCTTTATCTGATTGGATCTTCAGCTACAGACTTCTCCCTTTGTTGTGGTCTAGCATGATAACAGGTGCAAGCTGAGTGCTGGAGGTAAAGTTTACACAACCAATGGAAGGAAAAGGTAGAAAATGTTTGTGTAACATACCCTTTCTCTGCAGTTGCAACACTCTCCTTGAAAGAAACACATCTTCCTATTCCCAGTCTATAGCTTTCACCTGTTCAAAGGATGTATTTAGGAAACAGAAACAACATGACATGATTAGAATACTGGCCATACAGTCATCCTACAAAGGACATTCCATTTCATTGTTCACATTGTCCTTACAGAGCAAGATCTGAAAAAAAAATGGTGTACAAAATTAGTAGAATAATTTGAAAAAATATGAATTTATGTGTATAAATCCTATGAGCAATTGAAAGAGCTGATTTTATATTTAAAGCAATACTTTTGGCTCCAAAACCTGCACAACATTTGAACATAAAACACTCATAGTATTGAAGTCAAAATATATTTGAACTATGTGGCAAGATCAGCTATAATACAAATCAGTGACATGAGCAATGCAAAATACTTCTTTTCACAAAATCATTACATTATTATTACCGTAAAACATACATAGTATTAAAAAAATAAAACAACCTTAAAGTCAAGTGGTGCAGATGAATAATGCAACAGTTCTAAAAGAAGAATGCTTAAAATAGTAAAAAAGGAATGGAAAGTGTTCTTTAAGCATCTTTACTGTCTTAAATATTTGCAATAGAGAAAATTACTGGAATTCATTTCTGGAAGTAGTTTTTTCTAACCATTTGTAAAAGGTTATTTTTAAAATAATGATTTTGGATCAAATTAAAAAAAAATAGAAAAGAAAAAGTGATGCACTTTATATTTTGGAAGGACTGAAAAAATGCAACAAATTACTCTTCTAGAGATCATGATGGAAGGAGGTCATACCTAGGGAGAGATCAGAGAACTTCTTGCCTTTTTGAAGCACAGACCTAGACTCATTCCACCAGACAATTTCCCCTGTACAAGAGAACATTGAAAAGTAAATGCTTTTTTAATGTGTAGCTCTGTTTTCAATTATACAGGAAAAGCGCATTTCCAAAGCCCATTTATCTTGAATATGACATTGTCACCCTGTGCTGTTGGTTGCAGGGATGCAAAGAAAATATTGATTAGAAATCAATGTAAGACTTGTTTCCCGTGGTTTAGGTATTTTAGATAAACAAAATGAAGTGCAAGGGGAGAATAAAACTTTCATGACTATGCCACAGAAATCCAACTAAGTGAAACTTTATCAAAACAAACTCAATTAACTCCTCACCTGATTCTCATTTAATCTGTGCAAAATCAAACCCTTTTTGAGTAAAATCAGAGTTTAGATTATGGATTAGTTGGAGTTGACCCAGAAATCTTAATAAAGCTATTTTGTCCCTGCTGGAATGGGCTCACAGCATCATAACTGCCCTTAAAAATGCAAAGGAGAAAGGACATACAGTCACTGAGTTTCCATTCCACTCAGGATAATGGAAGCCTTAACAATGCGATGATGGTGCTTACTCTATATATAGGTGATTGATGTGCTTGAGAGTGTAATTATCTAGACACTGAATGGTAGTCCAGTTTGTGAACAAATACTCCAGATATTTCAGCTAATAAAACTGCATCTCAGAGATGGTAGCCCTGATGTATTTCACATGGGCACACGTTTACACTATTTACACTCTGAGTTATTTTCTAGAGTTCACTGAAAAGAGTAGATACAAGTATCTACTAAATGTGGGAGCTTCTTAGTTACAAATGAGGTGCCTCATAACGTTTCCCTAGGGACAGTCTGAGAGGAGGATATGAAATTGTCCTTGTATAGGGAAGATATTCCTGGCCAGAAGTAGCAGCACCCCTGGACTCCATCAGTCCAAGAATATTAGAAATAGGGGTCAGGACACAAAAAAGAATAGCAAATTAAGAATATTATGGTTCAGGTAACAGGAGGGAGGGAAAGACATGCAGACACTGTCAGGAGGTGGAAAACCTCTGTTTTAATTCTTCCTGCCATTCTTAATTATTTATATAAAGCAAAATATCTTTATTAAGAATACACTTTTGTAGCTCAGAATATCCTACAATAAATTTCATTGGAATCCTCCTAATAGAGCTGAAATCCTCCCAGAAAAGAACTGAAGTCAATCAGAACATCCCACATCCCCCATTAACTCCCTAATTAGTGAGACTGTAAAAAAAGAGATATGATATTTCCTCTGGAATGTTTGTGAATCTTCTGTTTTCTCCTCTCCTATCTAAAACTATTTGCTTAATTTTGATAGTTTACCCACATTACACTATTTTTCCAAGTGAACAAGGAAGAAGTTTCCCAGATTTGCCAGGCTAGTACACCTGAGAAAGAAGATATTTCTGAGACCCTGCCCTTGCATTGGGAGAGTTGCTGCTTAAACCTGCTTTTTTTCCCTGAATTAGAGGACTTCATAGTTACTCTGAGTGGGCTGTTTTATTAAAAACAAACAAACCAACCACCGACAAACTCCCCAAACTATTGCATACTTTCATTAAATTTATGTTACAAGACTTTATGCGCTGGAATGATAACAAATGTCAAAACATCACAAGACAATATTCTCCAGCCAATGCAGACCTTTTCCTTAACTTGGCCACTATCATAAGTGAAAACAGAACAGGAAAGGCTGAACCAAGTGTACCCATCAGCTGGTGATCTGACTGGCATGCAGTATCCTCATGCCCAGCCTTCAGCCCTTCTGGTGTCAGCTAACTTCTTTATCCAGGTTCCTCCACACCTGTCTCATCCAACACAGTGGACCTCACCATAGACTGAAGAACAGAAACATCAGGCAAAATAGGAATCACCCAGGCCAGTGTTGTAGGGGAAACTCTGCAAAGTTTGATACTTTAACACAGTTGCAGGAGAGTGACCACTGGCCCCTCTCCTTTTCTAGCTCCTGGTCCTCTCTGTCTGCAGGTAATAGCAGGCTCATCCTGGTACCACTGCACAGTAGTTAATAGTAAAAATCACTGCAGGACCCAGAGGTCTGTACCTCTGCCTGGGTAGCATGCTGGAGCTCTTTAAATTTTGTGAAGGCAGTGGGGTGGAAGCTAAGCGAATTCCCTCAGCAGGTAACCAGCAGGAAGTGTGGCCTTGCTCTGTGTGGCTGTAGCATTGTGAGACAAGTGATTATGTCTCCTCAGCTCTACCCCTATGCAATATTACTGATGCATACAACACAGCCATGGCTTTACCTATGTACCAGGAGAGCTAGATACAACTCTTTCTCTTCCAGCCACGAGAACTGTCGAGCATGCTACAATTCATGTCACATAACCAAACATATCACAGAATCATAGAATCTGAAAGGGACTCACTGGGATCATCAAAGTCCAACTCCTGGACTTACACAGGACAGACCTCAGAATCCCACCATGTGTCTGAGAGTATTGTCCAAATGCTTCTTGAACTCTGTCAGGCTTGGTGCTGTGACCCTCTTCCATTGCCCAGCCACCAGGGTGAAGAACCTTTTTCTAATATCCAATCTAAACCTCTCCTGACACCATATCGTGCCATCCCCTCAGGATCAGTGCCTGCCCATCCTCTTCCCATTATGAAGAAGCTGTAGACTGTGATGAGGCCTCCCCTCATTCTGTTCTTCTACAGGCTGAACAAGCCAAGTGACCTCAGCCACTCTTTGTAGGGCTTCCACTCTAGGTCCTTCATCTAGAGGCTTCTTTGTAGGTTTATGCCTTTCTTATGTCATGAAAGACACCAAAGCACATCATGAGATATTGGATTCAAATCTCACTGAATTTTATATTTATATGGTCAGAGCCAACTCACTGTGAATACATGTATAGAGGAAGGGCTGGGCTGTGCACATGGTGGGGCATGCTGAGGACACACGGGCTGCAGCCACATGGCCATTGGAGCCACGGCCGGGCTGTTGGTCAAGGAAGGCCTGCCTGGTAACTCACCCACACCACACCCCTTGGAGCCCCTGACTGGCTGTGACACCCCTCACTTTGGCTAAGGGGTCAGGGAGTAGTCAGTGAACCAAAGGTCCTGTCTGGAGTGAGTGGCCACAATAGCCTGGTCTCCTCAAAGCTGTCAATGTGTGACCTTCTAAGTGGTAATTCTTTTTCTCTCTTTATTGTTTCTTCTCTTAATCTCTCTTCCTTTATTCTTTTCTTCCTCTTGTAGGTAACCTAAACACATATTGTCTGTACCTCAGGTGGCATGGAGTTTGTGTTTGCTGGGTATAACAAAAGTTCTCTATAGGAATGTTTGTTAGTCCTGGTAATCTGTTGTAATGCTTTTGTTAAGTTCCATGTTATTTTTGTAAAACCCTTTTTGCCAAAACACCTATATTCTCACTAAATTAAAAGAAATCTCTTAGAGAAAAATGTGTAGTTTTTCTTGGAACATTAACTCAAGCAATCAAGGAACCAATGGCTTTACAAGAGTTTGTGTGAGTGAAATCTCTTGGAACCTAAAATTAAAACGTACACCCGGTAGAATGTGGGGCTTTGGGACTGAGGTGTAACACTCATCAGAGCTCCCACAGTCACAGTGTGGCTGGAACCCCCCATCTATCGCATTAGCATCTGATTCTGATCTTTTTGACTCAAATAAATGCTCGGTCTAAACATAAAGTCTGTACACCTCAAACAGATGTAGACACTGTTTACGCATAAATAGTGCAGAGAAAACAAATCTGCACTGCTCTTTCATCTTGTCTTTCCTTTTGTAATCCTAAAACTGATTAGATTGTAATGCTGACTCAACCCTTCTCTGCTGGATATTTTTAATGTAAAGATATGTATCTACTCTGTATAGTGCAAAGTAGCACCTGAAATCATAAACTTCTTTTGTTTTCTCCTTAAAAGCTAAGTTATGGAAACAAACAAGGTCCTTAAAGTTCTATCCTGTGAGATCTGCATGCACATTCTAGTATGGAATGAATTTATCAGAGCAACTCTACCACAGGAGAAATACCATTAAAGCTATGCAGACTGTAAAGAGTGCATTTTGGACCTACTCTGTCTGCAAGTTTTCCTAACAGAAAATGCACTTCCCATGGCTTGCGTCCATATAGGCCAGCTAAGATACCCTGGGCTGGCAACCATTCTACATCCTTCTGGAAACAATGATAAAAAATGCTATTTTCACTGCTGATGGGCAGCTGGGTTCATTATTACTTTTGTCCCTAAAATGTCAATCCTAACCCTTGGCTGAGCACTCCAGAACTCCTCTTGCCCACAGAGTCCAAGAAGGACAGTGAAAAGTGATTGGAAAATGGACAAGTGTGCTCAGAAAATTTTGTGAAGATTTTTCTGAGTAGGGAAGTATCTGTGTGCTGTGTCTGCTCAGCAAAAATCTGTAATTGTGACAGGAAGATTAAAATAAAATTCTGTGTGTTTTAGAGGAATGGTGTTGGTGAGAGAGTAAAGAAGGGGGCAATTGGTATTATATGGACCATAATTAAACAAGAAAACTAAAATATCTCACATACAGGAAGTCCTTCATCTTTTCTCACATCTGATCAACCACTACGTTCCCACAGATTAGTTTTTTCTTACTGCATTTTTTTACTTGGCTGTCCTTTGGCTATATAAATATAAAAGTGAAGGTCAAGGTATCAACGAGGCAGCAGGTATGCAAAGGAGAGTCAGAAATCCTGAAAACATTGCAAAACTGGAAGTCTGAGTGGATCAAAGCCAATATACCTGCACCTTCCCTTTAATTTTATGCAAATAAATTCAGATCAATGCAAATATATGCATTTTAAATACGTGCCCCTTTGCTCAGTAGTATAATAGATGTGTAAATCATGGAGTGCAGAGATTTCTCACAAGCTACTAACAGACTGTTGAAAGAATCTGAAATGTTTTTAAAGAACTTGAAATGTTTTTACTTGTTAAGGGACAGTTCAATAGTAAGAAACTTTCAGGTAACTAAAGTCTCTCAGTGGAGACTTTTTCTTCTACTCATCTTCCCATCTCTGCTTTTCCCTTTATGCCTTTGATCTTTCAAATCCCTCTTTAATGTATATTTTTCCACCCCACTTTCCAGAGATTATCTGCTGTAAATTGAATGCCTATCATGTACCCTATATTTTAATACTTTGTTGATGCCAGACCTTTTGCTGTTCTACAGGAAATTTGTGTGCTTGTATTATATCACCTAATATAAACCAATTCTACCTCTTGGGGAACAGTATGTTTTTGACACAAAGCCAACTCAATAAACAACACATTTTTCCCTTCCATCTTTTAAGGTTTGCCAATAGTAATTTGCAGCCAACTCCCTCAAGAAGCCTTAAAGTGACATAACAAATTAAAGTCCCGTTTAAACAATGTGTTTGAACAATACCTTGCTTTACAGTTCACACGTCTTTAAGGTAACAAAATACAGGTTTCTGAAGGGTATGGGTTGTAATCCGTATAGATATTAAACCATCACACTTTCAATTTATGCTTTCCTTGGCAAGGAATGCTGTTTATTTTCACAAATATTTGCAGGCTCATTTCCATATTTCACAAGGGAGGAAAAGGACAGACCTACCATTGCAGAAGAGCTTTCAGCAAAGGAAATTAATGTCTTAAATGTGTTACTACTAGAGTTGGATAGTAATTTCTTTACTGAGCCAAGCATTTTCCTTATATTTTGTGCTTCAAACTCTCTTGGAAATTATGCGAGTTCCATTAATATATTTATGTGTAATTGTCAAAATGAATTGCAACCCAGTGTTATTCATTATTTGTTGTATATGTCTTGGTCGTTTTGCTTCAAGAAACTCACTGAAAAGCCAACAACTTTTAGCACTTAGAATGTCTTTTTTGATTATAGGAATGGGATAGGAGGAACAAAAATCATGTCTGCATGAGAGAACCAAGGAAAGCATACTTTTCGATTTTTCCTTGTGAAAAGTGGGGATGATGGCATTTTCTTTTTTCTTAAACCAGGTCATTTCAGGGGAAAATTTTGGAGCACAGCTCCAAAACCAGTGAGTCAGCATGATGAAGAGGCCAACCTCAAGCAGAGGGAAGGATGAGTGGAAAGAGAGGACCAGTCTGGACCTCCAACTGGGTGAAAAACAAAGACGACGAATGATGTACTGAGGGAAGAAGTTACACCACCACCAATAATAGTGGAACCACTGCATTTATTAATATGTCTGTTCCTCCCTTTGGAATTCAACACCAAACACTAGTCTTGTCTGGTCACTTGAGTACAGAAGCTTGTTTGAAAAAGGAGCAGCTGAGAGCTGTTCTTTGTGGTACTTTCCTGTCTCTTGTGCAAAAAAAGTAATTATTTCAGACAGTGTCCAAGAATTGATCAAATTCATCTATCTTCTGCTTACCATCAGTCATGAAAAAGAGTAGTTTTTTTCTTTTCTTTAGGGATGTTAACTTCCCTGGACTTCAGAGAATGCAGCTTTCTAGTTGTTCTTAGGCTAGATATTCTAAAGAAAGAACATTAAGACAGTGATAATGATGATGTGTGTAAAAGTGTCCTGATTTAATATCAATCATTTTATATTTTAAATGGGAATAAAACAACCACTAGAATAGCAATAAACAATGTAAAAAATAATTCTCAAATGTATCTTCCATCCAAGTGATTACATTTTTCTTTGTGGTGTTACAGTTCAGAAAGCCTGAGAACATGTGCTAATAAGTAAGCACCAGCAAGTTATTACCAACTCTTTTTGTTTACTATTTTTACTATAGATTGATTCATTTCTTGACATGCATCACCAATGCCTGCAAATTTCAAGGCACTGCTTTCTATGTCTTCCACACTAAATATGATGCCATATACCTTAAGTACAGTCCGTTGTGTACATGAGTAGCAAACCCCACTGCTTTCAACACTGCCTGAATGCTCCCGAACTTCTCCCCATCCTGCTTTCTCTCTACTGTTATATATCCTAATGTTACCTTACCACTATGTTTTGTTAAATGCTATGCTTAAATAATTATCTTCTTTTTCTCTCAAGATAGCCAACACATACTTTTCTAGATACACAAATCTTGTAAAAAAAACAGAGCTAAATACACCTGGAATTTTGACATGAAAAGCAAAGATTGCTTTCTTCTGGCTGATGTATTTTCCCTGTTAGTCAGAGCTGCTTGATTATACAGGAGACACAGAAGTTGTTATTCACACATGAAGCACCTTCTTGCTGTCAAGGAATCTCAGTGAATTATAAATTTCTTTCAGTCAATCAACAGAAAGTGTGCATGAAAATGTTTGGATGATTAATGTGGATTAGCATTCCTAGTTCCTAAAGCTTATACAATGCACTCAAAGTAGTAAAATTGAGAAAATCCTGCCCTCTATCTCCATATCAGGCAACTATTCTTTGACAGTTAGGTTCTAGAAGGCTGGTTTGGGGAAGGACAAGATAGGGATGGATTTGGTGCAGATCTGAATTTACTGGAGAGTGTGAATAGAGCAGCATTCCTGCCATCTCTCAAAAATAGAACTAACAAATGCATTAATGCATCAATATCAAGTGAAGCAGTCAAAAACTACATCACAGACCCCTTGGACCACATTCACAACAATGGAGAACAGGAACAGATCGTGGAATATGCCAAAGGTTTCTGGCAGGAGATGAAGAATTTGCATGCCTGTCAATGGGAAGACTACCAGGAATAAGTGTAGAAAAGGGAAAATATACTTTGTCGAATTTTTTTTTTCTTTCAAAATGCAATGCTGTGCTAAGAATTCCAGCTATCATATTTATTAACTACATGTATAAAATTCATCATATTCACATATTCAAAAATATTTTAACATATTCAAAAAAGAATCAGACTAGAAACCTCCCAACAAGTTAAAGACAGCAATAGCTGAAATAAAGGTAATCAATCCCAAAGGCTGAAAAGTAACCAGCCCTCCCTGAAAAATGAAAAAGATAAAAACAGAGCACTCCAGAGAAGCCTTGGGTTACCTGCTCACTAATTGAAAGGGTTTTTTCCTGAGTTAGTTACACCCATTTTCAAAATAAGAATTAGGCTATGCAGCACCACCAAAGGACACATACAGCAGAAAAAGGGTGGTTACTTTGGTGGTCAGCAAACAGGTACAGCTATGGGGTATCAATGTCCTCAGGTCTCCCTTATGTACATCCAGCAACCATGGGTCAGTTCCTGCCACCCATACATCCTGCAAGTCAGTTCAAAGAAAGAGTAATCTAATCCAGCATTGGTAGAAACCTAAGATTCCATGCTCTGCAGTGGGAAGAAATGGATGCAGTGTTCCTTTTCAGAATACTGTTTGTATCATATAATGCGAGATGATATGATTTGGTGCCATTCAAGTAGAAGAAATTTAAACTAAACAGTACCATCCACCACTTATGCTATATGCCCTGAAGAAGAGATTTTTTTTTATTACTATTATTTTTTTTCTGGCAATTTAACTTGTTGAATCTTGTGTAAAAAGCATGTGCCTTTCACTTTTTTTTTTTGCAAGCTTACAACAAAGGAAGATGTGTTAAGGCCATCTGATTGTTTCAGAGAAATCTTAATAATGCCGCTAAAATTTAAATAACAAAATCTGTGTTAAGTACCAATACCAAAAGTAATAAATCAATTTTCCAACATGCATGGGCTCAAAAAATGGTACATATGTGAAAAATGTTCACAGAAAATCATCTTTACAAAATAAATGATTAATTGATAGCTTCTCAAAGAGAAACATGTTTGAGTACCCTATCAGTTTCCTAATTCTTCCATTGCAGATGAAGAAGATGGAGAATATGTGCATAGACAATGACACATCTACCTCACTACCAAACAACAAAGGTCAATAATTTTCTCTAAAGAGGAATCAGGGCTATTTTATACTTCTAAAATCATAATAGTACTGTACTAATTCTGTATTGGAAATCCTTAATTAAGACCCTGGCCTTTGTCCTAAGTAGAAAACAACATTAGAGGTAGACACAGACATCTACACCTAAGTTAATCATCTCCTCTCAAGGCATACAAGAGACACTTGTAGGGCAAAATTCATCCTTTTAGTTATTTCGTTTCAGCTGAAAATGCTGTCCTTAATAAACAGTCCTTAGAATTGCCACTCTCTCTTTCCTTAGACAGCAAAGTCCTCACGGGATGACAATGCAAACATCCACTAGATAAGGTCTCTAATTCTTGGTGTTTTGCGAGGGTTTTTGTTTGTTTGTTTTGGTGGCTTGTTTTTGCTGTTTGTTTGTGGGTGGTTGTTTGTTTGCTTACTTCTTGTTTTGTTTTGTTTTTTTCTAAGAGTTTTAATTCTTAGTATATTATCCATCATTCTGAAGTTATTTACCAAATAGTAACTAGGACCATAAGACCCAAGACTGGAACCAGTACATACAGTATGCTGCTAATCAGCTAGTAATGTCTGTATCCATTTCTTAACTTCAAGTTTGTCTTGTCACTCTGGCTTTTCACCACATTGTTCATTCATGAAGAACAAGTGGGATAGCATCACCTGCTGGCTCTGAAAGCATCTGCTAAGGAACTTCAGGTCATTCCATTAGTCCTTAGACTTGTTTGTACTGTCTTTTTCAGTTTAATACATGTCACCCTCTCTCTGATTCCTGGATATCTCCTTATTATCTTTCTTGTGAGATTTTCTAACATTCTTTTCTTTAATACTACACCATAACTGAAAGTCAAAATTTAATTCTGTCTCCAAGAATTGGCACTTTGGATCTTCTTGTCCTGGGTCTGTCTGCAAATCTTCAGTAAAACTTCTTCATGCTATCAAGCCTTATAACCCACATATGGACTGAATCATTACTGCCAGCTGTAACTCTAGTCCTCCCACTCAACTGCCTGTTTTCTCTCCTCTGCTTTCTGACCTCCATGGCTTTAAAAGCTTGAAAAAATTGCTTGAGTATTCCATGAAGAGTTGAAAATTAGAAATGGAGAACAGCCTAAAAATGTGTAGGGTTTACATCATTGTTTTAGGCCAGTCTTGTGACTCTTTAATTGTCTGACTCAGAATTTTTGAATACTTACAGATGGCAATACCATCACCTTCAGTGCCATGGAGAGATATAGAAAGGCTTGGACTTCGTTATCCAAGCTTGATGGTATAGTCAGTATGTGTAACCAACACAAAATTTATATACTTTCAATAAATAGATAAAAAAATCCAAAGAGATTTAACTACTTTCTACAGAAAATAATAGGGATCAATGAAAGTAATACAGATCCTGGAAAAAATGTAAGACAACTATAGAACAAAAGAGATGGATTTTTTTTTTGAGTCTTTTGTCCTCTGTATGAGTTTTCAGGATAGTTGCTTATAGAGCCTTAATGCGACATTATTGTAATATTTTGCATATTAAACATAGAAAACACTGGTTTATATTTCTGTAGATTCAGAGTTGGAATTCAGCTGTCATAAATGATTCTGTATATTCTATCATTAAGCATAATGAAAAAAATGCTGCCAGTTTTTCAAAAATTCACAACACATTCCTGTTTAAGTAAAAACCTACTATATATTTATGCAGTCATTTGCTAAGCTGAAATTAAGCAGGCCGGTGACTTGTGTAATAAAAAGAAGATTGAAGTAATAAGTTCTTTAAGGTCAAATCCCCTTGCCATTAGCTGAATATCTGCAGCATTAAATTGTGTAGTTGTAACAGAAGCAGTGTTTTAATGCACTCATCTGAGAATGATATTTCAAGATGAAAACAAGAGAGACTGACAGGTTAATGCTTTCCTTAGAATGACTTTTTCCAAACTAAATTTCTATATGTTTTTCTAATTTCTGAACAGCTTAACTCTTTCCCCATGAATACGTATCATATTTTGTGGGTATCCCAGCTCAAAATGTGCTTCAGCTCATAGCTTCTCCAAGTTGTTTGAACATGTTTTATTTGACATGATGCAACAGCTTTCCGTACTCTATGTTATCTAGTTAGTTCAAAATTATGAAGATGAACTGTGATGATCTTAAGTGGAAAATTTAAACACATAGCTACATTACCATCCTTTAGCACTTCATCATGACATTCAGTGGTTTTTTTGTGTCAAGAATATCAAATTGCTCAAATCCAGGCATGGTATATATTTCTCAGTGACTACAATATCTCAGAGTTTTGTGAGATATATCCAAGTACCCTGTGGTCCTAGAAAAGCACTGCTTTGTACAGATACAATAGCTTGTGAAATGTGATTAAATGTGATAATGCCTTGTGGCAGACATTATATGCTTTTGCTATTATTCCTCAAAAATAAAGAAAATAATCTCCATCAGATATGTCCATCCAAGAACATGTCTATTATTTTTTATTTTTTTTATTTAGCCTTTTATGTCTCACTGAAATGTTTTTTAGGAAGAGTACATTTTGAATCAATATTTCTTTATGTCCCAGGGGCCCTGCTTTGCTCCTCTATTGTCATTTTGCTTTACAGATATTAACCTCCCACATGTAGACTAAAACAACCAGGGGCACATTCATATTTCAATGTATAATGTAAAAACTCATGTGTCAAACTGGGACAGAACAGTAAAAATAAGCATTTTGCATATGTTTGAAGTAAATAGATGTGTCCTCTGTCAGAACTTAAAATGTTTTTATCATTCTTGTTGTAAACACTCACCAGAACAAATACAAACAGATTATGACAGGGCTGTGATATAGCAATTACTGCTCTATAAACTCAGTAGATATTAATTATTTAATAAAATAGTATGAAAAACTATTTCATGAGTAGAAAGTCTTCACATGTACTGCTTGAATTACAGCAGGAAATTGGAAATACACGTTTCAAGCTCAAAGCAGCACTCAGATAGGGAAGGCTTGGAAGGTGGCACAGGCTCCTCCCCTAAAAGGGCTGACAAAAGAGTATTGATGGAAAGGAATTATGTCAAGGCAACACCTCTCCCTCTCACATCTACAAACATGAACAAATGTGACTGAACCTATTAAAGACCATAAAGAAGGAAGAGCTGTTAAAGAGGGAACCTGCTCTGATAACTCTACAAAACCAACTTTTTCACAGAAACTCTTTCTTCAAATCTCTATGAGAAAAAAAGCAAGTCATAAAAATCTCCAGGAAAAAACTTAAAGCAGCTCTTCTTAAGGACTTCAGCTCTGCCTCCCCAGAATGAGCATTAAACTTTGTTCTCACACCAGGAGGATAAGGGTGCTGAGAAGTACACAGAAAGTTCCAAATTGCAGATCTGCTCATTTCTGGCCTTGCAACATATCTTGAACAAATCATGCCAGTTGCTTTCTTTTTCACTTGGGAATGCTCACAAAACCTTTCTGGTGCTCAAACTTGAGCAATGCCACTGCAAGATTACACATAAAATTTAATCCATCTAATAGGGTTGGATCGGGTTTTCTCCTTTGATCTCTCTCCAATGTTATGTTCTCTCGGGAAGAGTTTGTAAAGGCTTTGTTCTTTCTCAGAAACTAAATATCCTTTGCATATCTAAACTATGTCATTTATTTCTTCTGGGGAGATTGTTCAGATTTGATTATACAGATAAATAATTAAGTAGACTTAAGTAAAAACCTCAAATAACATGAGGAGGAATGTCAAATACGGACAAGCTGACTCCTATATATTTGTGGTTTACAGTGAATAAAAAGACTAATGGGAAAGGTATATATTCTCCTTTCAAGGGCAGCAAGGGAGTCGTTCTTTCTGTCCAGTTGTTGCAGTAGAAAATTCCTGTCTTTCTACGACCTATTACTCTGAAATTAGAGATGGGAAAAAACCCCACATTCTTTTCATAGTACTAATGAAATTTTTCCATGTGTCCTACCCAAAGAAATATAAATATATGTTATGTTGTCAGAATTGTTTAAAATGTTTGTGGCAAAATTGCTCAAAGATTATAAAGAAGGCACTTGGAGAAAACTAAATATTAAGAAGAAAGTGTGGTATATATTTCTCTATGACTGAGGAATGCAGTTTACATGAAATACAATTTTTCTGTGATCATTTAGATTTGTTTTTCATCTGAAACTTGAGACTCCAAAATATGAGTTTAAGGTCTAGGATGTCACCTTGGAAGATAGAGGTTCTGCCTCAACCTGAGGGATATCAAACACAGAGGTCTACCTAGCAGCCAGGCTTCCCTGGTTATTAGGTTATTGCCTTGATGGAGGGAGTGTGTGAGGATGGAAGAAGAGGATAAGTTCCTGCCAAGAGCAGGCAATCTGTCAAGACAGGTCTAATAGATCAGGAGTATATCAAAGCACAGAGAGGCTGCAGCCCGATGGTGAGAACACTTGACTATGAGTGAGGAGATCAGAGCTCTTCCTGAGGCATTGTTGTTTTACCTCTGCAGCCCTTGCTAGGACCTTCATTTCACTGACAAAGGAAAACAAGAAATTAAATAATATATCTTTCTTGTCAGAATGGATTCCTTCCTCAATGGAATGACAATACTTGCTGACAAACAGAAGCCAGGTGGTATAATATATGAGTTTTTACTGTGCGTACTATCTCATGAAATTTTGTTTATAGCATCATATTGCCACTGACAGTAATATTGGCATGTAGGCTGAAAAACAGTTGCTTGGTGGAAGCAAGGCATAATGAATAATGATAAATATCTATCCCAAAGGCAGATGGCACATGTCAAGTGATATGTCAGTCACCTTTTTGTTTGGACTTACTTAACATCTCAATGAACATATTGAGGAAGGACATAAATAACATGACATTCAAATTTGCAGATGATAGTATGCATGGATATTCTATGAAAACTAAGCCTCTACAATTCTGTGAATGTCATGGCATAATGAAATTAATTTTGGGGACAATGCATGTGGAGTGGCAAAATGTAAATGGAAATTGATGGGGGAAGACGAACCTGAAAAGGCAGTGAAGCACAGACAGTGAGATAAATCCCCAGTTCAGGCTTCCTTGAATGAAATATCCTGTGCTTGTTCTCTTTCACTAAGGTTTACCACAGATGTCAACTTCAAAACAATCCTCCCTTCTATTTACCTCTGCCAAATTTTTTTTACCTAAGCCATATTACCCTCCTTCCATGACTACTCCTGCTTCTTTCTCTTTGGTTTCATTTTTTTTCATGCAAATGCTTCAAATTTCTAATGCCGCAGGTTTTAACTGGGAAAAAAAAATTATTCCCCTACACGAACTCAGCAGCCATCATCTTCTATAATGCAGAACTGTGTCGTGCTTCCTCTTCCCACTGTCTTCTCTGTTGCATTTGTGGGACTATGTTAGTCTGAAATGGAGGAAGAATAAAAGCATCTGGACTGCGTGAGCTCCCTCTCTCCAGGGGAAGATATTAAATCATCTAAGGGCCATAACTGCAGTGTGGGGGTTTTAGATGAGGCAGTCCCATCTCTTCCTTTGGCATCTCTGATGTGTTCAGTTTCTTGATTGCTTATATAAGATTGAAGACATCTGTTCTCTTTCTCCTGTCATTGCATAATGATACTGAATCTGTAATCACACAGGCTATTTATTTCATTCAGGTGGTCACTTTTCAAAGTGATTACCAGAGATTAATTGGGATTTTTCATTTGACGTTACAAAGTACAGAAAGCTTATACCTTCTTTGCTTAATCCTAGAAAAACAAGGGCCAAATCAGGTTTTGCCTTTTTTCCAAATGTTATTCATCAGGAAAAGCTGTTTTTATGGCAACAGTCATACCATGAAATCAAGTGATTTCACAAAATAAACATGAAATAAAAATACGTTATGTTAAATGATCTGAGCTGGGAAAAGTTAAATTCTTCACAATATGTATATTTGCTTATTTTTTATTTCACAAACTTACATACGGATCTGTGTTCAGGGACAAATATACATTTTAGATTTGATCATTTTCCTGTTTTGTAAGCAGATTTCTGATATTTTCTGAGCTACAATTTGTTCCCATTTGAAATTGTTCCATATTTTTGCTGTCATCAGGTTTTTCACAATTTGGAGGTACTATACTCTGATATACAAAAATTAAAGTCATAGCAGTGCCATTCTTTTCAAATCTGTATCACAATATGTATTCCAGCAGGTTATTTCATATTTAAAGGGCTGCACTGTAGAGACAATAATAGGAAGGGCAGTAGGAACATAGAAAAACTTCTAAAACATAACAGCAGGAATCCAGTTAACGCTTATGAAAGTGATGAGATAATTATCACCATCCCATACCATTTCTCATGAGGGAATAATTCTTCAGTATGTGTGGTGCTAGGGTTGTGAAGTTACCCGCATGGATCAAGAATGGTAAAACCGCAGAGATAGTGCTTTTACAAAGTTAAGAGAGGGTGAGGGTAGGGCAAGGCACTGCACTGCAAGAATTTTACTCATCACATACTAAAAGTATATCTCAGCGGTGTCATTCTGCTCACTGCCATAGAAGAGCAGAATTAGGGTAAGCAAGATCATAGCTTCAAAGTAAATAGGTATGGCTTATTTATACTGTGAATAATTTTGTGTGAGGGATAACTTTGACACATTTTCACAGGGACCGAAAAGAACTATGAAGTCACCCAAACCCATTGCTTTAGCTGTCATGGGGCACTCTTCTTATGCCAGTTATCCTATTCCAAGTTCAACAAGCAAAGCAGGTTTTGCTAGGAAAACCAATACATTATTTGCCCTGTAAAAATGTGGTAAGGCCAATGTGAGGTGTCACTGGAAGAGCCAGACAGTATTCTCAGATGTTCACAAGCAGCCAGCATTAAATTCCAAAGAGGAAGGCAAAACATAGGTAGTATTTTCTGCTCCAACTTGAAAAAAACCTTCTCCCCACTGGTCCTAAATCTGACCATCAGCACAGCAGTAAATTTGTCAGGCTGTCCAGTCAGAGCTATGAAAGAAAATTTGTTCTGACTGGTAGCACTGGTGGGTACCCTTCCAATGTCCTCCTTCTGGCTCCCTCCAGCCCTCAGCACTTTGAAGGAACACAGGAATTAATGCATTTGGCCCATACAGTGTGTGGAAGAAACAATCCTTTCTGAAGTTGGCAGTGGAAACGACTGAATCCCCGGAGCATCCAGTGCCTCAGTTCAGTGATGAAAGTGTTCTGGGTGATGTAGGACAAGGCAGAGCTTTCTTTCTTCCCTGGCCTGTGAAGAACAAGCAGAGGTTATTCTCCATGTTAGAATGGCCCTTTGAATATGCTTGTGGCAAAATAAAGATATACATCCAACAGGCAGGAAGCCAAGTTTTTGTTCTGTTTGCTTGCTTTCTTCAACATCAGATTGCTCACTCCCAATATACTATGTTCGTTTTCCTCACAGTGTGGTTGTCATGGTGCTGAAATGCTCACTTATATCTTTAAATAGAATTTCACAGAAGTAAGAGAGATTAGTTAGAGGGCAGTGAGTGAGTAGTTTTGTACCTTGAGAAAAATAGGAAGGGTGGCAGCAATAATTGTGATCAGATCCAAATTGATGAAGTAGACTGTTAGCTCTACAACAATCAATGCAAACTGTCAAGACTTTGCTCCTGGATCCAATGTCAGAGAACTTACACAAATCAAAAAATCATAAAGGAAGAGATATGAGGTGCTATAAAGGGTTTGAAACAATGTTTTACTCCCAAGCCTGACTCAGTTGACAAAAGCCTGTCTTCTCCCTCTCCCTCTCCCTCTCCTTCTTCCTGTTTTCTATGTCTCTCTCAGAAGGTCATGTAAGTAATGTCTGATGTGAATTATCCAGTCTGTACCCAGAATGATACAGATCATCTGTCAGGATTCCCAGTAAATTTCTGTTGAAGTGCAATGTAAGATCAGCAATCTGTGATGGAATTCTAGTTCAGCTGATCTTGGTTAGGAAAGACTTGCATTTTTCAAGGCTTTATTTCATCAGACAACTGTGTAGTATCTCCCTAAAGCTGTGAGCTTTGCCTGTTCAGATAAGAACATTGTTTAATGATTAATGCATTTGTAGTACAGTTGTGCCACAAACACCTTTCAGCACCTTTTGGCATAGGAATTTGGGAGTTGAATGGAGTCCTGAATATCTCATTCATTTTGTTTGGACATGACTGTTTTCTGTCATCTTTCCTGCAGTCCCGCTGTACATTTTGCATTTCATTTCATTTGTGTGGACCCTTACCCCACCCTGGTATGCCATTATTTTCTCCAAGCTTCACCACATCTAGAGATTCCATAAACCCTTCTCAGCTGTGATCTAGCACCATATTAATATAAAAAAAAATGTTCAAGAACAAGGTAAATGTGCCAAAGACTAATCTTAACTCCAGTAAAGCAACAGTCTTGTATCATGCAATCTTGTTCTCCCTTTTCTCCTTCTTCTTCATATCCCATGCTGCCATTTGATACATATTGTTCACTGTAGTTTGAGTCTTCAGCTTCCAATCTCTTTTCTATCCTCCTGCCCTAAGCTCTGTGAATTTTGGCAGGAGCTCTGTGCATTAGGTCATGCTTCTTGGCACGGACCGCAAATTGGGCACTCTGAGTTTTTCTGAGGGAAGATGGTCATTGCTCATCTGTATTGTACTGTTTCCATCCTTAGTATTTGAAAACTAAAGACATTATTAGCATTCAATCCCCAAATGGGCAGAGGCAGTTTGATTTCTCCCAACTCATCAAAGACAGAAGTGTTAAATGTTACTTTGAACTTTTCCAATAACATTGATTCTGCAGCATCCCTCAACACCTGCCTCCATTATCTAACCATTTGTAGGCTTGTAAGAATTTCTTAATATTGAACCTGTCTTTTTTTCTCATACAGAGTAAGCCAATTATTTCTTACTCTGTTCCATTTGACAAGAAAGGAGGGTGAGCTCTGTCTGTATTCACAGTGCACTTACAAATGCCTTCTTTTCCTGCTGCTCTCGTTTTATCTGTTCTCCTGATATGTGTTGCAAAGATTTCTCATTCCTTTTTCTCTCACTGAATGCTGATAAAACAAAACATATTCAAAACCAGCCTGTTATTCTGGAAACAATTTCTTGAATATAAACTGTCCAATCCACAATTTTAAAAATAGTAGGCAAAAAGAGTATACTGTGATTATTTGAAAAGTAACTGGAAACAAACAGGATGTTTAGAATCTCACTAGAAAAGGTGGAATCATAGTTTTGATGTTTAAACATTCCTGTTTCTAAAATAGCACTTCCAGCAAGATAAAAAATGAAACAGTCTTATATCTGATAGAATTAAATCTTAAACAATTCATAATCTTGTTAGGAATTTTCCACAAGGATCAGTGAACCTTTTAATATAGCTATTCAGTTTTGTGGAATGTCTTGTGTGATATTTTCTACTGAATGAGTTTTGCATGTAAAAGTGCATGAGGCAATAACATTTATCTCCAAGATCTTGTGTGACTTCAGTAGTAGAAGGAGATTCCAGAGTGATACTTGAAAAATTAAATTCAGTTTAATTATAATGCAGCAGTATAGAGAACTTCTACATATTGTCCCATCACCACCTGATCTGTGGGGAACAGACAAGTTCTGTTAGCCTTCTTGGCCTATGCTGTTGCTGTCCTCACTGCAGTTTGACAAAGAATGAAAATTCAGTATGCTGTTTTTGCAAGAAATGAGTCAGAACTGAAACCCACCAAACTGATTATGTGTACGGGACAATAAGTTGCAAAGTAAGAAGAGGGGTTTTTCCTCCTAGTAAAATGAGTATGGTTAAGTCAGATGGACTGCATGTACAAAGATGCATCTCAGAGCAGAAGTGATTTGAGTTATTTAGTTCTTTCCAGAAATCCTCGCCAGTCACACAGCTGGTGGAAGGTCTGTGTACTGGACTCCTAAGCTGCAATTAGAATTAATGGTGGTTTATGGTGTGAAATCTAGTCTCAGCATTTTATGGGACCTTGGCTTCTTTCTTTTCTTTTCTTTCTTTCTTTTCTTTCTTCTTTCTTTCTTTCTTTCTTTCTTTCTTTTCTTCTTTCTTTCTTTCTTTCTTTCTTTCTTTCTTTCTTTCTTTCTTTCTTTCTTTCTTTCTTTCTTTCTTTCTTTCTTTCTTTCTTTCTTTCTTTCTTTTCTTTCTCCCTCTGGAAACAGTAGAGCAGAAAACTCATGTAACTCACAAATCATGGCTATAGCTGCACTCAGGTTCTTCTCATTCTAGAAGCATCAAACAAATCTTATCAACCTCCATTTCTCCTCGTTGCAAAATACTCTACTGTTTCACTCATCTGTACTTTGTCCTCCCCTGCAGAAACTATGATTGATGTTTTCTATCAGTATATGCTAACCTACCTTCTAGGGTAATTTATTTTCTTAATAAAAGTTAAGAGCTGGTGGTTTGCTACTGCATCACATGTGCTGCTAATCATCCTGATGAGTAGGCTGTCAAAAACAATTCCTTCCAAAAACAGGGGAAAAAATTTAGAAAGCAGATACACAGACCAGAAAATAGGGTGTTAACAGACAAATAATATTTTTTTGATTGTGCTTGTGAGGATTCAAGAGAACTGCATTGAACTAAGAAGGACAAAAAATCTTTAAATGAGCCTTATGGTTCATCAAATTTGTGAACTTCTGTCCTTCTAGAAACTCTTTAGTATCCTTACTTAAATACCTCTTAATTGATATGACCCACTTGGGAAAAAAATGGGGGGAAAAAAAGAGGAGGAGAAAGGCTGAATTCATAGAGGAGAACCAATGCTTAGTGTAACATTAGTTACATGAACATGAATTAATGTTTAACCAATTGATATTTAAGAAGGTGTATTACTAAGAAGGAGTTCGGTTTCCTCAGTAATTCATGTGGTGCACCTAGTAACAAATTAATAATGAAAAACTAAATGCTGGCTGGAATGAACATTAAGGTCTTCTAGTGCTTCTTTTTTTTACTATAATTTTTATTTTTTTCCCCAACACTTCTCCGAATGAGCTTGTGAAGCATTTTTGTGCCATTTACAAATGACCATGGGAACTGGAATTGCCTATGGAATGGATGATTAGAAAACAGCAATAACGAGGAAAGCAAGGACACTTAAGTCAATATGGATTACCTATAATCTCCCTTAATTAGTTCTGTAAATCCTGCTGTACCAGCAGTGCCATTCAGAACCATTTCAGAACTGTTTACTGACAATGCAGATACAAGAATCAGGGTGGGAATGCTTGTATTTACTTTCAGGAAAGAGTTATATCAGGTGTAATATAAAAGCAGCTTCATCACTTACTAATGAAGGTTATGTTTATTACAATCATAATTCCTAGAATTGTGTGTGTGTAGATTATGATTAGGCATAAAACTGATATATTTTTAGGTTACATGAGAAAATATTTCCTTCCTCTGGCAGTGTGTGCTGGATTTTGAAACAAGTCTGCCCCTGACCAAGAGTTTAGAGGATGAAAAGATCACTTTCCGGTCTAAGTTTTTCAATGATTCTATGAAACAGTAATTTCTCAATGGAAACCTGGATAGGAATATAATTGTGTGTTTGTTTGTTTTAGTACACACATGATTATGTTCAGAGATAATGATCAGATACCACTCCTTATGTTGTGTCAAAGTATATTCTCAGTGCTGCCTTGGTGCATCTGAAAAATGAGATTTACAGAGATTTGAGGGTTGCAGAGTGTGCAGATGGAATTCAGATAGTAATATATGTATTGCAGAATATCTCCTCACTACAGGGAATAATAACTAGTTGCATGTACTTCCTGCACTCTTTGATTACAATTGTGGCTCTAGAGAAAAAAGATTCTGGTACACTTTTGCAGGATGCAATCCATTCTGAAATTAAAATCAGCATTTTTTTTCTTCTCAAAGATTACACTATTTTCTGTCATCAACAGCCTTCCAGGTATATTCTGCCAGTCATTAAATGTACAAATAAGGTGTGAGAGGGAAAAAAAACCCACCATTTTTGTCTTTTTCAGTGTCTCCCTGATCTCCTCATCCTGAAGTTAGATCAAATTCACAAGAACAGAAAGACATTATGGGAAATAAAACAATGGGTCTGTCTGTACTAAACATCCCAGGAAAATATCAGAAGGATGTAAACAGTATTTCCTAACCATTTAAGGCTTGCAAATCCCAGCTCATAAATGGTTTGTAAATAATTAATTCAAAAATCTGCTGTTCTCTACAAGCACTAAAGAAATAAATGTACCGCATTCTGAAAGCAAAATATTTTCTTATCCTTTAAACACTAATTCTTTGAAGCAACACAATGCTGAAGTTTCTAAAATTGTTATTTAGAGACCAATAGGAAGTATATGTCCTGTAAAAAAGGGTTTACCCTTCATTAAGCTGGTTTCTACATCTAAAATTTTAATGTGCAGTTGGGCACTTGTCTAAATTTTAGTCAGCAATTTCTGTTATCTTGTTTGCCCATCAAAATAACTAGAACTGCAATCCACTGTCATAGAATTTAATCCTCACCTCATCATGCCTGGACTATGAATGAAATTAAAGCTCAGCACTGACATTTCTTTTAACAATTTTTTTATTTAAAAAAAAATATATGTAACTGTTCTGTTCTTTTTAGAAAAGTATAGTGGAATTTTATACATTGGCTGCACTGTTGCAGCTTGCTGTTTCAGTTCTTCACCCAGACCAGGTAGCTATGGTATTGTGTCATTTCCAAAATGCTGACTGAAATAGTACATAAAGGAATTTCAAAATAACATAGGTGAGTCTGTGTATTTAGCCACAGATGCTTATATAGAGCTTTTTCTCAGCTTGCAATCATCTCCAAATAATTTTAAGTACACTGAACACTGAGTTAGCCAACCTTCTGCCATAGGGACTGCTGCAAAAACAAATAGTCTAAATTATTAAAAAAAGGTGTTATCTACAACAAAGAGACAATGATTCTCTTCTTCACTCTATATGTGTGGCTTAGTGGAGGAAGTAGAACTGAGAAGAGGATGGTCACACAGAGAAGCCAGGATCACCATTCCCTATGTAAACTCCCATTTCAGAAATAAAGTGAAATTGTAAAGCCAGTAACAAAACTAAAATTATATTCAAAGAATTCCTGAACTTTCATGCATTTATTTGCATTCCCCATGCTGTGTCCTCCCCTGAATACAGAAAAGATCTTAAATCTTTTCATAATTAGAATTGATTAGGACTTTTTTTTTTTTTTCCAAATTATGTTTTGGTTAAACATAACTTGTATTGGAAAAGATTCTTTAGTGTGAGAAAAACTGGTTTATTGTATGTGGATATGAGTAATCCAGGGAAGGGACTAAAAGTAATTAAATTCCAGACTGGCCCAGGACTAAATAAAGACAACACAGAGGGCAAAAAATTCTTTATTCCATGGTGTGCATTCATTTTGTATCTAATATGGAAGTCTAGTCCCAAATAATTCCAAACCAGTAAATCAACAGTCAGAAATGCACAGAGTGATGAAAGATATGAGGTGGCTTCCATTCAAGTACCAGGAGTCAGCAGGAAAGAGAGACACTCAAGAGGGATACCAGAACCATCTGGAAAACAATGCTCAGATTGGGAAAGGTGATAAGGAATTGTTGATTGCACTACCCTCTATACAAGCACTCAGAGACATCAGCTGGGGCCAGTAGGTGATAGATTCAAAGAAGTGAGAAGACACAGGTTTTTATATGGTGCATAGTTAACTTATGGACCTCTTTGTTGTATGACTTGGATGTAAACTTCTGTGTGAGATCAAGAAGCAAATAGAGAAAGCAAAGAAAGAATCCACCAAGGGCTGTTAAACGCAGAGACTTCCCCTATGTTACCTGTGAACAATCAGCCCTTGCAAGAAGAAAGAGAGTTCAGATGAATTCCCATTGTAGTATCACTGTTCCCATAAGTATCACTATCAGTATCACTGTATCCAGGCCCTTTCCTGTGTTCTTCCTTAGGTATCTGCTACTCATCACTGCTGGAAACAGAGTCCTAGCCTCACTGGTCCTAACTGGACATTTAAGGTCATCCAATACAGCTCTTCTTATGCCCTTACTCCTGGAACATACAGTTGTGTCCTATAGGTTTTTATGCATTCCAGACCAAAAGATTTAATTTTTCATTTTAATGTACAGGAAACAAGCTGATTGCAAACTGATGCAGCTAGGGTTGCTATGAGCTTGCATCATTTTTTCCAACTGCCTCTGGGATGAAATAGGAAGCAAAAGATGTTTTCAAGGGTTTAAATGCACAATAGGTGCAAAGATCTTTGCTCTTTCAAAGTAAACAAATAATGAAGTATCAATGGACGTTACCTGTTGCATTATCCACATCAACATAATGCAACGTCACAATTTTAATACCTTACATCTTTTGTTAAATTTGTTTGAAATGGTCGTATTACCTCAAGAGTTATCAGTAAAGGACAGATAGCTTGACTCTGTAAGCTTTATTCCTTTTGTTCTGAAACCTCAGAACCTACTATGAAGTAAAATTGCTCTTTTCAGTGAGATCCATAGCTTTATTATATATTTTACTGATATAGTAAGAACTGCATTACATTCAGCCTCTGAATTACTATGCTTTTTAGATACTAAGGAGAGTTGTAGTGAACAAAGTTAGCTGCCTCATTTGTCATGTCTTTCTTCCATTACAACCTGTTTGCCACTACCCATCTGTCATCCACATGAAAAAGAAACTCCTCAGTCTCTTAAATCTGCCTTGAAACACACACACACACACACACACACACACACACACACACACACAAAAAAGAGAGAGAGCTCCAAGTAAAAGAAGAAATTTACTATTCCATGTAAGCTGGGATGACAGAGAGCCTGGAAACTTGAGTCTCCAGGTGTGGTCCCTTCCAAAGTCTGCTTTTACTCTCCCGGCCATAAACCCTCCTTAGCTTTCCAAAGTAACAGAAGGGCTGGCAACAACAGTGACAGGATAAAAGTCTCTGAAAGGCAACAAGGAAGAAAAACCTATGACAGAAAAAGGTAAGACTGGTTCAGGCTTTATGAAGAAGACAGACTTTCCTGTGGAAAGCAGTCTGTAAGCTGTCATACTTCTCTGAAATAGTGGCATGTGAGTTCATTAGTGTCTACCTGCCACCTCCGTATTAGACTTCAAAATGTTTCTTATACTGGCACAGATAAGAGGTTGATTGAGGGATCTGTCAAACTGCACCACAACAAGCCATTCAGCCTGTAGGCTCAGACAATGAGAATTTCCTCCTTCAGGGGATATCACTTATAGTACCTGTAAGCAAAACCCCAGGGTGTGGGCCCCAGTTATCAGAGAATCACAGAATCATAGAATATGCTGAGTTGGAAGGGATCCACAAGGACCATCAAAGGCCATCTCCTGACCCTGCACAGAGCCATTCCCAAGAGTCACACTATATGCCTAGGAGCATCGTTCAAACACTCAAACTCTGTCAGGCTTGGTGCTGTGACCACTGCCCTGGGGAGCCTGTTCCAGTGCCAAACCACCCTTTGGGAGAAGAACTTTTTCTAATATCCAACCTAAACCTCCCCTGACACAACTTCAGGCCATTCCCTAGGGTCCTGTCACTGGTCACCACAGAGAAGAGATCAGTGCCTGCCCTTTCTCTTTCCCTCACAAAGAAGCTGTAACTGCAGTGAGGTCTCCCCTCAGTCTCCTCTTCTTCAGGCTGAACAGACCAAGTGCCCTCAGCTGCTCCTCGTATGGCTTCCCCTCAAGGTCCTTCACCATCTTCATTCCCCTCCTTTGGATGTCCTCAAACAGCTTGATGTCTTTCTTGTATTTCAGTGACCAGATCCACACAAAGTACTCAAGGTGAAATCACACCAGTGCAGAGCAGAGAGGGACAATCCCCTCCCTCACCTGGCTGGTGATGGTTTGTCTGATGGCCCTTAGGACAGGGTTGGCCCTCCTGGCTACCAGGGCACTACTGACTTATATTCCACTTTCATCAACCAGGACCCCCATGTCCAATTCCTGGCACTGCTTTCCAGCAACTCATTCCTCAGTCTGTACCTACATTTGGGTTTGCCACATCACAGGTGCAGATTCCAGTACTTGCCCTTGTTAAACTTCATATGGTCAGTGATTTCACAGTCCTCTGATTTGTTGAGGTTGATTTGTTTGCTGTGGGGTTTCCCTGCCTTCCAGGGACTCAACAGCTCCTTCAGGTTTTGGGTCATCTGCAAGCTCACTTAGTATTCCTTCCAGTCCCACGTCCAAGTCATTTATGAAGATGTTGCAGATCACAGGGCCCAAGAGGGAGCCCTGTGGAACCCCACTAGTGACAGGTCACCAGTTTGATGTCACCCTATTCATTATTGCCCCCTGTGCTCGACTCGTGAGCCAATTGCTCACTCACTGCATGATGTGCTTATGCAGCTTTGTGATGGACAGTTTATCCAGAGAGATATTGAGAGAGACAGTATGGAAAGCCTTACTGAAATCCAAAAAGGTTACTTCCCTTGATGACCTAGAGGGGTTACCTTGTCGTAGAAGGAAATCAAGTTTGATAAGCAGGACTTTCTTCTCATGAAACCGTGCTGGCTGTGACCAATGTTTGCATTGTCTTTCAGATGTTTTTCAATACCTCTCAGAATAAACTCCATAACTTTACCAATCACTCAGTGAGACTAAGAGGTCCATAGTTTCCAGGGCCATTCTTCTTCGCCTTTTTGAAAATGCAGCAATGTTTGCCAGCTTCCAGTCAACAGGGACCTCTCTAGATTCCTGAGATTGTTCAAAAATAATCAAGAGAGGCCTCACAATGACTTCAGGAGTATTGTAGAGTATTCTTGGATGAGTCCAGTGACATCCCATAGATTTGCAGGGATCCGTCTGGAGAACCAGGTCCCTCACAACTTCATTGTCAACTGGGAATTTATCATTCACACAGCCATGATACTCCACCTCATCATGTAACAGGCCACTGTCATTTCTGCACTGTCTTTTGCTATTAATATGTTTTAAAAACCTCTTTTTATTGTCCCCCACATATATGGACAGCATCAACTCCAACTGAGCTTTGGCTGCACAAATTTTCTCCCTATAGCAGCAAGCAGCTTCTCTGTGTTCCTCCCATGTCACCTGACCTTGCTTCCACTGGGTATACACATTCTTTTTTTTCTTTATCTCCAAAGGAAGATTCCTGCTTAGCCAAGCCAACCTTCTACCTTGTCTGCTTGGCTTCTGACATTTAGGAATTATTATTTAGAAATTACAAGGCAAAATTTAAGTTTGTCTTGATAACGTGCATGTTCACTGAGTTGTAGCAAAATGTTTACCAATATTCCTGCAATGTACTGAAGGACAATATATTATTTTAAAGAATTTAAACAGTATTAGGTGTACTACCCTCCATTACCCTTGGAATAAATTTCACACGTCTTCTGAAAAGAAACAAAACCAAACCTCTCTATACATTAGAATGTATCAGAGACCCCGTGGGTACTCTGAAAAATGTGTGCCCATAATTCATATGCAGAAGTGACAAAGTTGAGAATTATATTAGCAATTCTTCAAGTTAAACATTCCCAGAGAATCACTAATCAAACAAGAGTTTAATTTTACTCCTAAATTAAGAAAATTATATGAACCCAGAGGGATTAGTCATATCTGTCTACCAAATGCTTTTCAATAGTTTTGAGGAAAACCCCCAAACAAACCATATCTATAGAGGTGTGTGTAGAGTATTTTAAATGGTGACAGGAACCATTCCTCACTTGTCTTCTCTGATGGAACTACACAAACTCTATGAAGCTGCATTAATTTATGAAAATTGTCTTTATCCTCAAATAGCAAAGGGAATAAGGAAGGTGAAAAATCATTATTCCATGCTATGTCTGCACTGTATATGCTACAAGCAATTCTACTCCCTGACAACTCAAAACAGCTAAGTAATTGTCCTGGGTTACACAAAATTATGGTATCCTCCTTTTCTCTTTTCTCCAAATATGCCTTTTTGACTTTTTGGTGTTTTGCCTTCTTTAAAGAGACTGAACTGCTGGTGATTAATAACCTAACATTTGACCACCTGCAGTGACTTCCAAGGCGCTGTGAGAGACTGGACTGTTGGTGCTTATGGCTCAATCAGCAGAGCACTTTGCTAACAATGTGCAGAGAGGCCACCCAGGCCAGGTGCTGAAGGCGTGCACACTTGATACCTCAGGCTACAAGCTGAGAGTTAAACAAGGTAAGGAAAGAGGCAAACCCTGTGAGGTGGGGGAAAGTTTCTTTTTTCCTTACAGAGTTGACTGTGGTAACTCCCCAGGATATTCACAGGTAGTCAGAAGGCATTGATCTCTTCTTGAGGAGCCCTAATAGACCCAGCTACCTCACAAGGCCCAGGTCCCCAGTGCTGAACAAAGATTGTGTCCTGAGTATCTGGAACACATTAGCTCAAGGTGAGATATTAGTAAATTAAGATGTACGTGGGACATCTTTAACATCCATACTATGGACATCATGCCAATACATGTATACACATTCAAGCATACATGTATCTATTCCCTTGGAAAATAACCTCAGCCTACACTGTGACCATAACAGTAGATAATAAAGCTGCTGTGCTTAAACCATAACTCTGCAATTAATGCAGAGGCGAGCAGATCCAGCATCATCTGTCATCTGTGCAGAGTTAAAAATGAAAGAACATTTGCAGTAACTAAAGTACTGGTTGAGGTCCTTTTATCAGACCAGAGCAATTTCCTTTTAAAGGTTCACAAGCAAGGTGAAGTCATTCTTTGCTCATTTTTTTTTTTTTCAAAAGACATAGTATTTAAGCTCTAGAGTAAATAAATATGATTATGGTGATAATCTTTGTAGTATATTTTGCTTTACTTGTTTCTACTGAGCTGTTACTACCAAGTGGTATAGGTCATCTCAGAAGGTTAAATTGTTTCACAAGATAACTTTTTCCTTTCCACCCCATGAAGCTCCAGTGTGTATATTTCTGGATGTGTTTGAAAGCAGCAGAACCAGCTGTGTACCTCCATATGTGAAAGGTCTGATCAGACCAGCCTTATTTTAAAATCAACAGAATTGACAGAAAAATTGTTTTGCTACAACAGAGAATTTCACAGCTCCACTACAGTTTGATACCAAGTTTTTAAATGCTTTAATAAGTCAAGTCAGCCAGGAGTCAGAACATGACGCAGTTGTGTGGCATTGCTGCAGAGCCTGACATCTCCAATCAGGCATAAAACTCTTTTTTTCCTTGAAAAGTCTGGTTCATGTAAACTAAAACTTTTTCTCTGTAGAAATAAAGCATTTTTTAAATGAAACATTGTCTGAGAATTGTTTCTCATGTCTAGGGCAGAATTACAGGTAAATACTTGAAATGACCACTTTCTCAGCACAGGACATGGGGCTACCCTTTGTCTGTGATGCAATCAGACTTCCATACAGAAACAAATGAGTGAGACTAGAAAGAAAACACATGTAAAGAGGAGCTTGCATCTGTAGTCTCCCCACTTAGAGGGATGATCGCACTGGGAGGAGACGTCTCAGCTTCTGGGCATTTTTCACTGACTTTTATGGGTTTTGTAATGGTGAGATGTTGAAATGAGACACTTCTCACCATCCAAGAAAGATTCAATTTAAGAACCTTGAAAACATTTCATACAAAATGGAGACATGACTGTGTTTCAGGACTTGGATTCAGTCAGTTCTGAACTGCAGGGACTTTAAACAGCATATTAGCACATAAATACTGCATAGGTCCTTCAAAAGCACTGCAGTCTCTGTTGGTCTGAAACTAATTCTTTAGCTTTATGGACAGAAACAATCACTAATTAATTATACTATTTATCCATCACCAAATTAATTTGGACTGTTAAAGGGGTAGAATCAATATAACCCATATAAGCAAATTAGCTGTATTCTGTGCATAGTTGCCCACATTTTCTAAAAGCAGGGAAGCAGGAGCTTGTTTTCTTCTAAAGGAAATAATAGAAACAGACGTTCCTTATAAAATTACAAGTTCCAACACCCCCCAATGAATGTGGGTGTGCTTATGAAATTTGAAAAGTGTGAATCTTCCCACAAAGTATGGGACATTGTCAGTGATTCTTCTTTACACAAAGATACGCTCATCGCTCTGTGGTGGCATTTGGTACCTTACAGAACAGGGTCCATCTGCTTGTGAATGATGCCATGCTGGTAGTTCAAGAAAGTTTAATTTCTTACTTAAGCTTACAGCAATGTAAAAACACCAGGGACATCTGGGCTATCAATGGTCTGATCCAAAAGGACCAATCTTAGCAATACCTTCTGAAAAAGTCTCATCTCTCATTCAGCTGCAAGGTGGCTGGGAACAAAATACTACTGCTTTTTGAAGTCCACACATCACTGGGATCCCTACAGAGACAACAAAGATAGAACACCAGGTCTCAGGGGCTCACTATGAAGTGCCTCAGCCATTCATTCCAAATATGGATTTGGTGACCCCTTCTGTGTTCATTGTTCTTCTTTAAATATTGTGTTTCTCTGACACCCTTAAAGTCAGAATGCCTTGCAATGACAATGCCTGCAGCACAGCAAGCTGTCTGTGGGCACCTCCAGAGAGAAATTCAGTCATTCATCTTAGCAACTTTTATTTGTGAGAGTAAAGCCAGACAACTACCTTAGAATAGACTCCAAACCATAAACCTGCTAATTTAGCTGACTGTCCCTCCAATGGAGATGAGCATCCATCTTTCTTGAATGATACTTGTCTTCCTTAGGTTCCTTCCAGATCTTATGTAGCTCCTATTTATGAGACTACATCCACTTCAAGTTCATAGGGCTGAACTTCTTCCATAACTTAAAAGAACTTTAAATTGTTGTGAATAATGTAACCTGATAAATATCAGTTGAACATGTATTTTATGGAACCAAACAGATGTTTCCACTTTGTCAACCTTAAGCATTACTGAAGATATGAACCTTCATTATCCTAAACTACAGCTACCAATATAAATAATTTATGAATACATAGAGTTTTAATAACAAAAACAGCTTTTATATTGCAATTCTATTATGTACAGGCTACTTGTAACTCTGAGATCACAAGGTCAGTAGATATTTAGACTTTTTTATAAGCATTTTGCCAGCTAGTGCAGAAAGTTAATGTTTTTGTTGCCTTAATCTCTAATAATTAAGAAAAAAAAAGGGATAAAAATGGAAAATTTTCTTTCAGTGAGATTCTAGAAGAGAACTAGTTTTTTCTTTCGTATTGCCATGGAGAAACTCAAGATAAAACAAATTCCCTACTTTAGCACATGCTTTTAAAAATGTGTGCTACATTTTAACATGTTCCATATGTCATGAAAACTCCTTCTGTCACTGGTTGTTGTTTACACAGTTGCCTTTCTACACAACTTGAATCAAAAAAGAGAAGATACAAAGTGAAGAAAAATAAAGTCCAATCCATCCCCACCTGGATGGCCCCTGTGTGTTCATGCATGCCTGTGAGTGTGTGTGTGTGCATTCTCAGTGCAGGGTTTTTTCCATGGCTCTTATCAAAAGGTAGAGAACAGCTACTGCTGATATTTGAGCAGAATCACGGGAAAATTCTGCCTTCCTCACTGGGATCTATAGGTCACCATCACATAGAGAAAGCACAGCAGATAATTATCTTTACAACACATTAATTAGAAGAGCTGGTTTGCACTATAATGCATAACACTATATGAACAGTGATTGTAAATTTAATTTTTAAGTAACAGAAAGCTGAGCATTTGCTTAATTATTCTTTGCATGAGCCTTAATAGAGCAAGAGTCAACTTTTTATCTTCTACAGATGTTAAAGCCATTGGGCCCACACAGGACACAAGCAGTGCCAGGAACACACATAATGAACTTGATTCCATTGTCATACATAGGTATCTGAAACACATCCAGGGCACCTGAACATCTGCAAAGGACTAGCAGGATCTATTTCTTGTATTCTCAGGAGCTAGACATCTTCTGAAATGATTGAACAGTGCCAAAGGATGATTTGGATTGGAATTAGTTTGGGAATTAGTTATCTTAGGGTTTAAATGTAAGTGCCTGTGTATCAGACATGTGCCTGTGGTCTCACTGAGATTTCTACAATGCAGCCAGTGCAGGTATCCTGCCCAGCCTTCAGTTACTGCCCCTGAGACTGTTTCCCTAAAGTTCTGTACTCCATTTGCCAGTTACCTACAGACATCCTGCTTTTCTTTTGATATTTCAGATCACACTAACCCCCTATGTTTAGGAAGGTCTTTGTTAACCATAGAGACAGCTTAGGTGTCCAGATCACATGTAGATACCTAAAGGTAGGTGTTTGTGACCAAGCCATGAATTCTTTTTTTTCTTTCACAGAGAAACCAGCTAGGCTTGGATATATCCAATATTGTGTGAATTCTGAAAATTATACTTTTTATTATATATGGTTCATATAATGTATTCCAAGTCTGAATTTATAAATCCTTTTCTATGATACAAATCAGAAGAACTCCTTGCAATGTCAGTAAGCATGTGAAGACTTAGTATCAAAAATAATCATAGGATGTCTCCTGCAAAGCATATAACATGTTTCATTAGAGGAAAGGCATTGCTAAGACTGAAAAGAGACTGCAGAGGATTATCAACGTTATTTAGGCTTTCAGCCTCTGAGTCATGAGGCGAGATTAGCGGCACAAAAAGAACAGAGATTTCACAGAATTCCATCCCATCTGGAAAACAGCATAACAGAGTCATGTTGAGAAACTCTTTGATACTGTAACTAATTCAAAACCACGATGCCTTGATGTTGGCTTACGTTTGGGAAAGTACTTTTAGTAGAAGTTCTGCAAATCTTCAAGTACCTCAATTTATTCAGTCAGAAAGGAGTCGGCATTTTTTCAGTGAGGGAGAAATAACTACAAGCAAAAAATGCCCTCTATCTGTCCTTAAAACCTTTTGATTTTGGGCTCCACAAACCTAGGCTGGAGAGCTGGCAGTTTTACAGGTGAAAGGTTTTTTGTCTGAAATAGAAGAAAGGTTCAGTTGAGTTCAGGAAGCTTCTTGTACCAGTAAATTCCTTTTCTAGTATTTTTTTTTCCCTTTTCTTTCTGTAGACAGTGTTTCCACAACAGTGGTGGCAGAAGACCCTTGATTTTTTTGCACCTGTTGAATGTTTTTTTCTGTTTCTGGGAATTCTGTGCACAGGTGCAATAAGCGACATAGACATAAGTAAGAACAGGAAATGGAAAGAATCCAGAATAAAAATATGATACAAAAGGAAATTAAGTTTTTTCTATTCTTCATGATTCTGTTTCTTTATTTCCATAGTGAAGAGTGATGTCCCAGAATGTCAAAGCTGGGACTTAAGAACTGTGCCATAAAAAACTAAGATATTAGGTGGTATCTTCTCCTACTGTGATTCTAAGTGCCAAAGCAAAGAGACCATAAAACGGCATAAAATCACAAATGTAGAAGTTGTACACAACCAGATTGCCAGAACCTGTTCATCTTTGTGCAATTTTACTTTTTCAATGTTTGCAAATTCTCACTTAACTGGCTAAGCTTTCTTCCGTTTTCTGTCAAAATCACCTTCAGTACTATTGCACTGCCTTTCACCTGCTTCTCTAGTAATGGAGATTGAAGACCAAGGCAGAAATCCAAACATAAGGGAAAAACTTTATAAATTGAGCATGCCTTATGAACCCAAAAATAATTTAATAATTGTGTGAGTTGCTGTATATGGAGGGAAACATATATAAGAAAGCAAAAGAATACAGAGACAAATAAAAAAGCTGTTAAATGTAGTTTGGGAGATTAAGCAGCATTTAACTCTCCATTACTGCTTAACTCTTTTTTTTGTTTGTTTTTTTTTTTTTTTATAGAAATGAATTGACGAATGAAGAAAGGAAAAGTAAACAGGCTAAGGAGTAAAATCAAATAGCATAGTGAGGGTGACATTGACAAGTGGATAAGTGGCCTCTTGTTCCTTAAAATAAAATTACTTATAAGGGTCTAAGGGGACATTTATAGAAACCCAGCAAATCTCAACAACATACTGGCTTCTTTCTCTTTGCAAGGCATGAGGTTCTCTATTAAAAGTCTTGGCTTGAGGGGTTTTGGTGCCATACCTCACCAGCTCTAGCCATTATTCTGTATACTCCTGAGCCATTTGCACAGTTTTGTTTCACTTCTGGCACAGAAGTCCATCACTAAGACCCTAATAGGAGGGATTAAGGTTACAACATTCTCAAACCAAAACCCATGGTCATAGATCTGAATATAATGGATTATCTGAAGAACTGTGGATGTTGCAAAAAGGAATCCTCTAGAACATAAATATTTGCAAACTTTTGGTTTATTGAAGCACATTTTTTAAAGCTTGACTTAAGGAAAGAGATTGTCAATTGTTTTTTCAAAACACTTATAGATCAGAAGTAATTTTTAGGACTTTACTGAATGTTGCAGCTTTATACTGGAAGATGAATTTATGCAGATTTCCAATATTAAGAACAAGATTAGGTAATTAATAGTCTTGGAACAGACTCAATGGATTAACACATTTTCATGTCATTCCATGGCACACTACATAAAAGTATAACATCATTAAATTGAAGTAAACTCTGATGCAAATAATTTCAAATTACAAATACACCTCTTACTGGATGTTATTCAAAACTGCAGTGCCATGTTTCTCCTTCCCCAGATCTGAAGTATGTAGGATTTAATGATAAACTGTTATACTATTTACATTGCTCTAATGGCTTTGACAGTGTGACATCTACTGAATATATTAAAAAAATTAAAGACCTGTCTCATTTGTCTTTGCTTATAAAAAAATAATGGGTTTCTTGAGAAAAGTTAGAATTCTATATACTTAGGAGTTCTTTGAGGAAAACATTTCAAAACATTTCAAGATTTAAAATGGGAAAACAGTTACTGTTAAATGGCATGGGTCTTTTAAAAAACCACTCATTGTTTAAATGTCTGCTGTTCAGAGCTCTGTGATACCCACAATTTAATCTCTATTCTCTTTACACAGAAAGTCATTGGGTATGATGTACATTTCAAGTACTCAATGAGTGAAAAAGCTCCCTTTCTGATGGGCAGCCTTCACCGATGGACTGCCACACCTTGCAACATTTTATTGACAGGAACTCAACAGAAGAGGTTCAGTTCAACTCAGAAAACAAGGATTTTATAGCATTCCAATATTAAAAAAAAAAAAAAAAAGAAACAAACCCTCGGTTTACCCCCCCCCCAGTTTAAGAGTGCCAGGCATTTTATTGGGAATAATCAAGATGGAGACCTAAGTAACAATAATGAAGATGGTTTGAGGAAGTTGATTTTATCTCATTAAGAAACTTTGACCTCTCAGGTCTTTGCACTGAAAAAAAAATTAAATTAAAAAAAAAATCTGCATTTCTCAGTAGACCAGGGCCACCTGCAGAATTGAGCTTATAGTTAATAATTTATCTAAAAAAGAAGTTTTGGTATAGTCATAAGAAACTCCCACCATGATCCATCCTCTTATTCCAGCACTTCAGTTCACTATCCCACCATCTGTGGTGGCAAAGGTTCATGTTTTGAGTTACACTGGGGAGCAGTTCAAAGCACATAAGCTAATGGGAAATACATAACTTTTCATGAAACAAAGGAGAGGAGAGGAGAGGATAAAGGAAAGGGAAAAGGGAAAGGGCAAATGAAAAAGGAAAAGAAGGAAAAGAAGGAAAAGAAAAAAGGAAAAGAAGGAAAAGAAGGAAAAGACAAGTGTTGCTACAGAACATGGTACAGTATCAAATTGTAATCTCAGAAACTGATGCACGGATTCCTTGCAGACCAGATTGGTGTGAATAATCTCCATTTTTTCAGCACTCACTATTAAAGACTATCAGCCTCCTGACTAAACCTGGAGCTCAAGTGACAAGAACAGCATGATAACATCACATTATCAGTTCCTCACTGCACATGTGTTAGTACTGTGTCGCCGCCAGAAATCCTGCTATTGCTAGCACATTAAACCAGAGAAATGTGTTTCCAGAAGGCTGTAAGGGAGACAAGCCCCTCTCTTCCACATCTGCCTTGGCCTAAAGCAATACAAATAGTGGGTGCTGGATTCTTGTAAACAGTGAAGACATCACTGTTTTTGTGATTCTCATGTAGGAGTCATAACTACCAACCAGCACAGAAATGATGCTTTTATTTTGGTTGCTCTCAGAGCAAAAGTGTCTTAGCAACATAAGGTGCTATGCACAGAGGTTTGAGATACTGTGTTTAAATAAAATTCATCATAATCACTTCAACTGCATTAAACAACAGGAGGAAAAGAAATAAAATTAGCCATGCAGGAAAAGGAAAAAGAAGTCTGTAGGGGAAAACTGTTTTCAGGCTTCATTTAGGTCACATTCAGTGATAAAAAGCAAAACCCAAAATTTAAAACTATTTTAAAAATCACTTGACAACATACTTTCAAATTAAATTATTCAAATTCCTTTCATAATGAAAGTCTTGTAAAATTAAAACACATTCATCTCTTGCAGTTGTATTCCACAAAGATTTCCTCTTGACTGATGAAATAGACTTTGCCTTGAAGGACTGTCATATTAACATTCTCATGCATTCTTTTTATGGGATCATGCTCCAGAAACAGGCAAATGGAAGCAGTTCTGTTGTCTGTGAAGATTTAGCTAACGTACACAGTCCTTTAATAAGGCCCTGTCAATGTGAGTCCACACCAAGACTAATCAATTTAAGAAAAGCAGAAAGTATTTGAAAACGAAGAAACTCAGGACAGCTCAATCATTTGTGCTCTGTTTTGCTTGGAGTTTAAATGTGTTCCTCATATAAACTCTCTGGTTTGGTCTGTAAATTTGCAGAGAATTCTGTGCCAGTTCACACAGTTATTCTTCACATCCCCTCATGGATAAGTCTGAATTCATGCAGGTTTTCCTTTTCTACACAAGAGATGTTGGTCCTGTAATGATGCATACTTTCATGTATCAATTCAGATTATGAATAGACAGCAAACTTCTCCTTTTGCTTTCTCTTTTAAATGAATATAGAAATTAAGATACTGTTCTTTTCTAACTATTATGTTTTCCTTTCTGCATTGTTTCAATGTGAATCACAATAACCAGAACCAAACAACTTTAATACAATTTAATACTATTTTTTCTCATCTTGGTTTTTATCTTGGAAAAAAACCCCAAAAACAAACAAACAAACAAACAAAAAACAACAACAGAAAAACAAACCCTCACACACTTACAATACATTCAAGAAGAGGCGAGCCTTTTGAAAAGAATTAAATGGTCAGGCTAAAATTGTCAAAACTGTTTATACCTTATAGAACAAAACTAAGATATTTCAGTTAGTTTTGTTTATTAAGACAGAAAAGTATGCATATATCTTCAGAGTAACTCATTGACATAAATGTAAGGTGAAGGATTCCTTCAAGATCCAGAAAAGACAGTTTCAAGTCTATGTTAGAGGCCAGCGGTTTCCACTCAAGGTCACACTTGGGCTTGAACATAGGCATCCCCAAGATGTGTCTCTGCTGTTGTGTTGCCACCATGAGAACTCACAGGTGAAAAAACCCACTTGCCAGCCCTAAATCCAAGGTCTGATATGTGTGTCTGAAAGAGGACACTAATGCTGAGGAAAAGTGTGACCTTGTTTGCACACACCACCTACACACCTTGTTAATTTAATCATTTAAGAGGCAAGTAACTATGTTATTTAATTCCAGGCTGCAGACTTTGGACCTTCAGGCTACAGACACCTCATTGGCATGCTAAATTAGGAAAGTACAAAGGAAAGCAGCCTCCCTATCTCCAGCATGAAGCTTCACCTGAAATTTTAAATGGACCCTGGCAGATTGGCTCTGACTCTGTAAGAGTCATTTGCTCCTGTCTGCTCACTGTTAGATAACTCAGGTATTTATTTCAGATGGACAGTCTGATAATAAGGCTGCCAGATCAGCTGGCTGCAACCCAGTTTAGGACCCTGACTGGAGGAGTTCAGTGAGTAAACTTCAGTAGCGAGCAGACTGTGACATTAGTATCTCTCATTCTTTTCTTCCATGATATCTTCTATGTAAGAGAAATTTTAATTCGTTTACTTCTTGACATCTGCTTTGCCTTTTATCTAGTGTTTCTCTTGTTTTAAATATTAAATTGCCCTTTTCTGCAATGCTATGTTGGTTTTCCACCTGGATATAAAGGTTTGATTTCAGCCACTTGATAAGTGGTCTATAATTTATACTTCATAGTGTTTTCAATCCTCAACCGCCATAAGTATATTGCTTAATGAATCTCCACAACTTGCCTTTAAGATAAGTCTAACAAATCTTGCTTCTGCATTATTTCTTTTTTTTTCTTACTCATAGAAGAGGGCAATATATGAAGCAAGGGCCCACATAACCCTTATTCCCAGCTTATTTAGTTTTTTACTTTTTTACTTCATTATTAATGCTCTTCTGTCTTCTCTTGTAACATTATTTGAATCTCTATATCTGCTTTAGTTCTATTTATTTTCTGGCTGTCACATGCAGAGTTGACTATTAGAGGTTTATTTTGTTCAATTTAATATGCATCTGACTGACTCTGTGGTTGAAAACTACCTGTTATTACCCAGAACCATCAAAATATCTTTATTTGGGTCTTCATTGTGTTTCAGAAATTGCTGCTATTCTCCTGTTTTTTAACAAAGTCACTTTTTCTTATTTCCTTTTAAAATGCTGGCTCTTTTATCCTTTTCAACTTTCGTGTCACCTTTTGAGCTGCAAGTCTTTTATAAATTGAGTTTAAAGTATCTCCTCAGAACTCTGTTATTAGTCATAGACTAATAACAGAGTCATCTCTGCTTTTTTGTCTTTAAAGAGAACAGTATCTCTTTGCAGCAGTACATGATATACACTCCTAGGACAAATAAAACCATGCTACAGCACCATGGACCTTTGATGATCTGTTTTGTTTTCTTTCGGATGAGCCAGAAAAAGGACATAACCCAGTGTTTTCCACATAGCGCTTTGGCAGAGTCAGACAAAGACACATGTAACTCGTTAGGAACGTCACATCATGGAGTATTTTCTTCATGTTATGCTATTGTGGGCAAGGGAGCCAAGTCATACTTGCTCCATATTTGCCAGAAATAACAGAAAGAAACTTCACTGTTGATTCTTTTAGAAGAGAAACTGTGATAACAAGATGACTAAAGTTTTATTCACATTTTTAATAATAAACAGCCTGAAGTACATGTGGATCATGTCGGTCTGAAACAACATAATGTGTCTAAATGACATTGGTTTACTATTTATATCCTTTATTATACTAATGCAAATGCCAAAGACCAAGACAAAGTGCAATCCAAGGTTAGTCTGGAATATGAGAAAAGACAGACAAAGAATGAGCAGAAAAACTTAAGCAAAAGTAGTGAAGTGACTCATAACACACAGGTCAATGAGCACCCCTGATTTCAGCAGAAATACTCATATCACAGCCTAACAATTTATTGTCATAGCTAAGGTTGCTGAGGCCATCCAGTCAAAAGCTGTATGTGTGCTAATCTCTAAGCTAGCTGTTTTTCCTGCACACTGTGTGCAAAGATCATGATTATGCAAACCTAGTCCATACTATTTTGGGGCTTTCAGATTGAACTGCCCCTAATTTTCACAAAATCTCAGATTTGACTCCACAATCACTTTTTTTTTTTTTTTAATCTGGAAATGCACATTGAAGTGTGAATTCTTTAGTTCTGTCATTAATAATTTTTAAGATGTTTACCTATGTTTTTAAGTTAAGAAGAGGGACTCCTGTTTTAATCTTCTCTAATTTGGATGGAAATGCCATGTCTGTGTTCCCTATGTTATCTTTACATGCAAGTAGATGGAGGGCATGAATAAAGGAAGGACTGTTTAAAAGAATAAGAGGGGGAGAAGGATGTATTTTGGCATTTCCCACATTCTCTTGCCACATTTGTAACCCAGGGCTGAAACTGAACACAATGTTTTCAATATACCAAACTTTCCGGGAACAAAATACTTAAAAGGCACATCACGTGTTAGCTGGCCAAATGCTCGTGGAGTGAAAGAGTGTGTGTATATCTGTGTATCCATGTGTACGAATATTCTGTTATTTGCCTTCTTAAACTCCTTGTTTGTGATTTATATATGGAATTTTGTTTAAAAGGGGAAAGAGATAAAAAACTTCCTGGGCATTTTCTGCAAATGCACACACTTTTGACACAGGAATTATTGTAGTCATGAGTAATTGCCACATAAATCTCTAGGAACACTGGGAATTTTCTCCAAAATGTCCTTTGCATTCATTGGAGGTTTTGCTTGAATGTCGACTGGTCCCAGAAGCAGCTGCATTTGTGGCCAGTGAGTACATTTAGTTGCTTTCTTCAGGGGCTCCAGCTGCGTTCCCTCCCTGCTGCTTGATGAGCATTCCTGGGCCCTCTCGCTATTAATGCAGCTACACCAATTTCTCCTCCTTCATCTCCTGTCCTGCCAAGACCGGTGCTCCATGACATCCACCATATATTCTTGTGTTAGCAATGTCTTTTATAAATTTTATGAATACATCAGTTGCAAATTGTTCAGATGCTACACTGAGGGGCACAGAAGTGCCTTTAAGAGAATTTGCAGCTTTTACTGAAGCAAAACACCATCTGGAATAAACGATACACTTGCCTACACAAGCCCACTCTGCTTGCTTCTGTCTCCTTGTAAAACTTCAGTATCTTTGTCACAGGCATTTTTATTCCACCTACTATTTGTGGGACTATACTTTGCCCTTTAACTGCTAAAAATTTGGCATCTGGTCTGAGCTGGCAGGCTGAGTTAACCTTGGTTCTTGGGAGGATGGAAGGAGTTTCTTTCTGGAAATGCCTACCACTCTGGATCACAGAAGTAGCCTGAGCATCTAGGTTGAACACTGTGCCAGCAATAAAGGATCTCGCATAGCATTGCTTTCCAAGGCATCTTTCAGTTAAGAACACTGGTCTCCTTTCCACTGATAAATGAATATGAAAATGACATTTACTTGTTAAAGAAAATGGTGACAGTAAAGCCTCCACTCAATAATACATGCTGCCATTTTTCATGTTTTCATATGTTTTCATAACCACAATGGAACAGAATTCATTTGTCCAGGGGAAGAAATAACAGGAGACAAATATCTTAGTAAGTCTTCCTCAGAATCCCTGGTTATTTCTGTGTATGCAGACTGTTTCTGTCAGGACACCCAGGCCCAATGGAGGGATGGGGCATATTCCCTGTTCAGCTTGGCTATTCTGCTGTTACGATCTATAGAATTTCTACATGCCAGCCTTTGCCTTAAATCTTCTTTGCTCTTTTCCTGCTGAGGCAAAATACCCAGTTATAAAACACCACAGAGAGTTTTCTCTGACATCTGCTAGATCTGGTTTCTAGGTAGAGTCACACTGCACAGACTTCACCCCAATGTCACACATAGGTTGAAGGCACTTAGGAACACAGCAAGGGCTATCAGCCACGTGAATCTCACTGGATTATATTCCCCAGCATGAAAATCCTTCATACCAAGGGCTAAAGAAAGAGCTAATTAGGAAATATTATCTTTTAAATATTCAAATTTCACTGAACACAAAGTCTGTTAAAAGATCAAAGGGTTACATTTATTTTATCTCACTTTATGTTAACTATATTATTCTTATTAACTATATATGTGTTGCTATTTTCTTTTTATCCTGCAATCATAGCTCTTCAACTTTCCTCTCTCCTTGTGAGAGAAATATGTTTTATTTCCCATCCTCTTCTTCCTGGGTGATCATCTGGAAAAAAACATCACCTTACACAAAGTGATTGAGTACACTGCATTCTCCTCGTCAGTAAGCAATGAGAAATTATTCCTCATTACACATTAGAGAGTATAACACTGTTATCCAGGGGACACTATTTATACATACAATCAAGAAAGCTTCTTTACAGTCGGATCCTTATCCATTGCTCTGAAGGTGGTGAGAGAGAGACCCCACATTCTACATCTCCAGCAGCTTTACATATCAGAGGTGAGCTGATCCCCATGCACAGCCAACCACCTCTACTAGGGTGGCCAGCCTGGGATCTGGCATGAGAATCTGTGCCTCCAGAGGAGAGAGAAGGTCTGTTGAGGGTCTGCTCTGACACGGCTCCAGCCACCTCCACCAACACCTACATCTGCCAAAGCCCAGGACATCCTGCTGTGGTCCATCAGAGCAGCACCATGATGCAAGAAGTAAGACTTTGCTCCTATAATGCCATGCTCTCTGCAGTCTCCAGCCATGGAAATTTTCCCCTAATTTCAGTAGGAATGATTCTGGACTTTGGTGCTGCATTCAGGAACATGAGAGAAGGAGAATTTACAAGTGCCTTACCTTAATGCATTGTGTTGTGCACTGAAACTTATAACTGAACCCCACTAAAGGGTTTTGCTTGAAGTCAACACAAAATTTTCAGACTATTATGATTTCATTCATATATATGAATTATTTTTAATATATTAGATTCTTTGCTGTCTTTTGTGTTTTGGCTGGTCTGCTCATGAGCTCTAAGATATAAAAAAGATGGTCTCATTCTTCAGAAAGTATCAGAAATTAAGAATGACATATTTTCTGTCTCAAATCATCTTCATTTTCTAGCTTGAGTTCTGCCGATCCAAAACATTTTGACTCTCCTAACAGCTAGAAACAGAAACAAACTCAGAAAATGGGATCAAATCAATGTATATGTGCCAGAAAGCCAGCTTTTCTTCTTTTGTACTGCTTAGCTAGATCCAAAAATCTGAAAAATAACTATTTCAAAAATCAAAATAAAATGAGAAATTTAAGAAACTATTTCTGTCTTACTGCTGCTGCCAAATAATTTGCTTTCCAAGTGAGATGCAGTTGCAAGTTTTCAATCTGAGAAGCTGTAACCACAATTAATACAAAGCTGAGAGTTACAAAATAATCAATGCCAAGGAACTATTAAGAAGAATTTCATAATTAACTACAGGTTAGTTTGCATATAACATAATTTTATTGCTTTCAATATTTAAATAAATATTTACAAATTATGGACTATTTACAATAGGGCCTACTCTTTGATTTATGTTATTCATTTTTATTTTAGTTTATTTTAATATATCTCTATGGGGCTTTTTTTGTCTTAAATTAGAAAATACATTTCTGTATTTAAATATTAATGGTTTTCTTTAAATATTAAATACAAGTGTATTTAACATGATCCTGGCACCAATTTAAAAAACTATTTTAAATAAATAACTAAATAAACATCATCCTGATTTGAGACTGGCTGATAATTTAGACAGAAATAATAAAGATAATAATATTCATGTTATATATTTGATTCTTACTGACTTAAATTCTTTTTTTGACTGTTAAACAAGTTCAGTAGCTTGATTAGTGTGGGATACTTGGATTTAAAATATACAATTTCCTGTTAATTTTGCAGTGACAGGCTGTACATTTAAAAATAAAGATAAAGGATAGAAAAATTTCATACAGTTTTTCTTGAAACTTGAAATACTGATATCTCAGCCAAACTGCCTACTGTGAACATATATATCTTGCTGGACTGAAATAGGACTCAGTGATCCTTGTAGACATCCTTGTAAATCCCTTCCAACTCAGGATATTCTATGATTCCATAAGCACTTCCATGAAGACATTTGTTTAAAAAAAAACTTTCAAAAATGTAAAGATTATTGGGGACTACTAGTCTGTCTAGATAAAAAGCTCATGCTAATTAACCTCACCCACTAATATTTTCCCTCAGGTCTTTAAATTCAATTTAAGATACAACATATCTTCTAAAACAAAGATCTAATCTTAATCTACAGATATTGAAGTGCAGAAGGCTGTCTCTGATCATCATCACTGCTGAAATGTCTCTTTCTGTTATTGTAGTGGTTTGGACAAAAAAGAGATCAGACTCTGTTAATGTGAATATTCCTGAAAGGGAAAGCATAAGCTTCAGTGGCCCTATAAGCAAGGATAAATATCTCCTGTTAATTAAGTAATATTTGACTGTAGTGAAAAATCATAAGGTAGTACATGAGAAGCTGAGCTGCTCAGCTTGTAAGGGTTGAAACCAATACTATTTAGGTTGAGCTCCTGGCCATGCTTCCTCTGCTCTGAAGGCTGGATATTACACCAACTGTGAATGCTTCTGAAACACATATTTCCAGGAGCCATTTCTAAGGCCGGTGATAATTCTAATAAAGATAACTATATAAAATTAATAAGGGTCTGGATTTATCAATGTTAATCTCAACCTATTTGACAGATTCCCTGATTGACCTGAGCTAAGGCTCACAAGCAACTGGAAGAACATATTATGAAAATATCAGTCCCTACTATAAACCACAAAGTTTGTTCGTGTCATGACAGAAAACCAAATTTTAAATAAGTAATTCTGAGGTTTATTGAGAAGTATAGTGCACCTCCACAGAGAGACACCACAAACTGCAGAAGGAGGATGTGCATGCAGCCTATATAAAAAACAATTCCTTTCTATGGTCTTCTTGCAGCAGTATTCAAGTAATAAATGCTCTGGAATTGCTGCATGGGAAGAATGTATACACTACAGAGTTGATGCACTGTGAGGACTGTAACAATTTCTGGCCACAAGTGACAGTGTGTATGAAAGGTCTTCTGGGGGATTTAGCCTCAGAGGTGACTTTTCTTGTGAGGACACAGCAACCTGGGGGGAGAGCAGAGCTGCTGAGAATTGTGTTCTGCCTTCACCAGCTACATAGAGAAATGCACTGTTTAGATTTAGACAGGTAAAAAGTAGTTGAAATATTTATGTGTGCCTTCTTGCTTTCTTGTGTTTCTCAAGAAAATCAAGACATTTATGAAAATCCTGTACACTGCTAGTTTTCTACCAGTGTAGCTTAGATATTTAAAGCAAGTAAGGGCAATCTTTACAGAAATAATTCATAAAGGGATAATGGGTTGAAATATTTTTGCCTGGTTTCTAAGGGAATGAAGCTTTTATAGTCTCTCTTCCTATTAGTTCTCCCACAGTCCCCATAACTTTTAAAGCTGTCAGGCAACTTCAACCACATTTCACAGGAAAAGATGCCTCACATTTGAGAACATAAGAAATCCCCTCCCAACTCTCAGCAGTGACACATCTACCCATTGGGACAGTGCCATGTCAATGCCAGTGGGAGAGGCAGTTTAGGGAGAACTCATGAACCCCTTTTTCCCATAATCCACTACTACAAGAATGTTAGAGGGCTCAGCCCTGCCTGTACCTTTCAGCAATTAATAAATAATTTCTTACACATTTGCATAAAAATAGCAGAAGGGCAGAAGAGAGACATCCAAATTAGTGCCCTCTCTGACATGCTCTTTGTAAGTAAGTTTGATTACACCTTCCTGGCAGTGGTTAGCTAATCAATAGATGAGTAGTGACAGCCAACTGGTGTGTGTGCATTTTGTAATGGATCAAAGCAGTGCCTCTGTCAAGCTGGCAGATCAGTGAAGGGCACCTGAAGGAAGGATAGCTGGTGGATAAAAGCAATGAGTAAGTACTATAGCCCTGGGGTATCTCATCATGTTTGTTTGCTTGTTCTTCCTGTGTTGCTCTTCCAACATATGTACCATACTATCTGGCTACTATTTAAAGTTTGAGGTATTTTTCCTCATTAGAAGAAGCTGATGATAACGTTTGAAAAAATTTTGATGCAATTTTGTTTATTCTTCTGTACGAACTGACTGTTTCTCTGAATACACTGAGGAAACATCCTTTCTCACAGTATTTATTCCGTTCTCACAGTCCTGTGCCTCTTCTTTCAGATGTAGGAGGAAGGAGCTGTCTTTCATCAACTCTTGATAACTTAGTACTCAATTACTGCTCTGTTTTCTTTGTTTCTTTGTTTTTTGTTTTTTTGGTTTTTTTTTTCCCACCTTTCAGCTGTATTTGTCATGCCTGCATATTGCAACCTTTGCCTATACCAGTCAGTTCCTAAACAGCTTTGCATATTGTTGAGCAGATTCAATTGTTTAACTGTCTTAGCTACTTCTGTTAGTTCCCATGAGTGAAAAACTGCTTCCTTCAAACCATGATTTGTGCTCAAAAACAAGCCTGCTTGTAGATGCCTTTCTTCAGGATAGCAAGAACAAAACACCCAGAATAAGTGCAAAAAATACCTTTATAACTAGGCAGTGGCAGTCCTTTCAAAAGCAAATCAAGTTTGGAGTAAAAAATCCCCTCTCCTCAAAATTAAAATCAGAAGACAACCAAGTCAGATTAGAGTGAAATATATATTTTGAAAAGTGCCTTCTAACCCTATTGTCTGAACACTTACTCTCTCCAAGCATCAAGAAAATGAAACCAAAGAAAGATTAAAACCAGTAGAAATCTAAGACAAATTATATGGGTAGAAACCTCTTTTGGGAGTTATAATCTCTACTTCTTTGTGGAAGAGGAAACATCAAGGCTTCAGATGTGTAAGTGAAACAGCAAAAAACCTGGAAAACTTGACATCAAAGAACACTCCCAGAAAGCTAAAGAAATACTGTGGGTGTTTTAACTTCTCTTATCAGTGATTTTCTATGTCTTTTTTCTCCATATGTGTTGGCATAATTTTTTTTTTCCAGAGATACCTTAGAAAAATCTTATACTCACACAATAATAGGGAAGACGTCATTAAATTTTCAAAAGAACACCCACTTTGATTTAAATCACTCTTCCTTTTGGTCCTGAGCAAGAGGGATTTTGGTCTCAGAAAAATCAGCCATCAGCTAAAGTGACGTATATCATCTTCCATGACAGCTGATGAGGGTGTACACAGTAAGGCATGTACACGGACACATGTGCTACCTCTGAGTGTAAATCAAGCCATTTTCACAGACATGCATCCACACCCGATTTTGCTTCCATGCTGCCCCGTGCCACCTTCTCTGCACAATCAGATGCTGCCTTGCCTCATCACTTTTACTTTCATGTCCCCTGACAGACAACAGAGGTCCAGGAAAGTGGGCGGGTGGGGCTACATCATCCACAGATTCATGCTCATGTCTGTGATTACTCAAACCTCAGATAGAAATAGCTCCAATATTTCAGCCAGGAGCAGTGCTTCTCCTTGTTTTTCAACTGTTTAAAAATACTGATGACATACATGTGTTGTATACAGGCAAGATCAGTGTTCCCAGCAAATTATTAATTAAACACCAATTATTTATGTAAATAGGAGAGTACAGGATTTGTGAGTTTTTGTGCCTGCCATTTAAAAATGTCACCCAAAATTCAACACTTGAATTCCCTCCCCAAGGATACAGCTGAGTACTCTGGTGTTTTTGATGAACACACAGTTTAGCTGATTAGGAGAACACTTTCTTATTTCCTGTCAAGATCTTATTTTTCCTTAAATGCAGTGCACCAATTACCGGGTCAAGGCAAGAATTGCATTGACCGAGTCTATCAATCTATATTATAGTAAGTCAGTACAGTAATTTTTATCTACAGCAACCCTCAGAGCTGCCGAGAAGCGTGCACCGAGCAGGTGGGAGTGATGCAGCAATCCTGGGGCATTCGTCACCATTACTTGTGGGAATTGGTACAGTGTGCTTGGTTGTTAAAGCCCCTTTTTTTCCAGGTGCAGTCTGAGTGGCTGATTATGGACTTTGAGGTCATGAGGATCATTGATTTTAAATGATTAATTCCCTGTGGATAGCAGTTATGAGAGGTGATTGGTGGTGACATTGAAAGCACTGTCTTCTTGCTCCTAATGCTACTATTTATTTTATTGCACCACCAGATCACCAAACAGCTTTTGCCCAAGGGGGATAACTGACTTGAGAAACTGGGAACTGTCTGGGGCTCATTTACTGGACAGGAAAAACCACCCTACACATGGATTGAAGCAGATTACTCCAGTAGCATCAGAACTGAGTCCCAACATTAGACTTTAAAAGTGATCTCTGAGGGGCTTTTGGGAGAATTGGCATTTGTAAGTAAAATGAGGGGTTGTGTGTTTATTACAGGCCTTTTACTGTGTCTGTGGAAAGTTCTGCTTGCATGGCAGTCGAAATAAATATGATAAAATATAATTGTATTTTGACATGTTAAAGGCAGTTAGATATGTTGATAGTTGGGTAGTTATGCATCATCTGTAAATAAATGTCTTCCATCCATCAAGTCAGCGTACAAGCAAAGTGTCACTGAAAAAATACACATTGCATTAATGCAATCTCTGATGAAATGTTTTTCCATCTGTCATGAAATTTGCTATAACAAATCGGAACTCTGTGCAAGCTTTATTTGAATGTATGATTTAACACTAGGCCTTTTACGTAGTAGATAGTTAGTAAAACCAGTATTTCAATGAATTTTTATTGACCATTTATTTCAATGTGTAAGTTTTAATAATGTCTGTTTCCTCTTTCAGAAAGACTGAGGCAGTGCTTGCTCTAGCTGGCATGACACCAAACAAGCCTCCTCTTGGACAGCAGATATGATTTCATCAGAGATTCAGTCATCATTATATAAAACACCATATTTTTAGATATAAAGAAGAAGTCTTTTACGGTGATGATGATATAACACTGGAACAGATTACCCAGAGAGGCAGTGGATGCCCCATCCCTGGAAACATTCAAGGTCAGGTTGGTCAGGGCTCTGAGCAACCTGATTTTGCTGAAGGTGTACCTGCTCAGTGCAGGGGGAGTAGACTAGAGGACTCTTAAAGGTCACTTCTCACAAAAACTATTCTATGATTCTATTAATTCTCTTGAGAGACCACAAAGTAACATGGGCGCAAAGAAGCTCCCCTCTTTAGTCAGTCTGGGTGGGACAGCTGAAATGGGAAGGTAGGCTGGCATTGTATGAACAGTTTCTGATTCCCTCTTATCACTGTGCTGAAGGGGGGATGCCCCACCCCTGCCTCTACACCAGTATCTTTATGTGTTGAAACTAGAAGCACCATGGTTTGAAAGGTAGCAATGAGGTACCACATTAATAAGATACCAGGGGCTTTGTTGGTCAAGTTCAAATAAACACACTCCAGGAGCTGGGCCCTATTTTTTCTGTTTTTGCTGACCTCTGCATTACAAAAAAGCACCAAGTGTCTGCTGCTGCACTACAGCACCAGTGCATCCTTTGCCAAGGTTACATCGAGAGTGCACTTAATGTTTTACCTAAAGATCAACAACACTGGGGAACCACTACTCTACAGTAGTGGCACCAGAGTTCAGTTTTATCAGGGACATTAAACATTCATGCTGAAAAACTCTCTTTGGCTCATTGGGCTAGAATGTCTTCTACATGCATAAACTGTGTATATAACAAATGGGTGGGTGGGTTGTCTGTAATACAATCCTGACAGAAGCAAAGAAAGTTAAGATTTACAATTAGAATGTGCATATAACGATACAGGGTTGCACTGGAAGCTCTTCTGGAGTTCAAGCTAGAGAATTGCAGTGAGATGGTGAGAAAAAATAAAGTGCTTTATGTTTTATCTACCTTCTTACTTATATATTTTAAATATTTTAAGCAAGAACCTTTTTTGGGAGTTAAATATGGTGCTTCTGTGTTAATGTCCACTGAATTTATTCTCTAAGTTTGCATAATAAGTTTCTGGTTCTGTGGGGGAGGCTATACATTCTGTATATTCCTTTATTTATTATGTTTTTAATGCCTTTTCACCTCTCTAATAAGTACATTTCTTGAGAAATCTGGAAGATCTAAAGATAAGACTAGGTATATATTTTAGAGCTTTAAGGAACATGCCCATTCTAGACTCTGGAAAAGAGTGAAGAAACCCATAGATTCATGTGAAGAATCTGCTGAAAAATAAAACTTTTAGACTTATCTTCCTGGTGATTTCTGAACTGAAGAATATAAAGAGCTGAAAGGGGAGAAAAGTCAATTCTTAGCTAAAGGGTACACTTTTTCAGTAGCATATTTACTTTTACTGAAGCAAATGGACAGTAAATATGTGGGACTGCTGCAGAACCAGTAGTAGTCTAATTACACACAGAAATAGATACCCTAATATCTAACAGTTGAGATCTTTAAATGACAATTCCTTTTTCTTTGCTTGTGTTTGCTGCAGATCTTCTTAATACTGCAAAATCATATTTTTTCTGGTTTTCCTCCTTCTGGGTGATATGCTTTGAAATTTGCTGCTGGGATGTACTTGTTCTCCAAGCCTTTTTCCATATACCATTCCCTAGTCATTGGGTAGAGACTTCAAGTCTCACAACTTACAGCTGTCCCTACATACTTTTATTTCATCCCAGATCTTCATTGTATTGAGTTTCCATCCAGGAGATATTTGAGGAAAGACAATGTGACTATTGGTGTCTTGTGCAATGTGCTCTGCAACCTCAGTCCCACATTGGGATGTGCCAAGGTTTCCCCCGCTGCATATTCTGCAGGGCCTTTGCAAGGAAGCTAAGACGCTGGAGAAGAACTTGTGAACAGAGAGTTCTGTCCCGATCTGCTCTGGGTACAGAGCCATAGCACATAGCCAGAGCTGGGAGCTGAGAATCCTTAAAAAGCTTAGCCCTGAAATGAAAGGCCTTCTAGAATGAGGTGTCAGAATGAATTTTGTATGGGACCCTGGCACAAAAAGACAGTGAGCTACATACTCTGCATCCATCTTTGCTGTTACTTTTGCTGTTGCAATGGCTAAAATCTTCAGTACTCAGTTCAGAGGTTTATTCTCTGCCATTTATGCAGTATAAGAGATGAAAACACCAGCTGAGTGAACGAGAGAACACCTCCTGCAGAGAGAAACAAGCTGGCTTATTAAATAAAACAGTTCTGTTAATACAGCCCTGGTGATATTTGCACAAGGTACAGTGACACCTGATGCTGATGACTCGTATTCCTACACTCCTTGTAGTCTTACAGAAGTTATTCCCTGCATTAGGCTGATGTATTTGATTCCCTTCTATTTTAAGGCCAGTGTTTTCTTTGCACCATTAGCAAATCCAATTTTGTTTATTTTTATACATTCTCCAGTTTATATTATTTGGATTTTGGCTCTGCTCTTCAAAGTTTACAAGCCTACTACAAGGCTGGTATCATACAAACATTAACACAAATCACTGAACAAGTAATTCCTTGAAGTAGTGAGTGGGAGTAGTCCTAGGACAGATTTTTCCTGAGTACTCCAGAACTTACCAGGAAAATAAGCTATTGATAACAGTACATTGAATCAGAGATCAATGAGAAGTAGCATCACAGATATAGGAAGGATGAGAGCAACAATTCAGCTGCAGCTACAGAAGACAATAGCTGGAGCAGTACCAGGCTACAGAAGGCTTTAATGATAAATAGCTTTTATTTAACAGTGGGAAACATATGTGAAGAAGGACTCACTACTTCAGGCTTTGGCTTTTTTGGGGGGGGAGAGGAGGGTGGCATGAGAAGAAAATTATCTTTTCAGCAACAAAGACAAGGAAGTCTTCTTTTCTCATTCAAAATGAGGAAAGAGTGTGCAATAATCAAGAGGCCAAAATATAGTTTCATGAGATGTGGAAATGTTTAGAAGGAAAAAATCTAGATACTTGTGATATTAGACAAGGAAAACCTATTAGACCTACTCACTGCCTGGATGTAAAGTAATACCTTGGATGAAGCAGCCAGCTCTCTACATGTGCTTTGTTTATAAGCTCTTTATTAAAGATACCCAATCTAGTTTCATATGTGTGTTTAGTCATCACAATATCATTCAGAAATAGCTTGTATGGCATGTTATTTAGCTGTGTATTTTTCTTCTCACCCATTAGGAGAGTTCTTCAGCTGCCTAAATATATTTAACTACCTAAGTGAGTTACCTCTGCACCATTTTTTATTATGCAGGATAGACTTGCACTGAACAACAGAGCAATTGTATAAGAATTACTTACTTTGCAATGCAGGCAAATGTAATTTTTCTGAATTCCTACTGAATTCACTGAATTTAAAACAGTAAAAATTAAAAAAAAGGCTTAAAATTTCAGTACTAGCTTAAGAAGAAATGCAACTCCATTCTTTTCATATGTTTGCTAACACTAGAATCATCTCTCACACAGTTAAAATTTTGCAGTGATATTTACTAAGACTATACCTTCAGAGAATCAAGACACCCATATTCTCCTTGTCCCCTTCTAGCAAAATCAGTTCTAACTTCTGATTTCAAGAGGAATGAAATTGCTTCTTTAACAGGTAAAATTTATTTTAAAAGCTTTATGGTGCTGGAAAGTCAAAGCCGATATCAGCCAATTTAATCTGGTAAGGGAATAAAGGACCATAAGAAAGCTTTCTATAGGTACATCAGCAGCCAAAGGAAGACAAGGGAGACTTTGGATATGTTGCTGAGTGGGAATGGGGACCTGGTGGCAAAGGGCACAAAAAAGGCTGAGGTACTCACTGCCTCCTTCACCCCTGCCTTTACTGGTAAGACTGGCCATCAACAATTCCAGACTCCTGAGACTAGAAGTCTGGAGCAAGGAATATTCGTCAGTGAAGAAGGATCAGATAAGGGAACACTCAAACCAACTGAAAATACACAAGTCCATGGCACCTAGTGGGATATACCCAGTGCTGATGCTGCTAAACTATATTGCTTCAAGGCCAGTCTGGATTATCTTTGAAAGGCCATGATGGTCATGGGAGGTTCTTGAGGACTGAGATAAAGCAAATGTCACTCCTATCTTCAAGAAAGGCAAGAAGGATATGGAGGATCTGAAGAATGACAGGTTGGTTAGCTTCACCTCAGTCCCTGTTAAGATGATGGGGTAAATAATGCTGGAAGACATTTCCATACATTTGAAGGACAAGAAGGTGGTTGAAGGTAATCAGCTTGTATTAATTAAAGGAATATTGTGCCTGGACAACCTGGTAACCTTGTTGGCAGAGTTGACTGGCTTGGTGGATGAGAAGAGACCAGTGGATATTTTTTATCCTGACCTCATCAAGACTTTCAACACTATCTCACATCATATTCTCATTGGTACACTAATGAACTATGGACTAGAAAAATGGACAATGAGATGCACTGAAAACTGGGGTGACTGCTGATCTCAAATGGCTGTCATCAGCAGCACAAAGCCCAGCTGGGATATATTAATGGTGTGCCTCAGAGACCAGTACTGGAGCAGTACTGTTTAACATCTTTTCCAGTGACCTGAACAACAGGACAGCATGCACCTTCAGCAGGTTTGCAGTTGATATAAAACTGGGGGAATTGAATGATATACCAGAGGGGCATAATGACATGAAGAGAGCTCTCAAGAGACTGAAGAAATGGCCTTATAATGTTCAACAAACAGAAATACTAAGTCCCAGGCATAAGGAAAGGCTAAAGTCAACTGGCTGGCAAGCAGCTCTAGGACAGGACCAGGGGGTCCTTCTGGATGCCAAGGTGCCCATAAGCCAACAATGCACCACCACAGAAGGAAGGCTAACAGCTTCCCGAGCTGCATCAGGCAGAGCATTTCCAAGGCAAGGAGGTGATCGTTCCCATGTGCTCAGCACTGCTGAGACACTCCTGGAATGATGTCCTGTGTGGGGCTGCCCCATACAAGAGAGACATGGACATAGTGGAGAGAGTCTCAAATGATTAAGGGGTTGGAGCACCTGTCCTGTGAGGAGAGGTTGAGAGAGATGGGAGTGATTAGCTAGGAGAAAAGAAGGCTCACGGGGTTCTTATTAATGTTTATGAATACCTGATGGTGGGAGTAAAGAAATGGATTCTTCTCAGTGGTGCTCAGTGACAGAACAAGAGAAACAGGCAAAAACTAAAATACAGTAAATTCTATTGAAACATCAAAAAAATATTTTTTGCTATGAGAGTAGTCAGATACCAAAACTGGTTTCTCAGGGTGGTAGTGAAGGCTCCATCCTTGAAGGAGTATTTCTTAGCTTTATGACTTTTGACTTTGAGCTGGAGTTTTCTTCATTTCATGGGGAATTTTACAAAGCTGATCAACTGATCTGGTTCTGAGACTGGGAGATGAACAGAAGGAAGCTACAGTTCTTGGGAAACAAATCAGTTTGTGGATTGAAACCTAGGTACAAATCAGTTTGTGGATTGAAACCTAGGTCTATTTTGCATGCACCAGTTCCTTATTTTTGCACCATAACTTTGACTGTTGATTTGAGTAGCTAAGTATTGTTAAGTATATCTAGCTTTATTCTTTGTATGGTTTATTTTTCACAATGTCTAGGATTAGTAATATAATCATAGAATCATAGAATGTTAAGTTGTTGGAATGGACCTTAAGATCATCTAGTCCCACCCACCCTCTGCCATAGGCAAGGACACTTCCCACTAGACTAGGTTGCTCAAGACCTTATCCAACCTGGCTTTGAACACTGCCAGGGTAGGGACATCCACAACATACCTGGGAAACCAGTGTCTCACCACGCTCCCAGTAAATAATTTCTTCCTAATATCTAATCTAAATTTCCCCTCTTTCAGTTACCTTAAGTATCCATTATTCTTTGCCCTATCACTACAGCTCCTGACAAGCTTCCCTGTAGGCCCCCCTTAGCCACTGGAAGGTTTCTATGAGGTCTCCATGCAACCTTCTCTTCTGCTGGTTGGTCCCAACTTTCTCAGTCTGTCTTCATAGGGAAGGTGCTCCAGTCCTCTTATCAACTTTGGGGCTCTCCTCTGGAACTTGCTCCAACAGTTCCATGTCCTTCTTATGTTGGTGACACCAGAACTATACTGAAGTACCACACTACTGCAGGTAGGGTCTCACAAGAGCAGACTAGAGAGGGGAAATCACCTCCTTCAACCTGCTGGCCATGCTAGTTTTGATGCAGCCAGGATTCAGTTTGACTTTCTAGGCTGTGAGCACACATTGCCAGCTCATGTTGAATTTTTCATCAGCCATCACCCCCAAGTCTTTCTCCACAGGGCTGCTCTCAGTCACTTCTCCACCCAGCCTGTAGGTGTGCCGGGGGTTGCCACAATCCAGTGGCAATTGACTTGCATTTCTCTTTGTTGATCTTCAAGGGGTTTACAGTGATCCACCTCTCAAGCCTGCCAAGGTCTCTCTGGATGGCATCTCTTCCCTCCAGGTGTGTCAATTGCACCACCGCAAATTTGCTGTCCCTGGAGGACACCACTCATCACTGGTCTCCACATGGACAACAAACGTAGAATATTCTATTCTTTGCATAGAATAGAATCATAGGTACTTATTCTTAACATAATTTGTCCTGTTACAGAAAAAATCTTCATTATCCTATTTATCAATAATTCTTTGTATGTGATTAGTGGGTTATATCACAGTGCAATGGCTTCATCTTTGACATCTCACTGCTGCCAGTACCAGAAAGGCTGTACAAAAATGCACTGACTGATACAGTATCTGAAGTACATTTAGTTGTCTGAGCAGACACAGTTAGATCTGAATTCATTCTTGGTTACTGTGGGTTAAATCTAATGCAACTTCACTGAAACCTTTCATTTATGATGCTGTAACACAAAACGAACTATGACCTCTGTACTCATAAAATCAAATAATTCATCTCTAAAAATGTTGCCAAGCCTTGCATGGGAAACATTGCAAAATCAATAGTCTTTGTAACATTACTACCACTTAACAAATCATACCCAGACCTCACACAAAACAGCCTGAAATAGACCAACATAGAACTTTTATATCAGAAAATGTGTAATGCAGAGAAACTGCAGAAATGGAACAGGTGCTGGTAAATTTAAATGTGGATATAATTTCATTGTGACAATTTTTTCTATGAACTCTTTCAGTGTTATTCAAACTCAAAGACCTGAAACTGAAATGTCTTGATTCAATGTTTTTAATTTGTTTTAAAGTATTGAGTCAAGTACTGTTTCTTTAGCCTTTATCTACCACTTGTGCTGTACAGCACAAATCTAATGGAAGTTATCGAGAAACTAGGTAAGTATAGCATGGCATAGCCACAAAACATATAAATATGTAAGCCTAGGGACTTAGGCTGATCTGTGGTTGCATAGATCAATAGGATACATAAAATCAGCAAAAAACAGGTGTAAGGTTTATGGAACAAACATAACTTTTCAGTCTTGCTGGCATAGTGACTAAGCTAAAAAGCTGCATGCCAGATTTATAACTGTGCTGAATGTACTCTCTAGTGTATACATAGTTTATGTTAACTGTACTTAGTAGTGCTTAAAATGGTCCAGATTGTGGCAAAGCAGGGAACTGGGCAACATAGCTTGGAAACTGCAAGTGGGTCACTGCATATTTCCAGCTCTCCCTCCAGAGAATTTCCATCCGCCTGGCTGGCTGCCCTGCTGCTGCCTGCCCATGAGCAAAAGAGACAGGATGGCTGCTGCAAAAGGTGAAGAGAGTCTCAACCCCTGCTACCATGAGCCTATTCCTAAAGAAAAAATAGGAGAGAGAGGAAACAGAAAGTGTCTAACAAAGCAGTTTAACTCCTTTGTAGTGGCACAGAGCAAAGAAGGATGGGGTCCACAAAGAAGGAAACAGGAGAAGCATCCAACCAACTGGTGCTGAAGGACTAGGTCAAGGGAGCAGATGGGGCTGGGACATGGACAAAGATACAGTTGCATGCTGGTAAGGTGTGTAAATGCAGTGATGATGATGGATTCTCATACACTTTTTTTTTTTTCAGGCTACTTTAAACACTGAGTTACCTACTTTAAACATATACCCCGTCACCCTATCCCCCTTCTCCCTCCTTCAGTTTTCTCCCTAGATCACTAAATCGGTACTCCATTAGTAGCTGTAGGAAACAGATTGCTATCAAGGCAGCTGAAAATCTTCTTTTTCCAAAGGTGTGCAAGTTTAAGTTTCATATTCAGTCTCTTGAGCTTTTCCTCCGGCTCCTGTGCACTGTTCCACTTAATCTGATTTTCTGTCTTAGTGACTTTTATTGCTGTTATATTTTACATCAGGACACTTATTTATGACTCAGTCATCATAGTCATGGTTAAATACTGGTAGTCCTCACCATATTTATGCAAGAAGGGAATCAGAAGCTTACTGTTCAGGAATACCAATAATAACATGATGGGTTGAATTATGCTCTGAGTAAAATTTGCTGGCATAGTGAAAATTGCATGCCTGTCAACAAATAGAAAGTCTGTCTCTGCACTCAAAATGCAGAAGGCTATTGCTTTCAACTGGTAAATGAGGCAGCTTTATGAACAGCCTCTCAGTAGGAGGAGACAAATCCCAAAATACATACCTCAACAACAGCTCCTAATGGATCCCCAAATGCCTGGCACTTTGGAAAATACTGGATGTTTTTATATTTCTTCTGCTGCAGGGCATTAAAATTTGTATTATTCTTAATATAATGTAAGCAAAGTTAGCTTGAGAGACAGACTACACTCACAAAATCACAGAATCATAGAATCATAGAAATGTTAAGGTAGGAAAAGACCTTTAAGATCATCAAGTCCAACAACCAACCCAGCACTACCATGTTCACCACTGAACCATGTATTCAAGTTCATTATCCACAAAATTTTTGAACACTTACAGAGATAATGACTCCACCACTTCCCTGTTCCAATGCTTTTCAACCCTTCCAATGAAGAATTTCTCCTAATATCTAATCTAAACCTCCCCTGGAACAACTTGAGGCCATTTCCTCTTTTCCTGTCACTTGCTACCTGGGAGAAGAGAGTGACACCTGCATTACTACAACTTCCTTTCAGGCAGTTGTAGAGAGTGATAAGGTCTCCCCTCAAACTCCTTTTCTCCAGGCTAAACACCGCCCAGCTCCCTCAGCCGCTCCTCATCAGACTTGTGCTCTAGATCCTTCCCCAGCTCTGTTGCCCTTCTCTGGACACGCTCCAGCCCCTCAATGTCTTTCTTGCAGTGAGAGGCCCAAAACTGAACACAGGATTCAAGGCACAGCCTCACCAGTGCAGAATGCAAGGGGATGATCACTGCCCTGGTTCTGCTGGCCACACTATTCTCGATACAAATCAGAATGACCCTGGCCTTCTTGGCCACCTGGGCACTCTACTGTCTCATGTTCATCCGCTGTTGGCTGGCACCCCTCGGTCTTTTCCTGTCAGGTAGCTTTCCAGACACTCTTCCCCCATTCTGTAGCCATGCCTGGGGCTGTTGTGATCCAAGGGCAGCTCTCAGAACCTGGCCTTGTTGAACCTCAGGCGATTGGCCTTGACCCATCAATCCAGCTTGTCCAGATCCCTCTGCAGAGCCTTCCAGCAGATCAACATTCTAGTCCAAACTGGTGTCATCTGCAAACTTGCCGAGAGTGCACTCGATCCCCTCATTCAGGTCATCAATAAAAGGTATTAAACAGGGCTGGCCCCAATACTGAGTCCTGGTTTACACCACTAGTGACCACCACCACTGTCTGGGCCTGGTTATCCAGCCAACTAATTCCAAAAACACAGGAGACTACCCAGATATTTTGTTGTTTATCTGAAGCCTTGCACTGGTGGGCTGCACTTAAGTTGTTTTTACTAACATTTTTGTAGTAACTGTATTACTGTATACAGTATAAATAAAATTAATCTCAATTAACTGATTTTAGGATTTATCTTGACACATTATGTATTGTTCCAAAATTGCCTGAATACACATTACATATATGTTAAGTAAAGATGTACTGCAATATATAACTTGAATATTTCATAAAGTACACGTACATTGATGTTTAATTTAGTTTCTGCTTGTCACATAAAGTAAAAATGCATTTATTTTATTTAGAGAGACTCCCTGTTAAACAGCTAAGTCAGCTGAAATTTGTCATTTATTTTTAAAGTAAAGCCAGTGCTCCTTCTGCTCCTGTTTATTCTTTATTTATATATACAGATATAATTATGCCCATGTGTCTGGATGAAACTAACTGCATTTTCCTGTGACTGTGAGCTTTAAAATTCTGCCATCTATATTTTGCTTCTGTGATGTCACTTCAGGGACATTTTATGTTTTCAGTAAACATTGCCTTGAGGTTCTTGAAAATATACTGCTTCTTTAAACCAAGATAGAACAGATGGAAACTTCACTGCTTAAACAAATGGCTACAATTTTCTTCAGGGCACAAAAGAGTATCATGAACCTGACTGAGAGGTTAAGAAGATTCCAGAAGCTTTTAGTCTTCCTTTGCTGGCTGGATGACTTAATTCACAAATTCTGATCAAGAAACATTTTAAAAAAATCCCTTTGTGTCCTTCTGTTTTCTTTTTTTTTTCCATTTTGGGTTTTTGTTGTGTTTTTTTTTGGCTTTAAAGCAGAGCACTGGTATTCCTGATTCAAATGAACTTTTGGATTAAACTGTTATGAGAGAGATTTTGCATGACAATACACTTGTTAGCTGTTGAAATTCCAGTGCAGGTGCAACAACCTAGACTATTTCAGCAGACTTCACATTAATCGGTCACTAATTCTTACAATTTAATCTGGTGCAAAAGTGCTGTGAAAGAGTGGTATGAACTGCCAAATAAATGTATTTTTGTAGCATTTTTCATCCTTGAAATGATACACAGAACTTATTCTTGGCTATCCTACACCAGTCAGAAGCAGGACTATAATTTTCCCATAATGTACATTAACGTAAATCGCAACACATTCTCTGAGTCAAGGTCTTTATTGATCTCAGTTCAGAACATGCTTGTATCTTTATGTGAGAGAGAGAATAATCCTAGTGCTTTTATAGCTGTTTTAATTTAAACTCTACTGATAGAACACATCTATAATAAGGTCTGTTGGAAGAGTTCCCAGCCCTGACAGTTATCTATAAATTAATGGGGGTCATATACTTGCGCTTGTTTGGAAAATATGTACAACAGACTAAAGCAGATAACAGAAGTCACATCTGCTGAAGGATACTTGAATATATAGTCAAAGGTGAGCCTTTGTTACAAGTTACAATCCTTGCAACACAGTCATGGTGCTACTAATACAGGCAATAATAAGGTATGGAGTTTAGTTAGAAAAATAAGCTCAGTATGTTTCTTTGAAGCAGTTGTAATGAGACTAATTTCCTATGGCCTAATCTCTAAGTTGCCTTTCTGGCACTGTATGTACTGATTTGATTTTGGCAAAGGTTCAGTCTTGCATTTCTTGCACCCACAAAACATTCACTGAAGGTCTGCACAGTTCTTGTTCTCTTGGCATTGCTTCAGCACCTGCAAATTACTCAGACATGCATAAGTTCTTAGCATCACACAGAGCAGATTTCCCAGATGAGAGTAAACCTTACACACCAAAGGTTTTTACCTCTGTTAGTAAGTTTTGAATGTGGGTACAGCAACATGGCAGCTAGATATACCACCTGTGCTTGGATCCTGCAGTCTCAATTCTCAGAACTGACAAAGCCAAGACAGCTGTGCAGGGCCTCAGCTGTGTTTATAAACCAGGACCTCAGTGCAGTGTGAAAACAGAGCAAAGTGATTCTGACTGCAAGTGTTTACACAGGAGAAAACAGGAAGGCACAAAGGGAGTAAGTACAGAGTCACTTTGTTTAAAGGAAGCTGCTTACAAGCATGAAAGATCAAATAGAGGAAAAGATAGGTAAGGTTGTTTGGATACGTAATCAGTGCATAAGGGAGAATGGCAGCATAAACGGACTATGACATTGCAGTTTCTCACCACCACTAGGATTATGGAGAACATGGTCTGTGAAAAAATGAGAATATGAAATAAAATACTGATGCTTAGTGAAGTAGTTGTAAGCTATTGTAAGAGCTATTTAGCCAAGTATCTGGCTGTCACTGCAGTGGCATTCTGCATGGATAGCAGGAGGATAAACTTCATTTATTTAGGGCAAGAGAAAAGGATATTTTAAGAACTGAGTCATAAAATCATGTTATTCTAGATGAATTTTAGCTATGAAGATGAGATTTTAACCAGAAAAAAAAAAATCATGAAATAACTGAGCATGAACAGTGAAGATCTGCAGATAGGTCTGTGACAGTGCCTCAGCTGTGACTCCATGTGATGGGCAGGTTGATGATTTCCACACTGACAAAGAAGACAGTAGCTAAAAGGTATGTTGGATAAAGACAAACTAATGTGAGTTTAGCCATTTTTGAGCTCTAGCTTTGACTACTCTTTCTGTCAGATGTGGGAAGGGGGCTGAGATTCTACTTCAGTAGATTTGTGCTTATTTATACCAGGGGATTATCTGGCTTATTAAGATAAAAATTGGATAGTGTTAATCTTCCCTTTGAAGTGCCTACATGTAAGTTCTGTACCACATGAACAACAATTCAATCCAACTAAAACACATTGAAATATACTAATATATACACACTTTTATATAGAATGAATGGGACATAAGGCTGTGCTATGCATAGCATCTTCAACAGTATCTCTGAGTATTCCTTTAAAATGCCCCATAGTAATAATCTTCACTATAATTCAACAGTTAATTTGACTTTTTCTTTAACTCAGAAAGGATCCCTTTTCCAATCTTAGTTTATGTAACAGCATATTAAATACTCCTGAGAGTAGTGATTCTTTGTTTTTTCCTCAATTTTGCTTAGTCTGTACAAAGAGATTTCTCTATGGACATTCCCTTGTCATGGGGGAGCAGCTTGCGTGCCCTCATGAGGTTGTGAGCTGTGCTGCTCATGGTACATGCCTCTGGTAGGGTCTCCCATGCTAGTCAGGTCTCAACTGAAGTGTCAGACAAAGTGTGTCCACGGGCAGGATGGGCTCGCTAGCTCCCCGGCAACCATCCTAGGAGGACAACTCTGACTTCAAACCCAGGCAGATGGAGCTCGCTTAGCCCTGTAAGGCCATCCATCTAAGAGAAGGATACTCTAACCAAACCTACATCCTGAGGACTTTGCTGTCACCATCCAAGCTCGCTTGGCCCTGGCAGATGAACCTTAGGAGTGAAGGGTGGGGCCAGTTCTGCACATGCTGCATCTCACCTAAAAAATCCATTGCGCAGGCTCTAGGAATTCTTCCACAACTGCAAAGCCCTGTAGCAACAGGTGAGGGATGAAATGGCAGGTGATAAGGTGCACTGGAAGCTGCAGCCCCAACCCTGCATGCAGG